>OX457024.1:71908418-72217070 GCA_949752745.1 Protula sp. h YS-2021
TGAGACTTGTAGATGAAATCCTGGTATTGGTAAAGATTCAAAATAATCCTTCACCAAGACTTGATCTTCAGAAGACAAGATACTGAAAGTTCCACGACAACAGATGACTAGGTCACCCAAGTGATCTAGAGATAGTTTTACGTTTGAATTCATGATGATACATGAGGTCTACAAAACCATCTTCTGACTGTCACTGCATTTATACACATCAATTTTCTGAAGCATGAGATCCACTGATGTCATTTGATTCTTCAGCATTTGCCAATCTTTCAATAACAACAAAATTCCCTTCTTAGTAGGATATAACCTCCCAGATCTATAATTCGTTATACATTCACGAATGTTAACCATCACTTACTGTTGATATTTTGCCAATTTAATATATATTTCTCCATTAATGGATATCATAACCGGTAAATTGTCTACACTCATCTTCTTCATGGACTTTGTAGTGGCAGCTTTACGCTCAGGTTCTCGATTCATTTTAGACTCTGTCTTAATTTTTCGCTTCTTACACGGCGACGTCGTAGCTGGTAACTCATCTCTTTTTATCTTTCTAAAATATGGTCGCCTTTGACGCTGCTGTACTGGTAGTGACTTCACCTCAGATTTTACCATGGGCATTGCCTTAGACTTTGCTGTAGGTATTATCTCAGGCTTTGCTATAAATTTTTCTGCGGGCAATTTTCATAGATGGTAGTTGTTGTTCATTCACTACAGACAAGTTCACTCTTTGCTTTGATATAGATTGTGTTTTACGTCTGAGGGTGGGCTCCTTTTATGCTCTATAAGTTGTGTAATGTCCCTGTGACAAGAGTTTCCAAACAACCACATTGTCGACAAATTTTTGTTACCGGAAATAAGCATACAAGCGTATTTCTACGTTGCAATTTTACTTAAAATGAAAATACTCATTCACATCGTAAAACTTTTATTGACATGTAAATATGAATCACTTAACCACTATTTATAAATTGGCTATTTAAAAGATTTTATTATAAAATACCATACAAATAAACTTTACTGTTCTTCAAACATTTTACAGATGTCTATATTCACTTCAACTCATCGATTATTGACTAGGACAAGTTCTGATATATCCGTTGACAATGAAACATTATCATCATCATGTAAAATAATTCTAGCAGCCACAACTAGTATGAGGTCAGCTGCCAAATTGTATTGGCGTTAATAAATGCTGAATCAATGTCATAAGTGTTCCATGTTAAATTGTTCCATGTTCTTCGCTTTTACTCAGGAAAGATTGGATGAAACGATTTCTTGGAATTACCATTCCAAGGAAGCTTTGAAAACACATACTCAGTAAAGTTCACTTGGAAGAAATCATCCAATGTCTCTATACATCTGTGAAGAAGGGATGTTGACATTGTTCACTGGTCTTCTTCTGCAAAACAATCTTTGAAATAATCCACCACTCGAAAGAATACTCCTATATCAGTACGAATGAGGTCAAATGCAAAATCAAAATCAAAATCCTCTGCGTCTTCTAGTTTCATAAAACTGTTAAATAAGCTTATTATGTAATTCAATTCTGTAAAGGTTGTAGTGTGTCAAGTCCCAACGGGAATGTAAGTGCCAAAGGTGTTCGCTGTCGAATCCAAAGCGAGTTAATTTCATCAATCATGCTACTTTCGATTCCACATCCCCTTTTCAAATGACAAAAAATCTCTAAATGTAAACATATGAAGACAATAACAACAACCAAACACAACCACAACATCAACAAAAACACTGACAACAACAACAACAGACATTACCTCATGACGTCACTTCCGGTCAGCGATAATACCAGTTTTTTTTCTATCCTTAATGCCAATTTGATTTCCAAGTTCCCAATTTCGTAGGGAGATGTTACACTCGAGGTTGGACACATTATGTCCTAATATGTTTAGAAATCACTTTACCACATCTCCAAACCATTGAGTGGACTTGCCATTCGAACACGTGTTTGAATGGGCTTGCCATTCGAACACAACTTTGAATGACGTGCTCTTCCCACATCACCAACCAAACATAAATAAATAAATAAACAAACATAGCAAATAAAGATAGCAAGCAATTTCACTTACCCAAATTTTCACTTCAAACAACAACTGCTACCATTGTCACTTCCTCTTCACAACCTCGCTGCAAGGAGGGGGTGGGGCTTGATTACTGACGTCACGATGATTGATTGGTCCAGAACTCTCGTTTTTTCCTACTCAGGGTCGGGCCCATTGATCACGTTAAGATGATTGACTGGCGTAGAACTCTCGTTTTCCTCTAGTCAGGGGGCAGGGCTTGATTAATAACGTCATGATGATTGATTGGTCCAGAACTTTTGTTTTTCGGTACTCAGGGGGCGGGACTTCACATCATGTGATTAAGGACATCACGATGATTGACAGATGACGTCATGATAGACAGATTGTATTAGTGGGGCGGGGCTTCAGGTCACGTGATTGATTGATGTGGTGCAGAACTGTCATTTCTACACTACTCGCAGCTAGAACCGACACTTGACTTCAGTCACAGAACCAGAACTAGATATTTACATGTGATAAATGCATATGCAGAATCTCCTTTTTGTTGGGCGTAGAGTTATGTTCCGATCAACACATTAATGAAGAAAACGCTGTGTTCTTAATGAGCATTACCTCATGTTAACAAGATTTACACGCAGTGTATGCTGCGTTTAGCTTATCTTTCTAGGTCCTTTCTCCATCTTATTTAGACATACTTTGTATGACTTATGCTACTAAGTGCCCCATCCCCTTCCTCAGATGGGCACAATGGTAATTAGTGCCTTTGCGACATATACACCAACCTTTTATAACTCCTCGTGCTAAGCGTAAATATTAATAATAATAACAATAAAATAATAATAATAATAATAAAAGATTCAAGAATAGTATCGCAAATGTGATCTTTGAATGGTTATCCCCAATTGCTGTGTTTATAATGAGTTGTCAGCCACGTACCAATTAACATCGGTGCATCGTCAGTCACCTAACTGCGTGATACCCAACCTATGGAGTGCCAAAATCCAGATTGCGGGGGGGGGGGGCGGTTGTAATTCGAGCGATCATTTCTACGTCTACAAGATATTTGATTCATAAAAATGAGTATTTAAAAAATAAAGGCTTCATTTTTTGAAAATATCGAATTCTAGCTAAAATTAACATATTCTGTTTTACACATTGTTATCAGCGACTATCACGTGCTTACATTCTGTTCTGATTGTGAATTCGCTGCAAATTCCGGATTCTTGTGCGCTCCTCAAGCGTACTTGTGACCCGAATTCCGGATGCACTGCCTTGTTTGCGTCGTTGTTTGATTCAACCATGCACGTTAGATAATCGTTGCGCTCAGTGTGCGCATCTGGACGATTCCATTTTTCCTTTCCGCTGCAACAGTAAGAATCGGTTAGGGTCCGTGCTAGAAGTCGTCAACGTTCAAGAGTGATAAGTTGATGTAATCGCTTTCACCATTTGCTCTACCGACGTTAGTTCGGATACGAATGTACAGGATAACATACCATCAGCGAAAATTAATCCGAAGATTATTCCATTGCCGTTTCTCGATTCTGTGATGTCATTGCAACCATATATATTGTGCAGCAGGGTTATGTGGATGTGACGTCACCTATTGGAACTTCACTAGTGACTGCGACGCTTGCTTTGCAGGGTCCTGTTCAATCGCTGTTTCACGTTCCGCTGGCAAATGATATCACAACGGAGGCGAATACGGGTGCGCACAATGTTTCGATGCAACAATTTTCTACCACTACGGACTTGGATATTACTATTTCTACGGCTGTGAAACATGTGTTGTCGGGGTCTTTCCCGCGAAGCAGGAACTATCACCGTTAAAGAACTTTGCCTTAAGCCTGAATTTACATCCATCACGCTTCGGATGAGGAACTTAAGATGCTAAGCAGCCTTGCCTAAGAAGTCAGGATCGGTGGCGTCGGCAACACCACGGCTAAACTCAGTTCCGTCGGCTACTGTTACTACTGGGCCATCATCACCGAAGGAGTTGCAGCCACCTCCTCTGCCTCTCATTGCTCCGATTCAGCCTTTGACGGAAAGTACGCGTAGTGTGCGTTACCAGGCAGTTTATGTGCCTTCTTCTGCCTCTTCACCTGATAATTCTTCATCGGAAGAAAATGAACCGGCGTTCCCTAGTGACAATGAACAAATTCAAATGCGTATCACTCAGACTACGGCAGTTACTGTGCCTGTGTCACCACTCAAGACTACCACGTCCCGCTCCCCTTATTTTCACTCAGGTTACATCAACGGACACTTTCCATTCTGTGTCTTACCAGAACTCGCCACGGGAGGAACATAGGCCGTCTAGGCCGGTGCGCACCCCACGCCCCCATGGACTGAGCTTCCACCAGAGGAGTGGGAAGAGGTGTCAACTGTGGATCAGTCGGCAACGGACTTTCCACTTAAAGACATTTTGCAATTCATTGCTGACAATTCTTCTGCTACGCTAACGAATCTGAAGAATGGAAGAATTACGCTCTCTCCAAGATTCTCGGCGACGTCATTGGTCACGATTACTGCCTTCGAAGGTCTTGCATGTGAAGACGTCGTCATATCAGTCAAATGACGGAGTTTTACCCTTTCAGCCGTTCACGTACTCCAAGGATATCGCTCCCTGGCTGCCTAAGGTCAATTCCTTTTTAAGGGACTAGTCGGGTTGCCAAAGTCTTCCACCTCTGGCCAAGCTTCCAATCCTTTTTTAGTCACAACGTACAATTACAACTCAGAGAAGCAACTTGTGTTGCAACAGATGGTTCAAGATCTTGTACGCACAAGGACTATAGAAAAGATGCCCGCTAGGCGTTCTCGCGTTTTCAGTCGCGTTTTTCTCGTGCCACAAAAAGTCACAGGGTGGAATCTTGTCATAGAATTGTCGCATCTCAATCAATTCCTTTACCTCGCGTCGTTCACGATGGATACTTCCCAGCTGATCAAATCCATCCTAAGTCAGGGCATGTGGGCGGTCAGTTAATTTATTCGATGCATATCTACACGTTCCGATGTGCAAGGCGTCGAGTCGTTTTCTTGCATTCAAGGTAGCGGATCAGTTATTGGCTTCTTGCCCTACCATTCAGATTGTCGACGGCTCCCTTTGTTTTACTCAGGTTATTAAAGTAGTCAAGAGGTGTAGTCGGCAGGTAGGGTTCCTGCTGTTCCGATATCTCGACGATTGGTTGTTAGTAAGTGCAAACAAGCAGGTGCTTCTAACCCAGCTGTATTTTCTGTTGGGCCGGTGCGAGTTTTTGGGGTTGCAGGTCAATCGCAACGGTTCCACGCCAGTTTCTGGGAGAATTTTTAGATTTTGTGCGCGCCAGAGCTTTTTCCACGCAAATCCGCGTTCGGAAAATAATGTCACTGATTTTACTAAGGTGGTGTCTACTACCAGGACTCGGGTGGCGCAGCTAGGTTTGCTAGTGGCAACGGAAAACGGACAGGTGTCATTTTCAGGAGTTTCAGCTTGTGGTCATGAAAGCTTTTCGTCTGGAGAAGTTGCCGGGTCTTCGCATGAAGTTGCCGTTACTGGCTGTCAGGGATCTGGTCTGGTGGTCCAGTCAGGCCATCGAAGCAAGTGCAGACGAACGTTTCTTGTACAGAGTGGAGCGTAAAACATTCAGACTGCCTGCAACATGAGAAGGTTGAATGAAAAAGCCACAATCCCAAGCTCACAACAAGATCTGTTTGGTGAGACGAGACAACATGGGTGAACGCGTGCCACCCTGCTTGGACAAATACAACACCACCGTGTGGTTGTCCATTAGAAACTGAGCTTTCATTTCCAGAACACTGATATGCAACCGCTGTTCGTTGCATTGGAAAACCCATAGTGATGGCTTCTATGTCTGCAAGATATTTTAGTCATAAAAATGAGTATTAAGAAATTAACTACTTCAGTTTGACGCATAAGTTGTATAGGAGTGCATCACATGTCCCACCTGATGAGCTTTAATTGGCAGTCGCTTCTGAATTACATCTTCAGGCTCTTTCATTATATTATCATATGCTAGCAATATCGTTTTCTTGACATAATTTGTAATAGACGCTTTAGACAAATCCACCGTAATACTACGCATAAAGGAGATAAACAAACAACGCTGCAACGTGCTGCGATAGGCAGCCGATCGTTTAACGTACTCGCTTATGAGGGAGACTGTTTATAGCGATGCTGTATCGACACCTCCAAGTCCTTAGTGACACTGTGCGTCTTACCCAAGCAGGATGGCAATGGTTTCGAAACCACCGCCTCTCACGAACTATTGACTTAACTAACAGAATTCTGCAAGGCGTGTATCTCACCATGCCGTTTACCCGCCGCCAACGCCACGAGAAACACACACTTCAGGGTAAGATGGTTGTCCAAAATGATACAAGAATTGGAAAGTGGTGATGTAAGATACTTCAAAACCAGTGCCAAATTCCAAAACACCATTGCCCTATCAGCAATAGGTCGCCCCAACTGAAAAGACCTAACGAACTTCACAGGATGACAAATCATAACCTGATATTCTTTTCAAAATGAACGTCAGAGCCGAGCGATACGTCATAAACGATCTGACCGACACCCTTCTGACCTCAAATAAATACATAAAAGCAAGAGGATCGATCCCCTTATCCTGACACCATGACCAGAACAAACACCAATGTGACACATAAACTTTGTTCGAAGGGTCCTTGCCAATTCTGTCAATTCTCTGGAGAACTGGTTGAGAAAACCCCTTGAATTTCAGGAAGGAAAACTTATGCAACAAAGTTTCCGTCGGAACAACTGAGGATTTGGACAAAAATGATCCCAGTGAGACTGCTATACTGTAACCGTATCAACAAGGGAAAACAAGGCAGCTCTGGAAGATCGAAGGCAAACAGTAGGAGACTTTGTGGCCTGTATTGCCAAAAATTCAAGAGAACTTTCATCAAGAGACGACGGAAATGCAAACAGCTCCTGCGGTGGCCACTGACACATCATCACATCGATCGCTTTTGCGGCCACATCTAGACACGGAGACATGTAAACCGAAAGACAATGATTGAGACAATTGGCAAATAGATCGACCTGAGGTGGACCCCACGGAGATTGCGACGCAATCCAGCGAAACTGTGTGAACAACCTGATTCAATGACGCTAAATCCTTTAGAACAGTCAGACTGCCTGCAATGTGAGAGGGCTGAATGAAAAACCACAATCCCGAGCACACAACAAGACCTGTTTGGTGAGACGAGACAACATGGGTGAACGCGTGCCACCCTGCTTGG
The DNA here is from genome assembly GCA_949752745.1 of Protula sp. h YS-2021. Taxonomy (NCBI): domain Eukaryota; kingdom Metazoa; phylum Annelida; class Polychaeta; order Sabellida; family Serpulidae; genus Protula; species Protula sp. h YS-2021. Next base: position 71,915,720 of record OX457024.1, read on the forward strand.
ACAAATACGACACCACCGTCTGATTGTCTATCAGAAAAATTAACCACGTGACCGTCGAGAAATGTTTGCAGAGTCTGACAAGCTATCAAAACGGCTGCCATCTATCTCCAGTACATTGATATGTAACCGCTGTTCGTGGCAGGGCCAATAACCCTTCTACATATGACCCTGGAAAACTACCCCCAATCGTGTACAAGAAGCGTCCGTCTGCACTTGCTTCGGTGGGGCCAGGAGAGAAAAGGGACTCCAACCGCAAGATTTGGTTGTCTGGACCACCAATCCAGATCCCTTACAGGCAACAACGGTAGCATTATGCGATAACCGGTCAACCTGCCCCGCCGCACTGCATTCAGAACTACCCGCTGAAACTCCCGGAAATGACACCTGCCTGGCTCGACCATCTTTCCCGTTGCCACCAGCCACCAGCAAACCTAGAAGAGACTCCAGCCGTGCCACCTGGGTATATTGACAACCTTGGCAATTAGTGGCATTATTTTTCGAAGTCGGCTTTGCGTGGTAAAAGATCTGGCGTGCACAAAATCTGACAATTCCCCCAGAAACTCCTTTTTCTGACACGGCAATAACTCGGACTTCTTGCGATTGACCAGTAAGTCTAAAAACTCGCACTGATCCAACAGAAGACGAAACCGGGTTAGAAGCATCTGCCTATCTTCACTTACTAACAACCAGTCGTCCAGTCGTCAAGATATTGGAACAACAGCAATCCTACCTGCCGACCCCACCTCTTGACTACCTTCATAACTTGTGTAAACGCAAACGGGGCCTTTGACAATCGAAATGGCGGGACGAGAAACCAATAAATCGGATCCGCTACCGTGAATGCAAGAAAACGACGTGACGCCTCGCGCATGGGCACATGGAGATTTGCATCGAACAAATCCACTGACACCACCCACATGCTCTGACTTGGGGTAGATTTGATCAACTGGGGAGTATCCATCGTGTACGATATAAGATTGGGAACCTGATTGAATTGCGACAAGTCTATAACAAGACGCCAACTCCCTGACTTTTTCGGCACGCGAAAGACACGACTGAAGAACTCAAGAGTGTCTACCGGCATCTTTTCTACAGCTGTCTTGTCTACAAGCTCTTCAACTATTTGTTGCAACACAACTTGCTTATCTGGATTTTGATCGTACGTTGCAACTAACGAAGGATTGGGAGGCTTGGCCAGCGGTAGAAAAATTTGGCAACCCGGCCTGTCCCTAAGAAACGGTAAAGGATAATCGTAGCGCAACCACCGAACTACATTTTTAGGAGCTCCCAGAGCTAGCCTTCTCCTTACGGACACATACTGTGCCGGATACTTTGATTTGTTGCTACCTCTTCTTCGGAGTGGCAGCCTGCTTTTTCGAGTCCGACTTGTGCTTCTTGTGTTGTTAAGGAAATCCGACGACACAGCAACCAAAGAATCAAATACACGGTCAAAAACATGTTAACACCAGGATCCACGAATTTACTCAGGGTTGAAATGCTGCATCCTGAAAGGAAAGAACTCGCATGCTCTTCCTAGAAACTTCCTTTAGAAAACGACAGTCACGCTCCACATACGGTACGCTGAAATCAGAACTGACCTTCGGCAATCAGAGAGCCATGTCCTTGGGATAGATGAGCAGCTGAATGGCAACACTACGTCATTTGACTGATACGAAGCCGTTTTGACATAGAGGACCTTTGATGGCAGCAGTCGGGACCAATGACGTGGCTGAGAATCTGGAGAAACTGCAGTTCTTCCATTCGCACATGCACAACGTTGGTGGCACAGGGCGCTGTGGACAAGGCCATGAAATCCTCAGGTGGCGGCAGTTGGGACTGAGCCGTAAAAAACAAAGCTGGCCTATTAACCTGCGGCTGGAAATTCATTAGCGTGGCAGAAGAATTGTCAGCAATAAACTTCAAAATGTCTTTAAGTGGAAAGTCTACTGCCTGCAAATCCACAGTTGACGCCTCTTCCCACTCGTCTAGTAGCAGGTCAATCTCTGGAGGCGTGGGCGTACGCACCGGCCTAAGCGGCCTGTACTTTTCTGATAAGCCACTGAATGCAAGGAGTCCGATGAAGTAGCCTGAGTAAAAAATAAGTGGCGGGGGCCGTGATATGGTAGTCTTAACTGGTGACACAGGCGCAGTAACTGACGTAGTTTGAACAACGGGCGTTCATGGCTGTTCATTGTCACTAACCAAAGGTTGTTCGTCTTCCCCCGACGAAGAATTGTCAGCTGAAGAGGCTAAGGAAAAATCGTAAACCGTCTAGCGACGCACACTACGCACACCTTCCATTAAAGACTGAATCGGCGCAATAAGAAGGAACGGGGTGGCTGCATCTCCTTCGGTGACGATGGCTCAGTCGTAGTCGTAGCCTCGGAACTGAGTTTAGTCGTGATGTTGCCGACGCCACAGACCCTGAAGCAAGGCTGCGTAGCATCTTAAGTTCATCAACTGAGGCGTGACGTAAAGTTTCTGGATGTAGATTGAAACTTAAGGCAAATTCCTACAAAGGCGATAACTCAAGCCTTCGCGAAGAATACCCCAGCATTACATTCACAGCCGTAGAAATAGTAATGTCCAAGTCCGTCGTTGTAGGTAATTGTTCCATCGACGCGTCCTGCGCAACGGTATTGGTCTCCATGGTAACAGCATTAACCAAAGGCACATGCAACAAAGACTGAACAGGGGCCTGCAAAGCAGGCGTCGCAGTCACTAGTGAAGTTAGCATAGACGACCTGACATCCCCTTGGCCTTGCTGTACAATATACACAGGCTGGGATGACACCCAAGAATCGACAAGAGATAACGGAATAATCTCGGGATTCAACTTCACTGATGATAAGGAATCCTGTGTCTCCGTATCCGATCTCACAAGCGCCGGGAACACAGACGGTGAAAGTGATTGCATCGATACTGACAACTTATCACTCTTGGAACGTTTGCGGCTTCTGGCATGGACCCTAGCCGACTCTTGCTGTTGAAGCAGGAAGGACAACACAGCGTCGTCCAAATGTGCACACTGATCGCAACGATTCTCTAACGTGCACGGTTGAATCCACGAGCGACGTAAACATGTGGTGGATCGTGAATTGGAATCTGCAGTACGCTAGAGGTGTGCACGAGATTCCGGAATTTACAGCGATTCTACAAACAGAACAGCACGAAACATACAATAACGGCTGAAAACAATGTGTCAAAATAGAGTATATTAATGATAAAATACAACAAAGCAATCGTTGTGCATCATTAAACTGTTTAAAAAACAACGCACACATTTTAAAACAGAAAGAAACACTGTCAACCCGACATTGCAACGTGTATCACGTGACCAAACACATCCTCGTGACTCGACGACCCGTGGCAGTGACGTATAATGATAGACAGCAGACGGTGTCACCACAAGTTACTCTGTCCACAAATCCACAAACTGCCTCTATTATTACATGTTTGTTTGTTTTTTTTTGCTGCAAACAGTACTGATGTTGACATCAATGTGTCATAAAAGCGACCCGCGAACGCAGCGATACGCTGCACTCACGACCCGTGAACACGGCAAGCCGTCGCAGACACGACTCGTGATCACAAAGAGTCATTGCAAGTACGACCCGTGAACACTGTGAGTCGCCACAACAACGACACGTGAAGACAGGGAATCGCTGCAATCACAACTGGAAAAGCACAAAAGTCGTTGCAACCACGACTCGTGAGAACAGCGCATCACCGTAAGCAAGACCCGTGCACACGGCAGGTCGGCTCAGACACGATTCGTTTATAAAGCAGGTCGCTACAAACACGACCCTAATCACAGCGAGTCGCTGCAAACACGCCCCGTGACATACAGTCACCACCTACACGACCCTGCACACTACAAATCGCTGCACACAAGATCCTCGCATACGCCAGATGGCGTCTAGGCGGTCTCCCCCCCCCCCCGGCGGACTCCCCCCTACCAACTCCCCCCTGGCGATCTCCCCCCGTAGGCTGACTCCCCCCACCCCGTCCTTCTCCCCCATGGCAGATTTTTTTGGCTAGTAAAACTTAAATCAGCAAAACTTGTACATTTCATTCCTTTTTTAGTTTTCAACCTCACCTTTCATCTACTTTTACATAATTATCACTAGGAAATTAAACTGCTTTTAAAATCCAGTTACGAAATTACAATCAAACACTTATTGTAAATTGATCTTTCAAATGTGATCACGAAATTTAATCTACAAATCACCAGCTTTACTGTGTTACCACCTTACTGCTTTCCTCGTATAGTCATAATGAATTCCATCTTGATGTGATAATTTGGCTACTTTTTGGTGAGCTTTTATAAAACCATTTACGTTCTCCGGACGCAAATCTGATATCCATAAATAAATCAAACTACTCCGGAAAACATCATTATCAGTAGCCTACTCTGGCGGTGAAGGCTAATAAACAATTGCAATTCTTGTGCATGCAATGAGCATAACACTAGATCCGACGTTTCATTGATTCGGTCAAAGATTCAATATATCAATCACTTAATTAAACAGATTAAAGAAATATCAATAACCCTTTGGTCTTCATACATCAATAAGGAAAGCAAGTTTGAGGGGGGGAGAAGGAAAAAAAGGAGTGAAATGTACAAGTTTTGCTGATGTAAGTTTTAAAATAATCTGCCGTGGGAGGGGGGAAGAAGGGCAGGGGGAGACCGCCTAGGGGGGAGACCGCCAGGGGCAAATCGCCGGGGGAAACCGCCGAGGGGGAAGCGCCAGGGGGGAGACCGCCTGTTCCCGCCAGATGAAAAACAGCAAGTCGTTGCGCACACGACCCGTAAACACGGTAAGTCGACGCAGTCACGACCCGCGAGCACATGAAGCCGTGGCAAACACGACTCGTGATCACAGCGAGTCGTTGCAAACACGACGGGCAAATCAAAACAAAATTCCCATAAACACCCTATTGTGTTGTACCCGTTACTGCCACGGATTATAAACAACACGGTGTCATAATGCCCACAGGAAAACAGCCCCATGCTAACCTCGTACCACGACATATTATCGATGCTAACACCAATTTGGTGTTGCTTCGATCCGTCATAGTGCCAAGTTGTCGTACCCGCAACAGGCACGACGCCCCTGTTCCAACCACATGATCGATTCTTCATCAATGTGAGTCAAATGTGTACAGAAAGGCTATACTATTCCCCACCGTGAAAAACGACGCCACAGCAGACAGCATTGGGGTGCTAAAAATAAGTTGCCCCTCAGTATCGAGGTAATAGAAGTCAAAACCTCCCAACTCGTGATAACTGCGTGTCTAACTACCCTACAATGCCCTATTGCTGGCAAAAAGGAAGAAAGACAGCGAAAAGTGGAAAAACTTTCCTGCTTGCAGAGCCTACTCAATAAAAAACTGTTTGCTGACAATGAGGGCAACCCTCGAAATGGAAACTGAGAAAATCGCCAAGCAACCATCTCACCGTCTATTATTCCTAACCTACACTACGTTCTGATGGCAGGGATGCATTTTCCGAACGAAAACCGGTCTGACAAAACCCAGAACTAAAACGTGTAGGATTCAAAACGTACCCGTAGTCAATAAAAACTTACAATATATGTAGAATTAATATCCAAGATAAATAATATTAAAAAAGTATTCATTTACCCTGATTTTGATCTGTCAATTTGAAAAATCTCCTGTTATTCGGATCGGGATAAGTTGGTGATGGGTCAGTCACATGATAGGAACCTCAGCGTGCGCTGATTGGTCGGTTGATTGAAAGGCATATTAAATATAGCAACAGGGCACCCAGTAAAGATACCTATTTGGTACTATGTGTTCCAACGAATTTTTTATTATTATAGATCGCGATAAACAATGTTTAATACATTGGAAAACCCATAGTGATGGCTTCGTAGTCTACAAGTCGATATTTTTGAAATTAAAATAACTTACATAGTCTTGGTGCCTTTATTGCTGCTGGATCAGTGATTCATAATAGTCCTCGTTCTTGCAGAACTCCCCAGTATTTGGGTGGAAAGAAGCCTTACAAGAAGAAGAAGGCCACTAAATAGACTTTTGGTTGAGAGGCAGCTCGGATCTGCAACTTGTCTATCACGTCACTTTTCCGTTGCCGACCCGACTCAGTGAGTTGTGCCATGTCTATTTTTTTGACAGTGCGGTTTTGCACATGGTATAATTACTGCTGAGGCAGGTAAGCAACAGTTGTAGTATATTGTTGTCGGTTTTCTCACACTCCTCCCTTTGTAAGAGGGGTGGTGCTAACGCTCGCTTGTATGATGATGTCAGTTTGATTGAGCTAAAGTATAGTTCATCATTGGCATTTCGTGGTGAAACCCCGCTGAATATTGTTAATTGTTATTGAATGGACAGTAGGCGGTGAGACCCCGCTGAAAGTAAAAGAAAATATTGAATTTACTTCTTTTATTTATGCCTTCTTTATGGCATAATGTCTTGTAGACAGCTTGCCAACCGGTTCGTATGCATTGGGTATTCAATTCCAACCGCTAGTTCGAGTCTCCCATAGTGATGGTTTCGTATTCTACAAGCCCATATTTTCGAAATTAAAACTGTAGTATTTAATTTCTTAATGCTCATTTTTATGAGTAAAATATGTTGTAGACGCAGAAGATAAGTTGGGTATGGTTCGATCACATGACAAGAACTCCAACGTGCGCTGATTAGTCGGTTGGTTGACAGGTATAGCAAGCATAGCAATAGGGCACCTAGTAAGGATACCCATGTGGTGCTATGTGTTCCAACGAATTTTTTATTATTATGGATCTCGATAACCAATGTTTAATACAATGGAAAACCCATAGTGACGGCTTCTAAGTCTACAAGATTTTTTACTTTTTGCTGAAGAGCCTTTTGAATTTTTATTGTTTATCCTTTTGTTTAAGTTTTCATCAAGCCTCTAGATTCGATAACGGATACCTAATACATTGTGCCCAGTCCTGGTGTTCACCTCAGCGACTTAAACGGCCATGTGATATTTGGTTGTATCAGGGGCCGGACAGCTGATCGCTACATCAGGTCGAAGCATTGCATAGCATAATGGGACTGCATGAAGTTGCCACGCCAGTCTTGCTTGTGTAAAATCTGCTATGTGTTCACCACTTTTTCATAGAAAAAAGAGGGCTACTCGATGTTCAAATAATGAGCCAATATCCGTTTACTCGTTATTATTGTTATTACTTGGTATACTCGTACTTTTTTTTTGGGTGCAACCCCGCTAATAAAAGAGTGCCTTGGTAGTACTTCTTTTATTTATGCTTCATTTTTATTAAAATACACATAAAAACAAACAGGGTGACGTTATCAACTTGTATGTTTTAATTGAACCATTCCCAACAGCCGTCTTAATCTCCCATGGTGCTGGCTTCGTGATCTACAAACTGATAGTTTTAAAATTAAAACTGACATTTTCAATATGTTACAACTCATTTTATGAGCATTTTATCTTGTAGACCTATAAACAACCACTCGAAGTGTATCCTCTAACCTTTTCAATTGTGGATCGTGGTTGTTTTAACTTTGGGTATGGCGACCACATGTAGTGGAGCGACATACAGGTACCTGTTTCTTTCAGTTCTTTATTGCACAAAATTTTATTTTACGGATCGTGATATTAATGTCAGTGCAATTAAAAACCCATAGTGATTTCTGTGATTTACAACTGAGTGATTTCATATTGGAGTTGTACGAAATTAACGAAGTAATTGTCTGAAGCACAAACTTTGCACATAAACTTGTTTCAAATTATCAATTTAATCATGGATTTGCACAGTTAACATTTATTGTAAAACAAATAAAGTACTGCAATGCTGTGAATAAAAATGCTAGATTTTTTTACAAGGTTTTGTATTTTTCCTAAATATTCTTGTATGTTTGAGTTGTTGTATGAATTCGTAAAAATTATGAAGTTATTTCCAATTATTTCAATAATTCTCTATCTATTATTTCAATAATGCTGTACTGACCTCGTGAATGACCACAACGCCGTATTAGAAGTGGAAATCAGCGACTGCAGTACTCGATACTGTGTCAAGTCGTCGCAACACACAGCAACGAGCGCGTTTTACCAGCCTATGATAACTGCAGTCCAACAACCCTACAATGCCCTGCTGCTTGGAGAAGGGAAGAAGATCGGTGTAAATTCGAAACTTTCCTGTTTGCAGAGCCGATTCGATGCAAATTGTTTGCTGACAATGAGGATAACCCTCGAGATAGGATTTTGGAGAAAATCGCTCAAAAATTGCCTTACTGTAAATTACTAACAACCTACACTCGTTGTCGTTCGCCGGGAAGCATTTACTGAACGCAAGCCGGTTCAACAAAACCAGGAACTACCACGTGTAGGAATCAGCAAAGTCAGCAAACTCGTTACACGTAAATCAAATAAGATGAAACTTGCAGCATGCGTCAATCTACTATCCAAGATAACAATATACAAAGGGTATGCATTTACTTGGTTTTGATCTATCTTAATTAAAGAAATTAATGACGAAGACAAATTAGTGAGTTCAGGTTTTGCCTTGAAGGGATTTGCCTTTCGCAACCGAAACTGATTTAATCTTTACGGTGAAACATTTTTATGAGACCCTACCGCGTAGTAGTATCATCGTAGAGCATCTAATGCGTAGTATCACAGTAGGGCTTTCCAAGGCATCTATCTAATTATATCAAGTAAACCATATTGTTAGCATATGATGATACAATTAAAGAACCTAAAGATGTAATTCAAAAGCGATTGTCAAATAAAGCTCATCAGGTTAGACATGTAGCGCACTCCTTACGTAATGCTATTGGCGTTTCAATGTATTATTTAATTCGGGTTGGCTGTTGGGCCTCGTCTAACACGTTAATTAAATACTATTTGCAAGAATATACAACTGATACGTCGAGTTGTTTGCACAGTACTGGCTCGTTTCTTGCCTGTAATTCAGTGATTTAGAATAGCCATCCTTTTTTACAGAACTCCCCAGCAGTCGGGCGGAAAGAAAACCTTCAAGAAAAAAAGAAGGCACTTAAGTAGACTCTGTGTTGTGGATGCTCCGTTCAGCTCTCCTTAAACAGCATGTAACCCTGTTTGTCATGTGACTGACGCTGAGTCTTGTGCCATGGTCGGGTTATTATACATTCCATTTCTGTGCTTGGTAGAACACGACAATGTGACAGGCTGGCACATATGATCACCCTGCACTCTGCTAAGTAGTGAAGTATCACTTTTCTTATGGAAAGAACGAGAGGGGCATTAGCTCGTATCATTCTGTCAGTATGTGTGTTCGAGCTTGATAATGTTTGTTAATAATGCGCATTTCTTGGTGAAACCCCACTTAACATTGTTACTGTTATGGAATAGGCAGTTAGAGGAGAGTCCCCGCTGAATAAAAAGATAATTTGAATTCAGTTTCTTTAATTTCTGCCTTTCGGGTGAAATGTCTTGTAGGCAGCGTGTCAACCAGTTCGTATGCAGAGTGTAATTCGAATGATGGCTTCTACATCTATAAGATATTTAACTCAAAAATTAGTATTAAGAAATTAAATACTTCAGATTGAATGCCAAGAGCCTGAACTCAAATTGCCTTTTAACGGATATTTATTTCATAAATCTTAGTATACCAACCCGCACCTTCGTTTTGGACACCGGACCATGTCTATAGCATTTTTAAAGTTATGTTTGAGCAAAAAATTCTTTGAATGCAGAACCGTACCTATAGCAAGTAAACACTTCGAACTGAGCCCGTTTCCGTAGCAATTCATGATACTTTGGAATAAATCATCGTGCTTTATTGTTATTTTTTACTGTTTCTACACATTTTATACAGGCCTGTTTGGAACATCTATGCCGCTGCTCATCGAGAACAGTTCAACGTACCCTCAGGCTCAGACCGTCACTATCCCTGAGTCCATACTATTAAATGGCCATTACGATGTGACAGGCGTCTTTGCATTGCATGGAGACATACTTGAATGATTTGCGTTCCTTTCTTTTACTAATATTTTGCCGTGAAAATGCTTTGAGTCATCAATAACTAAATTTTTAGAATTATTGTGTTGTTGGTAGTTGCTGCAATATTATGAAATAAATCACCTGATGCAATTGTCTAATGTTTTGTGCAATATAACGCGCATGCTGAGATTTCACCACTGTCAAATAATAAAACCCAAGTGTCACTTCCTTTTCCACCGGTACAATGGCGACTGGAGTTAGTAGATTTGAGACGTGTTTTGAAATCTGAGTAAATCTGTTTAGTTCAACATTTAATTAATTAAAGTACATGTAGAAAAATATGTTAAACTATTGTAATTCTAACACTTGGTACAATTTTTTAATTTCAGACTCTCTACACTTACCCGGAGAACTTCCGAGCCTACAAGGCTCAAATTGCAGCAAAATATAGTGGGGCAACGCTGACGGTTGCGTCAGATTTCAGGTTTGGAGAGACCAACAAAACAGACAGTTTTACGAAGAAATTCCCACTCGGCAAGGTCATTGTTTTCACATTTTTCTACTTTCCTAGTTCGGTTTTACTCCTTACCTAGCTCCAAGAAGCGGTGCGCTAAAAAGTTTCCAAGCACCGCTTCAAAGCCACGCCATATAACGATAAGCAAGTCAACTGCGCTCGCTTTGAGGCACCCCTGTGGCTAGTGTGTGCGACATTCAACGACCCATAAGTTTTTATTGGCATTTGCTAAAGGCCCTCAAAAGTACAACGGTAATCATATAAAACTTCTGTGCTGCGCTTTCTTTAAAAGAAAACAATATGGAAATAACCCCAAAATCTCCCGCAATAAGCCAATTCGCACTTTTGACTTTCGCCGAAAAGTTTTTGCGTTTCGCCTGAATTTAGGTGGGATAAGGATATAAAGAAATTATAGGAAATCTATTCACATGTTGGTTATTAAAGGGACTGAATAATATGTAAAACAGTTTTTAAAAAGATCATATGATGGATTTATAAATTTGAAAATGTGCATGTTGAAAGAAAATTAGAATTTTTATGTTTTTCCCTTATCATTTCTTTATAATTTATCCCCCAACATTTTCATTCGAAACAACACCTCCACTGGAAAAATCCCAAAGTGCGAATTGGCATACTTTATTACGTGCATACTTTCTTACGTGAAATAGTAACAATAATTTTTGCAATTATCCACCAAAAAGCTTTTGAACTGATATTTCAAAAAGCTTGCAAAAAATAAAAAGTCAAATATTGTGGGTGTACAAAATAAATTTATACGTAATTCTGCACCTTTCAACTATTTTAGTACATATTTTACAAATAAGCTATGACCCCTTTATTTAAATTTTCGATCCCTTGACTTCGATCACGTGACATTTAAAGGCCAGAATGTAAACAAACATTTGACAGGTGGGTGCGGAAGCTAACTTTTCTGCACTTTTATGAACAAATAAAAGGTATAAAGCTCACTAAAAACTGTACCTGTTTTACAAAAAGGGCATATTGGGCATGAACTTTCTGTAGATGTTTGAATAATAGGGGCTGGTCTGCAGGATTCGTGCCTCAGAAAATACGAAGTTGACCCCTATTAGTGGGGCAATGGAAGGCTTCGTGGCTCTGACAGAGAGATGTACGATGTTATACAAGTCAGAGCTACTCCTTACCTGGCCCCGAGTCCGCTTTGACTTAAATGTTGTTTATTTGTATGTCAGGTGCCTTCCATTGTTCCGCTAATAGCGGTCAACTCCGTATGTTTTGAGACAGGAACCTGCATACCAGTCCCAATTTTTCAAAGATTTAAAGGAATATTGTGTCCTTGTACACTTTTTGTGAAACAGGAACCATTGTAGTGGGCTATATACCTTCTATTTCTCAATTAAAGTGCAGAAAGATTAGCTTCTGCATTCTCCTGTCAAATGTATGTTTACGTTCCGGCCTTAAATATCATGTGACCGAAGTCAAGTGACCAATAATTTACGAAGACTTACGAGGTTGTAGATTATCTTTATAAAACATATACTAAAATAGTTGATTGATGCACCAGTACGAATTTATTTTGTACACCCACAATATTAACTTTTAATTTTTTCCGTTCACTTTGAAAGATAAGTGCCAATTTTTTTTGTTTATAGTTGGAAGAAATAGTTACTTTTTCACGTGATAAACTGTGCTCCCTGTGTACAAACTAATGTCAGTTACGAGAGATTTGTGGTTGTTTCCGTATTATTTTCTTTTAAAGAAATTGTTACCCAGAGGTTGTCTACCATTACCGTTGTACTTTGAGGGCCTTGTGCAAATGCCAGTAGATACTTGTGGTTCGTTGAATTTGGCACAGAGGGTCACAGAATCGCCTGAAAGTGAGCGCAGTTGACTTTCATATCGTTATATAGCGTGGATTGAAGCGGCCTTTGGAAATCCTGTAGCGTGCCGGTTCTTGTGGCTAGTTCTTGAGTCAGCTCTTCCATAAATTGCTTCGTTTATATCTCTATGAGAGCCAGTTCAGGTTTCGAGTGGCATAATCAGTTTAGGAATTCTGCAGGATTCCACTTGGGGACAGACATAGGAAAATGCAGTAAAAGTATAAGGACAATTGCCAACGAAAGCAAAAAGTTGTTTTGCCATTTTGAAAATCATTTGCGGTTGTGTGGGGTAGAAAAGGAAATGTGACTGAGCACAGCTTTCTGCTTGTAGGTACCTGCTTTTGAGGGCAGTGATGGCGTCAAATTGTTTGAACCAAATGCAATAGCTTTTTATGGTGAGTGTCTTTCATTTTATGGGGCCTTTCAAGTGCGATTGCGACGGCCGCTGTTTGTGTTGTCCATCAGCTTTGATGTGATAAAGAAGTCGCGATACCATGCGATGTCATGAGTTACATTATGAGGTGTGCAACGGCCTGCCTATAATTAAGTTTATATTGTGTGCGTAATAATTTGTGTAATAATTTTTGAAGTAAACTTGTTTTTTTTTTTTTTTGTTTTTTTTTAAATGCATCACTTGAATTTACAGTTGCCAACGATGCTATGCGCGGGGCTTCGGCCGTTGACCAGGCCCATATCCTACAATGGGTGGAGTTTGCAGACAGCGAGATTCTCCCCGCTTCATGTACCTGGGTTTTCCCTTGCATGGGAATAATGCAGTACAATAAACAGGTAATGATTAAGTGACAACTTGCGTTTTAATGCTTTCGGTCAGAGAAAAAAACACGTAGCAGGCATTGTGACGAAGTTTTGAAGCCATATACAAACGTATCGGATTAAGCGCAAGGCGCCAAAGAGTAGTGGTTTGACAAGCATCCTGAACGTCATTTTCAAAGCAGTTTGTTGTTGTGAATGACAAAGTGAATAAGTTCGCTACTACTGTCTAATGTCTACTTCTGAAAAAAGCGATGTTTTTTCTTAAGGCAACGGAGAAATCCAAGGAAGATGTGAAGAGGGCCATGTCTGTGTTGAACGAACATCTTCTGACCAGGACTTTCTTGGTGGGCGAGCGTATTAGTCTTGCCGATATCGCGGTCTGCTGCAATTTGCTGCATCTCTACCAGTGGGTCAGTATATGATATGATTCATTTATTCCCCACAAGGGGGGGGGGGGGTGGGATATATGCGATCGACCGTGTCGGTCTGTCATCAACAGCTTGTTAACACGATAACTTAAAAACTGCTGCAAGGATTTTAATGGAACTTGGTATGTGGCTTCTATGGGAACAACACACAGATCGGTATTGAAAATGGGCCAGGTTCGTCCAAGGGAAATGGACCAGCCGAAAATTTCAGCTCTTCATTGACTATTGATGGCCATGTTTAACTGATGGGGGGCCTGTGGGGAATATCTGGGCTATGCACACTGCTCTAGTTCCCGAAATTGGAGCCAGATTTTTTTCAGTAATGGCCGAGAAACGGTCATATCTGTTTGTTATTGGGTGTCGGATTGTCTTGGACAAGGAAAGATACCTGAACTAATTATTTATCTCCCGTGTAATGGGGGGGGGGGATATAGTGAATTTGTCCGCCCGTCTGTCCGCATGCGGCCGGTATATACCTCCGAAACTATTGACCGGATTGTTTTGAGATCTCTCACACGGATTGAACTTAATGAACGTGTTCAATGTCGCAATTTTTCATGAAAAATTGTCAAAATGGCAGTAGTTTTTTCGATTTTTAACTTAAGAGTATTTTCGACATCGTGTTCAGACTAAATCGGCAAAACTTTTAATCCAGTTGTACTGAAGTCTCAAACGCGGATAGAGCACATACTACAGTTGTGCAGATTCCTACTTTTGTTGGGAGTCGTAAAGAATATCATGAAACGTCACGTGTTGATATAATTTTGTCGGCATAATGGAAACCTGTCATCGAGGCTGTGTCTTCAAAGCTTTTCATCAGATTTTTGATATTTCACACAGATATAACAGATGATGAAAATTGTAAAAAATAATAATAATAATAATAATATACAACTTAGCTTTGTCGAAAAATAAAAATGTAAAACTGTTAGAAATGTGAAAAACGCCATGAAAGCGGCTAAAGTATGGCCTAGGTGATCACCTTTTTCATAGACCATCCGCTCTACATGGTGGATCGTGTCTCTCTGATACCCTAGTTTGTGGCTGCACCTGTATGGACAAAGTTCGACCGTTTACCCCTAACAATTATGCATGCGCGTTATATAAACCAAACTAAAAGTCCATGCTGGTACAAGGTCCGGCAAAGGTCAGTTCCAAAGAAAGAAATCCAGGATAAATCTAGAGTTAGTGAGTTGAGGATGAGATGTTTTGCGGATCCCTGTGGAGCTTTGACCAACGGAAATGTTTGGTGGTTTAAGTACATACGGTACCTCTGAGACCTTGGTAACGCGTTGAGGTCTATGTATTGGTTCAAGCCAGTTGATAAAAAGGCGAAAGGTCTGTCCAATTACGAGCCAGAACGGCGTACACGTGACTTCAGATCTATCATCATGTTGACTTGCTGAAAGCAATTAAAGACGTGAATTATTGTTTGAAGGTAATGGATGGTGGGTTCCGAAAGCCGTACCAAAATGTTAACAGGTGGTTCACAACACTTGTCAATCAACCACATTTCAGGTCTGTGATTGGTGACTTCAAATTCTGCGAGAAAATGGCACAGTTTGATGGTAGGTGGAACTTAAGCTTATAGCAGTATAGGAAAGTAACATCTGTGAGATTCACGTTTTCATTTACGTTCCAACATTCTGTGTAAGTTTAGTGTTTTTGTTGTCCTGAAGTGCATTTGTTTTTAAGATCGCTGGTAGAGAAGGGTGAGGAGGAGAGATGGAGACAAAGAGTAGTCATAATTTTGATACTTTAACAGTATTTCTATTTGCCCGCAGCCAAAAAATTTGCCGAGATGTCTGGTGGCGGTGCCAAGAAGGAAAAAACAAAGAAGGAACCAACGCCGAAAAAAGAACAGCCGAAAAAGGTACTAGCATTGTTGGTTTTGGGAAGGAAAAAAGGGTACTTGCGACCCTTCTATGTTGTGCATTCACCAAGAGTTGTATATTTTAATGTTGATAATAACTGAGTTTGTATATGCGATTTTTTTTTTTTACATTCCAACTTAATCGGCTGACACCGTTTTTTTTTAGTGCACGCACATGAAGCGATTCTGCAAAAGTTAATGTTTTAAATTCAGGGTTATTATAACAGTAACAGGTTCTATTATTTACATTATACTGTCTTTGAAGTGAGAGCTTTCATAAGTGAACAGAACACTGTTATCTTGCTTACCAAATTTTTGGAACTTTGCAGAATCCCGACTCCTTAAAATGATTACGTAGCGCATTGTGGTTTATTTGATTTTTTTGGACTTTACAAATGGACTTTACAAATACCGTTTTAATTTGTTTCAATTCATGCCTTCCAGGGTAAGCAAAAGGTAAGTGCAGGTTAGCAGTAAGTAGTAAGTGCGTTTTGTCTTTGGTTCGTGAACGGGATAAAAATTAGATCTTAATGGATTAGTAAACCTCCAATATAGCTGCAAGATTCGTACTTTTTGCTGCACTCAAGTGTGGGTGAACTTGTAAATTTCACTCGCCATAATTTTTTTCTTCTCGACAAGTGTGTTTTTCTAAGACCTATACTTTTGTCGAATAGGAAGAAAAGAAGAAACCTGAACCAGAGGCTGAAGAGGATGAACCGCCCGCGGAGAAGCCGTCAAAAGACCCGTTCGCTCATCTACCCAAGGGGTGCGTTCTTTGTGTAGTATATAAGCTTTCAGGTCATTGCTGTGTGTGTGTGATCACTGAACGTGTCGGCCTGGTAATGCCGAGCAGCAGCAATCAGTGGATTGGATGTAAACTGCAGAAACGCGCTGGAGGCGGCCTCATGGGAGATCCTTAAATTGGGAAGGCTGACGGGTTTAAGGGGGGGGGGCGTCGTGAACTAGATTCGTGAGTTTCCGTTCTTCCAAATGCTCTCGGGAGGGAGGAGGGGGGAGGTGAGAAAGTAGCCACAATATGGTTGCGAAATGCTGCAAATTACCCGAGTTTGAAACGTCGCCAGGTATATTTACATGTACTTCGATAAGGTATTGGCAACGGGTTTGTCTTGAACGAGAGTCTCGAGTCACCGTCTTTCCTCATGAAACGTCTCTTCTGGGCCATAAAAGAAAGCACTCAACTCGGCTTGTTTTATTTCAGAACGCTGAATATGGACGAGTGGAAGAAAACCTATTCTAATAACGACACGAAAACGGTGGCGCTGCCTTATTTCTGGCAAAATTTCGACAAGGAGAATTTCTCAATTTGGAAGTGTGAATATTTATACCCAGATGAACTAAGGCTAACGTTTATGAGTGCCAATTTGATGTCCGGTAAGGGAGTACGTCAGTTTGAGTCCTGCTAGATATAGTTTAACGTAAAAAAAAAGAAACAGATGAAAATTAAAAATAAGAATCATCAGTGATTTTCAGTTTTACTTAAATTTGTTTCTAAAATAACTGTTTGGCGACGATTATGTTCTCAGTGCTCTTTGAAGTTCCTGCAGTGGTTTCTTAAATGCTGCAATTCGTATGGAATCGCTATTTAAGCGAGAAAATGCCTATCTTTCTTTTTAAATTTCTTGCTTTCACTGCTGGTTCCAGCTGTGAAAAAAATTATTGAAAATTTCATAGGACAATTACTTTTGAAAAAAAAAAGGAATAATGACGCTTTAAATTTGTCTTGCTTAGGCATGTTCCAGCGACTGGACAAGATGAGGAAGCACGCCTTTGGGAGTTTGATCTTGTTTGGCAAAGATAACGATAGTACAATATCAGGAGTCTGGTTCTGGAGGGGCCAGGATCTTGCATTTACGGTGCGTGCACAACTGGCTGCTAGACGTTCTATTTTATACCCCAGAGGGGGGAATGTATGCGATCGACTGCGTGTCGGTCGGTCTGTCATCAAGAGCTTGGTAACACGATAAGTTAAAACATGCTGCAAGGATTTTAATGAAACTTGATATGTAGCTTCTATGGGAACAAACACAGAGCGGTATTGTAAATGGGCCGGGTTCGCCCATGGAAAATCGACCAGCTGGACTTAGAAAATTTCAGCTCTTGATTGACTATTGATGGCCGTGTTTAACTGATGGGGGGGGGGGGGGGGGCTGTGCACACTGGTCTAGTTTATTAAGCTGTCGTATTTTTGTATATTTGAGTAGGACTATAATAATTTGACAATAGATTGACCTTTGTAATGTGTTTGCTTTCACGGCTGGAGACATTATTCTCGGACGTTCTTGTTTTTAAAACTGGAGCGGAGCAAAAACAGCAAGTTTTTCTTGATAGACTAGAATATGACTGGTATTATGTTTTGAACTTTTCAGCTCTCGGAAGATTTACAAATCGATTACGAGTCCTACAAGTGGGAGAAAATGGACCCCGACGCCCCGGAAACGAAGAAAATGATTGAGGATTATTTCACGATGGATGACACTTTGCAAAGTGCTGGTCGCGAGATATGCGAGGGCAAGATATTCAAATAGATCGCAATAGTGCTACAGTAACTGCCAGTGAACTTTATGAAAGGGAAATGAAGTGTTGAAAACCCGAGGCAGCCTTTTTCATCAAATAAGAATACAATAAATGTTTAACCTGCCGAATGTTTTGGATTAGTTGAGTATAAGTATTATTAGTGCTATTTGTTCCATGTATCCTTGAAAAAGGAAAACAATAAATGAGATCAGAAAATTGCGTTGGTTGCTTTTGTTCGTTTTCGATAGTGATTTTTTTGGAAATAAATGCGATATCTTGCCCGTTTCTTATTGACGTCATTTCTACGTTAAGATTTCTTTATCGATAATTTTCGTTTTGCACATATCTTACGCATTTTTTTTTTTTTTTTTTTGAGAGGTCCGAAGAAATTTCTGCTGAAAAAGAACAAGGATGATGCAATTTAAATTGCGAAGCTTGGGCGGGGGAAACACCTTGTTTCTTGTCATGGCCGGATTACTAAAATCAACTAGACAAATTTCGATACCGAGTAGCGAAATTTTACACTTGAGAGCGCATTCGCTATAACAGAATGGTAAAAAATGCGGCATTCCACTCGAGGCTTTCTTAGAAGTGTTATCTCCATACCAATGGCGTGGAAAAAGTCAAATATTTTTATCTCTTTATTTGACTACACTGTTGCAAAATATCACGAAGTAGTAGAAAGAGACAAGCTTTTTAGCAAGAGGTTTTGGATTTACCCGGACTGGCGAAAAGTTACAAATCGCCAAAATAAAATAACAGCATGACCGCATTGTCCAACCAACCTGAGTAGGCAATCTGTCCACAAAGCTTCATAGCGACCTAATGAGACTGTTGGAGGGGGAGGGAATGGCATCTATTCAAAGCTCACAGACGGACGGATAGACAAGAGGCTATGTATATAATCCAGAATTTTTTCACACGATTTCACAGGTTTAGCTCGAGTCAGACTGCTTGAAGCCGCGCTCTGTTCATTCGGCGATTTAAACAAATTTAAAGTCTCCCGTTGAAGTCTGACGAATGCAAATGTAGGGAGATTGAAGGTAACCCCTTATACCCATAGTGAGGGGCGCCTGTCCGTCCTGTAAAATTTAGATTTTGATCAACTCTTCAATTTTCATTGTGCAAATTATTAACCCAGCCGACTTTGTCGGACTGGGTCAGTCGCATCACTATAGGGGGCTTGAATGTATGTGCGTATGTTAAACTTTTTCTTTAAAATGCTACTCCTCCTACAGTTTTGCTCCAATCGTTCTGATATTACGCAGGAATGTTCCCTGGGTAGTTGCCCACCTGGCTATTACTTTTTTTGACGATTGGAACGTTTTGACCCATTTTTAAAATGTTACTCCTCCTAGAGTTTTGCACCAATCGTTTAGATGTTACGCAGGGATGTTCCCTGCTATTTTTTTTTTCGCGCTTCGCCAAAAACTGCCGAAATGGCGGGACTTTGAAATTTGGCAAAAACTGGAATAAATGGTAGTAAATAAATGAATTGTCAAACCATTCATTTCTCTCAGTCTTTTTCAAACAGTTATAAAGTTTTAATGAAAATTTTCTTAGGTGCTTCTTCACCTGGACTTTGCTTTTTTTTCGCAAATGCCGAAATGGTGAAAATTTTAAAAAATTTGTAAAATTGTGTTAATGTCGGTAAATACGTGAATCATCAAACCCAACCTCTCCAACATCCCTTTTTCGGGTAGTTTCCAAATTCGAATTAAATGCATTTTACATACGTTTTTTTTTTTTTTTTTTTTTTTTTTTTGCCTAACAGTATTCGTTTCAGAGTTTTGACCTCTTTCCTTGTTTGGAAATTCGGCTGGGTCGTGTCCTTGGACGTGCTTGTTTTCGTTAAATGCAAATCTGTGTGTGTAGTGGGAGGGGGGTGGGTTGCTAGGTATTTGTTATAAATAAACCAAAAAGAAACGAAAAACTAGAACCGCACTTCGCTAGCGAAATGTTAAACCCTTGACAAAAATTAAAACGCAAAAATACTTCCTTCAGTGGGTTATTTCTTGAATAATATAAAGTATTTTAAGTACAGTGTGTTCTACAACTATGTGCAGAACTTATGGCATAGCATGTATACGGTTTATAATATTCTTAAAAATTGAACCACTGTCAAGAAAAAAACTCCACAGGTTGATAACCTAAAAACAAGTAAATATATTAGCAAACAACACAGCTTGAATACGTCTTATAAGCCGAGCAGTGTTTGGTTTTTGTTGACTTAAGGTTTGATTGACTGGTCAGGCATACGCTGTGTTATCTGTTTACGCGGTGAGAGCTCGCACAAAGCTAAGCAACTGTGTGGTGTTCTGTTCGCATTTACTTGCAAAAAATAAACTCTTTATTTTTATCTTTAAACTCAAGCTCTTCATAAGTCCCTTATGGTCATAGGGCCCATAGTGTCAGAGAAGAAGAAACAAAAAATCGGAAAACTCAAGAAGAAGAAGAAAAAAAGGACAAACGGCTGCTCGCACAAATTCATATAACCCTTGCAAGCTAACAGCTTGTCAAGTGTTAATAAACAATCAATGAACAAACACTTTTCAAAATGTGTTACTCAGTAACGCAATGTTTAATATCTGCTCAACAGCGCACACACACAATGCTACAACTACTTTCTGTCTTCTATATTGCTGCATTATTGCACCCTACACCCTCTCTCTTAATCTCTGTGCGTGTTGAGCCAACAGAACACAGAACAATAGTGTTTGTGAAGACGCCAATTATGCACAACGTCTATTGTAAAACACCATACCTCAAGAGCGTGAATGAGAGCATGATGCATGTGGTAACTGAACCTCTGCCGCACGTTTTTCTTGGCGGAAATGCAAATGGGAACAAAAAAAAAAAAAAAAAAAAAAAAAACGAAATACATGAAGATCGGTTCGATATTTGTGTGTGTACAGTTTCAATGGACTGAGCTTTGTAGTTTTTTGAGAACTTATTTGGGCAAAACTCCGGAGTCTCGTTGCACAATTTCAATTTTTGTTAGCCCTCAGCCAATGTTGGCTGAAGGCTATTGCTATCGGTCCGTCTGTTCGTAAACTTTTTTTTTGTCCGGGCGATATCTCAAAAACTATTTTTCGCAGCTTCACAGAACCTCACAGGAAGAAAGTATATATAGCGTAGATGTGCGACAGGGGGTTCCATTTGTCACTTGTCCGTTCGTTGCACTCGGGCGATATCTCAAAAAAAAAAAAAAACTATTCATCGGATCGTCATCAAACCTTATAGAAAGAAAGTATATATAGTGTAAATGGGCAACTGGGTTCCATTTATCAAATGTATGTCCGGTTGTCCGTCCGTCGCACTTAAACTTTTTATTGTCCGAGCGATATCTCAAACTATGTATCGGAAATTCACCAAATCTTAAAAGAAGAAAGTATATATAGTACAGATTTGCAACGGGGGGCTCAATTTGTCACTTGTCCGCCTGTCCGTCCGTCGCACTTTTAACTATTTGTTGTCCGGGCGATATCTCAAAAAGGGTAACTTGTTCACATTGATGTCACTCCTATTGGCTGAGGGCTCTGCATCACAATTGCCTATGTTTATAACTTTTTGATGGGAAGCGCGGAGTACTGAACAAAAATTAGCTCCCCTTTTTTAACGAAATTGGCACTTTTGGGTTAGTATTTTCATATTTTTGTATGTGGATGGCTCAAATAAGAAGAATAACAACACGAGAACAGTTTATTTGCACTCAACCCTTATCATGTTTAACACACACCACAATAAACAACTCGAAACTGTCATAGTGGCAGATCCAAGGGGGGGGGGGTTCAAGGGTTGCAACCCCCGCCCCCTAAACCGAAAAAAACTCTGTTTTCGCAGAAAAAAGTTTGACTGTTTAACTCCAAACTTCCCAAGTTGAACCCCCCACCCCCTTCCTTACCCGAAAGCTGTATCCGCCACTGGCTGAAACCGAAATCGAACCTTTTCCCCCAGGCGGCAACTCACGTACAAAATGGTTACCATGTGTGTCAATGACCGGACCGCGACTGGCATCAAAAATTCCCCCCTTCTCCGCGTTTTCTTCTACACGCATGGTAATACATGCCACCAAATGACTCCCACTCTTTATTTTTACCTGAATTTTCATTCCAGGGTGGCTTGATATTGCATTCCTCACTTCGTTCGGGTGTAGGAAAAAATGGCAACGGAAAAAATGGCAACGGAAATAATGGCAACGGAAAATATGGCAAGTGGAAATAATGGCAACGGAAAATATGGCAAAGTGAAAAAACGGAAAAAAGTGGCAAAATAACAAAATAAAAATTTTATCACAATTGTCAAATTTGTTCTTAAGCGTAATATCACGAGCATGTTGCTCATTCTAGACAACGCCCCTAATAAATGCATTGTTGTGATGGCACCCGAACATCCATAGGATTAGCAATACTGTATACACAGGGTTTAAGTTTTGCCTGATGCAGTCCAAATAAATGTTTTGTTTACGTTGACACCCGAGCATCCGAAAGATTAACCGCATTGTACACACAGCGAATAAGTTTTGCCTGATGCACCCCAAATGAATCCCGGTCATCTGCCCCCCCCCGGTCAACTGCCCCCCTGTCATCTGCCCCCCCCCCTTTTTTGCAACCCGGTCGACTGCCCCCCCCCTCCCTCAAAGTGGAGGGGTGGTCTCTTGCCCCCTCCATTTACTATTTTTTCTTGGGTTCTTGGCTTGCAAAGACACAATAAATAAATTTATATTCATTTTATTGAATGTATTGCACCTTGGTAAATTGCAATTCACCAATTGGAAACTAATTACAATTAGAATTGCAATTAGTTTACGGATCAGTCTCTCCAAAGATCAGTATTGGTGAATAGATCAATGAAGATCAATTGTTTCAGAGACGAAGTAGACGGGGACATCACAATTGCCTAATTTTTAAAGAATTTTTTTCCACTAAAAAAGGAGGGGGGGGGGGGCAGATGACGACCCCGTCAAATTGCAAGGGGGGCAGTCGACCGGGTTGCAAAAAAGGGGAGCAGTTGACTGGGGGGGGGGGGCAGTTGACCGGGGGGGGCAGATGACCGTTTACCACCCCAAATAGATGTATAGTTGCGTTGGCACCCGAGCATCCAAAGGATTAACGGTGCCGCACACAGGGATTACGTTTTGCCATTTTTGCTTGCACCCCAAATACCCTGACATCAAGTGGCATTAAGTGGTTTCGATTGGACATTCTTTGATCCTGAGTAGCCAAGGTAGGCGATTTCTTTGTTTCGACTGAACTTCAGTGAAACCTGCAAAATTTGCCATTTTTTCCTTTTTTTCACTTTGCCTTTTTTCCGTTGCCATTATTTCCACTTGCCATATTTTCCGTTGCCATTATTTCCGTTGCCATTTTTTCCGTACCCCCTTCGATCACAGGGGTGGGGGCTCAGCATCAGCCACCACTACTTTAACATCGGGAGGCCAAATCGTGAGGGGGAACAAACCATGTCTCCAGGTGGCCAGGTGGGGGCGAACACACAATTGCGTGCTCTTTGTCCATCAACACAACATATCACACCACCGTGGTAGGGGAGAGATGCATCAAGGTGGGAGCGTCGCGTTTCGTCTCTCATCTAAAGCTGTATGGATGCGCGCAGTTTTACCTCGCCAAATTCGAGGAGTGCAGTCACACCTCGCCACCATGCAGCTAAGAGGGGACGTGTATATGCAAACACTGGAGAATTGTGTGGCCGTTTCTATTGCCCAGTGACGACTTAATTGCTCATAAACTACTTCTCAAAATATTGAGCCAACAGCACTCCACGTGGACCGCGTCTAAGCCCCTTTTCTCCGGGTTTTGGACATGCATGGCAACACGAATGATATCAAGTAGCCCCCCCCCCCCCCTCCGTGTCAAGGACCTACATATGGTTGTGTGGGATGTAGAACTATAAATATTGTCTACAAAACATATGAGAGAGACAATGAAACAAGCATGCCTTGAGCGGGGCTTGAACTCAAAACCTCTTGCTTCGCAGACGACAATGTCAACCACTGCTGTTTGGGTGGAGGGTGGGGATCAGAACTATAAATATTGCCTGTAAAACCTATAAAGAGAGACAATAAAAATGTACCTCTGTAGCGGGTCTTTAACTCACGACCACTTGCCCCCCAAGAGCAATGCGCTAACCATGACCACCCCGGCTTCCACACCATACGACTTGCGAAGAAGCGCAAGTATGAGCACTTTGTGATTAACATGGAACTTGAACCTTTTCAGCCCCAGCTTCTTACAGAAGCGCGGGCTATAGCAGTCGTTGAAAGTATATGAGTATAGTGCGTATGTACGCTTTAAAGTTGAAAAATAGTATCTCCTCCTAGGTTTTTTTTAGCCTGAATGTATCTACCTGGCTATTACTTTTTGTGGCAATTGGCCAAAAAATGGCGGAAATATTGGCGAAAAACCAAATTTCTTTAAAACATATCTCCTCCTAGGGCTTCACTGGAAACGTTCTAAAATTTTGCCGGAAAGTAGGTGCATAAGTGTCCACTTGGCTATTTCCTCTTTTGGGGGGGGGGGGGAGGGGGGAGGGGACCGTCAAAAAGTGGCGAAATACCAATTTTTTCTCAATAACCTAACTATCTCCAGGAAAATAGTCTTGCTGTTATGAAATTTTAAGTGACAGTAGCAAGCGTTCCTACTTACCTGGCGAAAATTTGAAAATTTTGACGAAAAACCAAAACATTTTCAGTGAAATCTTAAATAACTCCATTAAAATAGTATTACTGTCTTGAAATTTGAAGTAATGGTAGCAAGCATTACTATCTAACTGGCTGTTACTTTTTTGTGATTGGCCAAAAATTGGAGAAAAAGGAAAAAATTTTCAATACATCTTGACGATCTCCTAAAAAAGTCTTACTATCTTGGAATTTATGGAAAGGTACTGGGCTATTTTCAGTAAAATCTTAAATAACTCCATTAAAATAGTATTATTCTCGAGAAATTTTAAACAAATGTAGCAAACACTACTGCCTACCTGGCCAGTACAAATATTTGTGATTGGCCAAAAATTGGCGAAAATTTTGGCGAAAAACTAAAAAAAATCCGTAAATCTTGACGATCTCCAGGAAAATAGTCTTACTCTCTTGAAATTTTTAGCAACGGTAGCAGGCAATGTTACCTATTGCTTTTTTTGTGAATGACTAGAAAATTGGAGAAAATTTTGGCCCAAAACCAAGAGTTAGTTAAGTGTTTAGGGCACGTTGTCCCATTGCAGCTCCATGACATTTTCGCCTCCAAGTTACGCGGTTTGATGCACTTCTTTCTACGTTGGCTACTGAGAGGCCGGTTCTTCGCGAATCTGGCTTATCCACTTCTCTGGCGGTCTTCCACTGGGTCTTGGGCTCTTGAAGTCTTGCTTGTGTGCTTGGTACACCATGTGTTCGGGAGGCTTCCTTGTGACGTGGCCGAACCAACGGAGTCGTTTCTTCTTGATTACCTCTAATATTGTTTCAGTAATCTGGAGTGTCTTTCGGACTCTCTCGTTCGTATAGCGGTCTCTTGGGGATATTCCGACTATTGCCCTCAGACATCTCGTTTCGGAGGCTTCTATTCTGCGCGTGTCTTCCGACTTGAGAGTCCAGGTCTCTGATGCATACACGGCGATAGGTAGCATTGGGGCCTTGTTTAACACTTGACAAGCCTTTGGCTTGCAAGAGTTATATGAATTTGTGCGAGCAAAATTCGTCCTTTTTTTTTTTCTTCTTGACACTTTTTCCGATTTTTTGTGTCTTCTTCTTCTCTGACACTATGGTCCCTACGACCATGAAACTTGGGACTTATGAAGAGCTTGATCTGAACATGTGCATGTCACTTTTTATTTTCGTCTTTGATTTCGTTTTCTTTGTTAAAACGCCATGTGAAAAGAGTGTATTTTTTGCAAGTTAATGCGTAGCATTTAACCCACATCACACACAGTTGCTCAGTGAGCTTTGTGCGGGCTCTCACTGTATATGGTAGATCAGTCAATAAAACCTCAAGTCAACAGAAATAAACACTACTAGGCTTATAAGACGTATATAAGCTGTGTTGTTTGCAATATATTATTCAAGAAATAACCCATTGAAGCCAGTATTTTTGCGTTTTAATTTTTGTCAAGTGTTTAACATTTCGCTAGCGGAATGAGCTTCTAGTTAACACTTGACAAGCCTTTGGCTTGCAAGGGTTACATGAATTTGTGCGAGCAAAATTCGTCCTTTTTTTTCTTCTTGACAGTTTTTCCGATTTTTTGTGTCTTCTTCTTCTTCTCTGACACTATAGGCCCTACAACCATGAAACTTGGGATTTATGAAGAGCTTGATCTGAACATGTGCATGTCACTTTTTATTTTCGCCTTTGATTTCGTTTTCTTTGTTAAAACGCCATGTGAAAAGAGTGTATTTTTTGCAAATAAATGCGTAGCATTTAACGACAGCACAGAATACACCTTTGCTAAGTGAGCTTTGTGCGAGCTCTCACTGCGTAAATAGATAACAAGGCGTATGCCTGATCAGTCAATAAAACTTTAAGTCAACAACAACCAAACACTACTCGGCTTATAAGACGTATTCAAGCTGTGTTGTTTGCAATATATTATTCAAGAAATAACCCATTGAAGGAAGTATTTTTGCGTTTTAGTTTTTGTCAAGTGTTTAACATTTCGCTAGCGGAATGAGCTTCTAGTATAAACGTGTTTTGAGCGCGCAACCTATAGCTCACTTGCTCCATATGGCTTTTTTTCAGTCGGCCGAAGGCTGACCAGGCAAGCGCTATTCTTCGTTTGACGTCCGCTGAGCAGTCTGATATTACACTGCCTCAAAAGACAAATTCTTGAACCTTCTCCACTTCTTTACCGTCTATCATGATGCTATCACTCGCAGGTGAGATAATCTTACACTCAACGCCATTTATTTTCATGCCCCATTTTTGGCATACTGATTCAAGCTGGGCGGTCGATAATTTTAGTTTGTCAAATACTGCTGGCCAGAAAAATCAGTAAAATCTTAGCGAATCTTAGGAAAATAGATTCATTGCCTTGTAATTTCAAGTAAAAGTAGCACACATTACTACCTAAGTGGCTATTACTTTTTTTGGCGATTCGCCACAGATTGGTCAAAAACCAATTTTCTGTATGACGTATCTCCTGGGGTTTTCTTGGAAATATTGTACCATTTTAATGGAAGGTAGGGTGCATATGTGTCCACGTATCTGTTACTTTTTTAACGCTTCGCCAAAAATTGGCGGAAGTATTGGCGAAAAATTGTTTTTTTTTTTCTTAAATCTTAACCAACTCCAGGAAAGTGGTCTTACTGTCTTGAAGTTTTAGGTAAAGGTAGCTGCCGTTACTCCTTACCTGGGTATTACCTTTTCTGCTTGGCCAAAAACTGACGGAAATTTTGGCGAAAAACCAAAAAAATTTCAGTGCAATCTCAAGTAACTCCAAGAAAAAAGTTTTATTCTCTTGAAATTTTAGGTAAAGTTAGCAAGCATTATTATCTACCTGGCTTTTCGGTTTTTGGTGATTGGCCAAAAAATTGGCGAAAATTTGGGCGAAAATCCATAAACTTTTTAGTAAAATCTTGATAAAATCCAGAAAAATAGTATACTCTGTCTTGAAATTTTTGAGAAAAGCAAGCAGGTCTTCCTAACTTCCTGGTTGTTACAATTTTTGGTGATTGGCAAAATTTTTGGCGAACCAAAAATTTTCAGGAAAATCTTAACGAATCTTAACGAACTCCAAAGTTTTAAAGGTTTGTTTGTTTGTTGGGTGTTTAACGTCCCGTTCAGCGACTGCGATGGCTGTAATAGGACGCACCCAACAAAGGAAAAACTAGGAAAAAAAGAAGGAAGAATGAAGAAATAGCAACAGAAGTTAGAAAGAAATGAATTCCTTCCAATCCAACGGGGAGAATTTCCAAAGCTGTATATCGCAGTATAACCGTTACGTGAAGATTGAAGAGCTTAAGTATTAGAAAAAGTTTTTTTAAATAATGTACATGAACAGCGATATTAGCCAAATTCTTGATCAAAAGCCAAATTATATGTATCACGCACTTTGCCGCGTTTATCATGCGAAGAACGTTTACGAGCGCTTTGTATGATCAACACCAACATTAATAACAGCGAAATAGCGCGTCAGTTTTCGTTGCAGTAGAATCTAGCCAATCACGACCGTGAAACTGGTTTAGTCAATGACTCGTATTTGCGGGACCCTTTGGATCTGCCAGTCGAACAGCAGGAAAGACTCCAGGAAAGCGTAACCCTCGAATTAGTAGACCTACCGTGAGATGCAGACTGCTTGAGCGTAATTTCGCCGCCGAAATCGTTTGTTTTGGACACAGCAGCATCGAAACCGGTTCGCCATTGCTCGGCTATTGTGTTGATGGAGGTAAGTATGTGGAGACGTGGCGATCGGTACGCAAATTGTTGCTTTTCATATCAAGGACCACATTTTAATTTCCGCCTCCGTGATTTGATGTTGTTTCTTTTTAAGTTTTACGCAAATGGCTGCTGTTCGTATGCCATAAAAAGTATCGATATCACAGAAGGTAGATACATTATTACTATTATAACCACATGCCAAAAATTTAGTGAACCCTCCACTGAAGTTTTTTGATGACGGGCGATATTTATCATTACACTGTGAGAATTTACAAACCTGCAGGTTGAAATCTTAATGGAAAAGAAGCGCGGACAAAGTACGTCACATGCAAGTCAATTTTCAATATTTTCATCTATTTTTAAAAATGCTGCCAATTCAACAATATTTTGTTTATCCTGTTGACACCTGAACGAGGCACAACGTCAATATATATATATATATGTTGGGCACAATTTTTAAATCTGCACAATTTATAAATTGTGCTGCACAGTTTTTAAATTTATAAACGGGCCAACCATTTAAAAATGGGTTGCCCGTTTATAAATGGGCGACCCATTTTTAAATGGTCGGCCCGTTTTTAAATCTAAATTGCGGACAATTTTTAAATTGTCCTGCACAATTTTTAAATATTTTCATTTTTTTAGCTTTTTTTCTTTGTGTTTTGGGGGTTTTTTTTTGTTTTATATTTTGTCAACATTTTACTGCTTTTACTATTGTTTTTATGTCTTTTTTCTCGGTTCACAAGTATATTCACCTAATGTTGCAATTGCATTTCACAAAAACCAGGGTTGGGTTTTGGACGGTCCAAAGCGTATTTAGGACCGGACAGTGTCCAAAGCGTGGTAAAAACCGCCCAAAAGGGTTTTTACGTGTCCGAAACGGTCCAAAACTAGAACAGCTAAACTTCTATGGACAAAAGACACTTCTTCGAGATGCTTATTGCTGTCATTAACAAAAACTAACCTTGATGCATTTTATGTATAATTTTGCCATTAATATTTCTTCGAATTGTTTATTATGTACACAATATTTACACAATGTTTACGCATAAGTCGTATAATTTCAAAGATAAAGAAATTTACCTTGTGTACAATAGTTACGACACTGGAGCATGAAGTATTAAGCAGATGTGGAGTTGTCTCCACCCACTCCCAGAGCAGTATACGGTGGCAAAGGGATTATATCGCGCAAGAGGCACTCCGAGAGAAGCCAATGGAGTGACAGATTAAGATTCAGCTCTAAATTTTGGGTGTTAAATAAACAGCAATCGAACTCTTCAGGCACGCATTATTTGGATTATGGTGGGGTGGACTGTGTGCTGATTTGCGACTCACACAGCAATGTGGACTCAAAATGTTTTCATTAGCAGAAACGGTAAGTTAAAAAACAAACAGGGAAATGTGTGAATGAACAGAGAAACGCCTTTTGTATATTTGAATAGTTTAAATTTGACAGGCCATGATATGGACATGATACGAATTGCTTAAGGTTTGCAGTCCAACCTAACAAAATCAGATGCAGGGATTGTACGCCGGTTTCACTGACCCACTTGTTGTGAAATGCAATTGCAACAGTAGATGAATATACTCGTGAACCGAGATGAAAGACATAAAGGCAGTAAAATGTTGACAAAATATAAAAAAAAAAAACCAAAGAAAAAAAAAAAGCTAAAAAAAAAGAAAATATTTAAAAATTGTGCAGGACAATTTAAAAATTGTCCGCAATTTGGATTTAAAAACGGGCCGACCATTTAAAAATGGGTCGCCCATTTAAAAATGGGCAACCCATTTTAAATGGTTGGCCCGTTTATAAATTTAAAAACTGTGCAGCACAATTTATAAATTGTGCAGATTTAAAAATTGTGCCCAACATATATATATTCTTTCTTTGTGTGAAGTTGTAAGGGTGAAATCTTAATGGCAAAGTGGGTGGAGTGGGGGGGGGGGGGGGGGAGGGTAGAGGCATATGGAATATGAGGTCTCGGCTGATCTCACATGTCTTCAAAAACTCCATCATGCAAACAATCTTGATAACAATCAATGGTTTTATTATGCTCTAACAAAATCAGTTCAATACAATCCACGCTGGCACACCATACGGTCACCCATCGCAATTCTGAAAACAATGCTGTAACACACACAACAACCTCAGACATTACGCTCGATAATTTAAAGAATTGTTTATACCACAGGGGGTTAGCACACAGTTACGCTCAGACATATCTCGTGTGGGGTACATACAATTTGACCAACCGCAATTTGACCAACCACAATTTGACCAACAGAAATTTGACCAACTGCAATTTGACCAACCGCTTAATGGAAAAACTGACATTTGACCAACTCTCAGTTTTAGATATACATAACCTTGTAAATCTAGGAGTTCGAGGTTTCGTAAGAAAAATTAATTTCAAAGAAGTGCTCATTCGCATCAAAGAGATGTTGTGGTAATCCTCTCGCTGTCAATGAGTGTCATAAGGTTGAGTTCCACGTGCCCCGTTAATCTCCGTAATCCGGCGTTATACAAGGCGTTATACAAACAAACCCAGACCTGGCGGAAGCTTTAGTGTCATCTCAGGTAGTGTTTTATGTGAAGTTTTGCGAGGATATGAGATTACTACCATCCCGGTACATTTGGACAGTACTTTTACTTGTAGTGTTATAACTGTTTAAATGTTGCTTTTGTCGGAACATTTGTGATTGCTAATGTTTAACTGATAAGTGGTACGAAAAACAATAAATTATGAAGTTGGTCAAATGTCCGTTTTTTCATTGAGAGGTTGGTCAAATTGCGGTTGGTCAAATTTCAGTTGGTCAAATTTCGGTTGGTCAAGTTTCGGTTGGTCAAATGTCCTACACCCCTCTCGTGTTGTCATAACAACCACTTAAAACACTATATCCTGCTCTGCTGAAAATAGCGATCCTAACAGCAAAATGCCTGGGTTCCATATTATAGTAATTCTGTCACAGGTGCCGTGTAGCGGTATTTTCAGATAATTCCATTTAAAACTGAAAATATGGATTTCAACATTCGGTTTTTACATCCAATTAGGTTTGGATATTTCAATGAAATGAAAAAAAAAGGTCTCAAAGCCACTGACCACGTGTTTAACTGTTTTGCCTATTCCATTCTAACAGCCCATTCTGTTTCACAATGTTGGCCAAACAATATGAAAACACGGGGGGATCTTCGGCGTTCAAGTGCCCAGGTTGAAGCACCGCGTTTGAGATTTTGCCCGTCTTCGGCTTCTTATCATTATTCTTTCTTCTGACACGCTTTTAACTGATTTCACGTCACTGCACTGAACACGACACTTCTTTAACAAACCTATCAACAACTTCATATGAAATGACATCAGTGTAAGACTAACTGTACCAAAGAATGTGTGTAAAAAATACGCATCGATCACAGGACTTACAGCACTCGACTACAGGGTAAGTCGATATAATACTCTACATACTACTTAGGCTTCTACATCATCATTTGTGCTGCACAGTATACAACATATCAACGCTCAATTTGCAAATCTGACCCTTCAAACAACACACATTCCCAATTGGGAAATTTCGGGTTAATTTCAATCCACGATTAAAGGTAATGACACGATTTCTGATAAAAGGTAAAGGAAATTGATTGCTGGGCGTGAACCAACATCTTTTAATGAAATCAGTCAACATTTTTTTTGGCATTTCAATTGTTTACAGCTAGGATTTAAAGGTTCAATTTGTTATTGTCCGTTGCCAATCAAAATCGACACTGGTATGTACAATTTGCGTAATATTTAGAGCTGCGTCTGATGTTTTACAAAATTAACAAGATATACAACCTCAAGATTTCAACAACTCCAAAAAAAAAAAAAAAAAAAAAAAAAAAAACTGAAATTCTTCGTAACTAGAAAATAGTACACACAGGAAGACAATGTCACTGTCAGAATCAGGCCCAGCAAATATCGTAGTCATAGGACAAACCTGACCCCTGCGTCCAGTCATAACACGGACCCAACACCCGTATGGACAGCAGGATAACAATGAGCTGCATTTCTTTAAAAGGTTCCTCCTCCCACATCTCTACGATTTGCATAATTTCGCTTCCGGTAACATAAAGCTCGGCTGCAGTCATTTTTTTTCAACAGCCTATTCTGTGCTGTGAAATATCAAGTGTCCTTAAACTCAGACAATAAAGGTAAAAACCTTTGATTCTTCTACTATAAGGTGACCTAATATTTCGCCGAACACTGAGACTCTTGCCTTATTCTTTTGTTCAAAACACATTGATTACAAGATTCCTAAATAAACTTGATTAATTCCAGTTCTGGCACCATGATGTATGGGTTAAGCACCTCTACAGCAACAACAGCTCGTCGAAAACCACTTGTTTATACAACGTTAGAGAAAGAATATTGTTTGCAAAAGGCAACATTTTGAAGAGAAGCATGATTTGTATAAGAATCTGCGATAGACTTAAATTTCAGCTTTAAAGTTCAATTGCATATAACAATAAGTTTGTTCCTTTGCTCCGCTTATAAGCACCTCTGAGAGCATTCACACAGAGTAATCATAAATGAACATAAACCATTAAAACAAAACGAAATAATTGCAATCCTACTTTCTAGTTGTCCTCATCATAATATATTTAACTGCAATTGCACTACATACACTTACGATATACTCCTCTATAACTGTGACCAGTCCTTGGCGTGTAACGTTTAACTAACATATCGCAAAAGCCAAAAACAACAATATCAAAAGTGAAGCATTAAAAAAAAAACGATGCGGCATTACAGCCTTGCACTTAAAAGGCAAGAGATCACTACAGACAAAAGCGATTTCAAACGTCTTTTATTCCTTCGGGGTAGCTGGACATAGTTCAGTAATCGCCGCTGGGTTTGCGGCCGTGCTCTTCCTCTTCCACCAGCTCCCTCTCCTGCATGGGCGTCTCGTAGGGAGCGGGAAGCTTGTCGTACCACGGCTCGACGCCCCAGATGTCCCTCGCGTACTCCTCGATCGTGCGGTCACTGGAGAACTTGCCCGACGACGAGATGTTAAACAGCGCCATACGCATCCATGCGTCCTGGTTCTTAAAACGGACAAAAAACATAGAAAAATGTACAAACTAATGCAGATGCTGACAGTCTAAGAAATACGCCACTTCCAATTCTGATTATAATGGGAAATTTTTTTCTATATTTTGTATTAAATTGTTAATAGCCCTTCTGGCATCTTGGGTTTGCGACCTTTGAATTTGTGAAAAAACGGTGCACACAAGCTTTTAGGCCATTTACTGGTCTGAACATGGCTTCAAGACGCTTTACTTTATTCCAAATTTAAGAATAAATCGAGTTTTTATAAAAAATCATTTGAAAAAATTGAGCAAAATTAATTTATATAGTTATAAAATATTTGAAAATGTCACGCCGTACTTAAATTGTCCAATTCCACACTTTACACCACTCTATCCGAAAATGCCCGGATTATTAAATTTAACACATGTGAAATGGAAGAAATTTGGCTATTCACCGTGTAGAGCTGGCTGACTCTTTCCTGGCATTTAATGTACGCCTCGTAATCAGCACACAACATGAACCTGTTACAAGTGCAGACAAGAAAACATTGTATAACCACACCACATCTATGACCCCCAGAAAGAGAGACGCAATTTGCGCATGTCATTCTTACATTGTAACTTTGTCTACGACTAACATGACTTTACCACAGTTATTTTAGATTGTTTTTTTTCACACAGGGCTAGTATTATGGAAAGGAAAACAAGACAAGGGTGAAGGTCGTGGACGTGACCTGTCGGAGTAGAGGAGTGTGTTGGCGATGTCCTTGAACATGTTGGGGTCTTCCGGGGAGAAGTAGCCACCGCCTATCTGGTCAATGCACTGCTTCAGCTCGGCGTTACTGTTGTAGAAATCTGCCGGGTTGTAGCTGTTAAAAAATTAGAAACAATGTCTTTTTGACGTCATTAAGATTTTTCTGCTACAGGGTTTATAAATATCAAGAGGCGACATGAAAATATATGCACAAGTAATTTCACAAAATGGAGTTACAATTCTGATGTGGTGAAATCCATCTGGTGTCCTGCACATGACCATTCAATTATTATATGTGCTATAATCTGAAAAAATGGAACTAACTACATTAAAAGAAAAGATTTATTTTTGCCGAGCCAAACTGAGTTAACCAATAAAATACACTATTCATTTTTAAAAACAGAACGTCCCCTACAGTATCTTCAGTTCAATTTCATACACGCGACAGTAGCACAAGGCATCGAACCTATGTAAAATATTAAAAGAAAATAAAGTATCTGAATTTCTGTGAAAATGTAGACGTATCGTTGCCACAAACCCTTTCTTTTTCAGAGCCTCCACTTCGTCGACAGTCATTCCAAAGATGAAGATATTCTTCTCACCCATCTCTTCCCTCATCTCCACGTTAGCGCCATCCAGTGTGCCGATGGTCAAAGCGCCGTTCAACTGCAAGTGGAGAATTTCCTAGTTTTTTTTTTAACCAATTCAATCTTACAACAGTTAGTTTAAAAAGACGAAAATAAAAGAGCGTTTTTAAAGACAAGTAATTTCAAAAATTATACAAAAAGTAACTTGCATGTAAAAAGGTGCATATGGTGAATAGGAGAACATATTTCAGATGAATAGTCACTGAATGCAGCATCCGTGTAATTTCTTTGTAAATCGTGGTAAATCGAGACTACGTACCATGAATTTCATGTTGCCAGTGCCCGAGGCCTCTGTGCCGGCTGTAGATATTTGCTCGCTGAGATCGCACGCAGGGATGACCTTCTCCGCCATGGAGACGCGGTAGTTGGTCAGGTATACGCACTTGAGGCGATTCGCAATGATTGGGTCGTTGTTCACCGTACGCGCCACATTGTTGAACAGCTTAATGATCAGCTTGGCCATGTGGTATCCAGGTGCTGCCTGGCAACCAGTAGAGCGAAACGTACGTTTTAATAAAACTTAAAACTTCCACTTTAAATACAAACATACTTTTTTTAAAAATAGATTTCAAGAGAAATATCCAATTTGTTAGACATTACTTTGGAATGGAAATCAAATATAAACTATTTCAATACCTTCTTTAAAAACTGGGCTGTTCTTGTTATAATGCCGAATTGCACTTTGGACAACTTACTAATTAAATTTTTCTGGAGTACCGACATGTAAGTGTTACTAACCCTAACCCTTTCTCCCGTATTACAGGAGCAGACACCGTGCTCTAAAAGCACCCCCTCCTCTCCTCTCCCCTCCCCTCCCCCCCCCCCCCCGCCGTCCCCCCCCCCCTTACCTTTCCTCCAATCATGACCGTTCGCGGCACAAACTTCATGTTGGGGTTGGTCTTGAGGCGGTTGTACATAGTGATGACGTGCAGTATGTTAAGCAGCTGACGCTTGTATTCGTGAATTCGCTTCACTTGAATGTCAAACATCGATGTCGTGTCGATTATTGTCCCGTGCTCTTTTTCTATCAGCTTGGCTAGTTTCATTTTGTTTTCCTGGTGAATCACATAAGTAGCAAGTTTCTTACCTGACGGACTCGTTCAAATGTTGCACAACTTACACACAATTCAGGGCACCAAATTCAAACAATGACTTTTATGTTAGTGGATTCTTTTTTTTTTTTTTTTTTTGTTAACAGCACTCCCATACTGTTCTTCTCCCCTTTTTTTCCTCAATATATTAGAAAACCCTGAGAAGCCATTCAAAGATACAAATTTAGTAATTTTTTATTATCGTGGAAACTTGGTTTCGGTTTTATCCAGCAATAAGTTGTACCTGTTTGATTTTGGCAAGAGCCAAAAGGAAATTTTTGTCCGAAGCGAGAGCCTCCAGCTTCCTCAGATCACTGAGCTTTTTTGCCCAGCTTTCGCCAATTTTCTTGAAAAGAAACCAGAAACTTCCAATCAAAAATGTGTTTAGGTTCCTTCTCCAGTTATTCAAAATCATCAACAAGCTGATGCATTTAAGCAAAGAATATTTATTTCAATACATTTGTTTGCTTATTTTAATATGTTTCTGTTTCAATATAAGTT
Source organism: Protula sp. h YS-2021 (assembly GCA_949752745.1). NCBI lineage: Eukaryota > Metazoa > Annelida > Polychaeta > Sabellida > Serpulidae > Protula > Protula sp. h YS-2021. Next base: position 71,952,092 of record OX457024.1, read on the forward strand.
TTTCTCTATTTTTTTTTACGTTTTGTTGTTAGATCTTACTTGAATAACCTGAATATTTAAGCCTCTCTAATCAGTTTAATTTTCCTTCACAGAACTGTTTAAAACAAACAAAACACATAACAGTAATGCAGAAATAACATATATTATGCGATGCAATGATTATTTTTTCAAAATTGTTTTGCCTTTTTTACGTTCGTTATAACGGGTTGGAATTTAGACCTTCTGCATCATGTGTACCCTATTGTTCAAATATAAACTGACCTCGGCTATTGCATCGGCCAGGCTCGGATTACACAGAATCAGCCACCTCCTTGGTGTGATTCCATTGGTTTTGTTTTGAAATTTCTCCGGCCACAATTCATAGAAATCGTGGAACCTGATCACAAAAAAAAAAAAAAAATCTCCGATTCCGAATTTGTTTTAATAAGTCAAGATGTCCATCCCGTGACCATGGTTTGAAAACCAAAGAGAGCACAACTAAACTTCTTTTAACTTTCAGATACTTCCCCGCATTTTCAGGCCCCTGTGTGTTTCATATCAAGTTTTTTCAAAGGTAAACAAAAACAGTTTCGTTGCTAAGCTTTTGTCAGCGTTACGTTGGCTTATGACCCATGACGTTCGCGTGAATGTGACTAGCGACGCTTCGTACACTCATCATTTCTTTACACGCGAGTGCAGTCCCTCTGGGGTGCGCGTTATAATCGGTGTTAGAATAAGCACATATTGCAAAACGGTCGCGATTTTTAAGATTGAATGCTTTCGTAAACATGCTACTTAGGCTAACCACCCCAACCCCATCCCTCCAACCCTCCCTCCCCCCCCCCCCCAAAAAAAAAGAAGTTTCGTCATTATTTGTTGGGATTCTCTTAATTACTACTCAATGCACTGTAAATGCATTTATTAAACGCAGCTAAAACGCCGCGAAAGTTCAAAGAATGAGAGCTCACGTTTCGCTCTTGATGATCTCTGAGTGTATGGCGGCCACGCCATTGATGGCGTGACTGCCGACAATAGCGAGATGCGCCATGTTGATGCGCTTCTCCGCGCCTTCCTCCACCAGTGACATTCTCCTGACTCGGTCCCAGTCGCCCGGCCATTTCTCTTCCACTTGCTGCGGCCAAGAAAACAGCAAGTGGATACAACGTAATTTAAAACCACAATTTAAACAGAAACGCTGCACCTTGTTGTTTCAAACGCGGTTTTGAGCAGTGAATACTGAACCGATAAGTGCGCCAATTAAATATGCGAATTAAATTTTTTACTTGAACTGCATGTTCTTACTTTTATGAGTTGATCTCATGCCATAGCACATAAAATACTGCGCTTTTTTTTTTTACATTGTTATACTCACAATAAACTTCATTCAAACACGTTGGACATGAGCTTTTGGGCAAAAGATCTGTATAAACTAGTTTTTAACCTTCAAAAATCGGGCGTTGATTTCATAAATGATTTGCAGATGGCGCGGCAGCAGAGATTCTAGAAGATACACGGGCCACCTTTCCAACGCCTCAGGCAGAACAGTATGGTTGGTGTAAGCACAAGTTCTCACAACAATATCCCAAGCCTACAAAAACGCACGCAGATTCCAGCAGGTCTCGCCTTGTGAACTGAACTCTCATATTCTTTCTCTGGTTGTACAGTTATTTGAAATATGTCAGACATTGTCTTTATATATTGCTTAGAACAAAGGAAAGGGATAAACTTAATAGTACATGACACATATGGAAGGAATTTTTTTCTTGTTTTACATTGGACTTTTGATATATTTTTCTGCACAAATAATATGGAGATCTGGGCCCAAAACTGTCAGAGTTATCAATCAAAACAAACAGGACTCGAATATTCTGAAGTTTTGCTTTAATTAACAGTGCATTATGAAGGAATACCAAGGTGGACGACTTCTTAAAAAGTAATATCGTGCCCAATATAATGAAGTGTTCGAACAAAAAAAATTTTCATGCAGCTTTGCACACCCGTTTGAAAAATTCAACATGGCTTTAGAATTCCAACGTGTTATTTTTAATTTGCTTAAATTTATTTGGCGATTCGTGAGTTTAGAACAGGATAACACTGATTCACTAGTCCACCTGGCTTAACAAAATTACACGGTACAATGCACCCAGGAAACGAGCCCCCACCCCCATTGTCTAGCAACACGAAGAGGGTGCCTCTCGACCATTCAAACATGAATCTAAAGTGTCTTAACACCCCATACATACCGCTGTTAAATAAACTACACATAACGTTATTATAATTTCACCCAAATCTCTTGACATTTTGGATCACAGCCGACTCAGTTATAAGTAGCCCCCCCCCCCCCCCACCCCTCCTCTTTACCAAGGGCTTCGGTTATAACTACATATGGAACATAGTGGCACGATCGCGGCCACGCAATGCACGTAGAAAAAAAACAGGCACGTTCTGTAATTACATTTGAAAATTCGCTGCTAAGATGTAAATAAAATATCCTTTTGATATACACCAGTTATTTTACACAGGGTGACAGGGTAACCAGCACTCAAACAGGTATTAAGCCATTCTTTTTCCGCTGACGTATAAAAATGAACAAATGTCAAGCACGTTTTGTTATTGTTGTTTTTTTTTTTTCAACTGAAGCAAAGTTTTACACTTAGATACACAAATAGAAAGCTTCCACCATAAATGCACCAAATACATTTAAACGCTCCTTCCTTTTACCTTGTCCCATTCCAAGCCTTCAATGTCCACAAAGATTCGCATCAGTTCTGGCACTGTCAATGACGGGTGGGTGTCGTTCAACTGTATGGCGCACTAGTTATTTTTTTTCATACACACACAAGAAAATAAATAAATAAGCAATTGTACAAATCTGCAAAAACTACTTTTGAAAACAACATCCTGCGATTAGTAAAACGAATTAAACATGCAAGTTATGTTACCCACAATAAAAACAAGCATGTCCAAGGGCATGACCCAGCCGAGTTACCAAACAAGGAAAGAGAGATAAACTCTGAAATGAATACTGTAAGGCCAAAAAATGAAGTATGTAAAATGATTTATTTCGAATTTGGAAGCTACCCGAAAAGGGATGTTGGAGAGGTTAGGTTTTGACGATTGACGTATTTACTGACATCTACACAATTTTACAAAATTTTTACAATTCCACCATTTCGACATTTTCGACAAGTTCAGGTGCTGAAGCACCTAAGAAACTTTCTATTAAAATTTTATAACAATCTGAAAAAGACAGAGAAATGAATGATTCGACAATTCAGTTATTTACTACCATTTATTCCAGTTTTTGCCAAACTTCAAAGCTACGCCATTTCGGCAGTTTTTGGCGAACCAAGAAAAAAAATAACAGCCTGATAGATGAACCCTTGGGAACATCCCTGCGTAACATCTACACGATTTGTGTAAAACTGTAGGAGCAGTAGCAGTTTAAAATGGGTCAAAACGGGCACAAAAAGTGCCGCCATTTTGTCAGTTTTTCGTCAATCGTCAAAAAAAAGTACCGGGAGTTTCCGAAAAGAAGCTCCCCCCATATAAAAGCCCCGGGGCTCTTATTAGGAAACTGTTTCCCAATAGAAGCCCCGGGGCTTCTATTTGGAGTTAAAATAAAGACCTGAAAAAATCGTTTCATAATAAAAGCCCCCCTCCTTCCCTGTAAGTCTTTTTAAAACTCGTGTTTACTCGCAATGCAGACACAATGCACTTAATCCTTTGATATGAGGCACCCCCAGACATGTTCTGCATCGTTGCTTAATCCTGTGCATTGCACAAGGCGAACACACACCCCCCTCCCCACTGCCACCTTTACTCCGGAGTATTACTGGAAATATAACCTTCTGAGTACTGAAACGGGCGGCGTGATGTTGCCCCTCCTTCCCTGCAAGTCCTTTTAGAACTTATGTTTACTAGCAATGCAGACACTCTGCACTTAATCCTTTGATGTGAAGCCAACCCCTAGACAGGTTCTGCGTCGTTGCTTAATCCTGTGCTTCGCACAAGGCAGCCCCCCCTCCCCCCATTTTACCAAACTTTTTAGTTACTGTTGTTTTTGTGTGTTTTGTTATTTTTTGTGCCGATATCCTCAGCATGAAGCGCTTTAATAAGAGATTGATGGTAAATTTTCTTTTCTGAATAAAAAAAGTTCTATCTAAAAAAAATAGAAGCCCCGGGGCTCTAATTAGGAAACTGTTTCCTGATAGAAGCCCCGGGGCTTCTATTTGGTTTCTAAATGGGCGCCTTAAATTGGCCAGTTTCCAAATAGAAGCCCTGGGCTTTTTTTCGGAAACCCCCGGTAATAGCCAGGTGGGCGACTACCCAGGAAACATTCCTGCGTAATATCAAAACGATTGGAGCAAAACTGTAGGAGGAGTAGCATTTTAAAGAAAAAGTTTAACATAGGCACATACATTCAAGCCCCCTATAGTGATACGACTAACCCAGTACGACAAAGTCGGCTGGGTTGAAAAAAAATGAGAACAAGTAGGTCAGTGAAACTGACTATCTTCCCCGCCGTACAATCCCAGTATTTGATTTTGTTAGGTTTGACTACAACCCTTCGTATCATATTCGTGAATTTTAAAATTCAAGCTGGGCCAATGTCCTTGGGCCAACATGGCTCATTTACAATACCAATTCTTGTTACCACCCATACTACCTATGTGTATAACATTTTGCCAATTGTTTCCAAAAATGTAGGCTTGAGTGTGTTAGCAAACTCATTCCAGTATGTAAGGGTTGTGAAAATTTCTAAAGTTCAGCTGGGCCAATGTCCTTGGGCCGACAGGGCTCATTTACAATACCGACCTTTGTTGGTTCCAATACTTCCTAAATCTAAAAGATTTCAACAATCGATCTAGAATTGTAGGCTTAAGTGTGTTAACAAACTCATTAAACTGAGTAAGGATTGGGAAAATTTGTGAAGTTCAGCTGGGCCAATGTCCTTGGGCCAACAGGGCTCATTTACAATACCGACTTTTGTTTGTTCTAATACTTCCTATATCTAAAAGATTTCAACAATCGAACCAGAAATGTAGGCTTGAGTGTGTTAACAAACTCATTCCAGCATGTAAGGGTTGTGAAAATTTGTGAAGTTCAGCTGGGCCAATGTCCTCGGGCCGACAGGGCTCATTTACAATACCGACCTTTGTTTGTTCTAATACTTCCTATATCTAAAAGATTTCAACAATCGATCTAGAATTGTAGGCTTTAGTGTGTTAACAAACTCATTCAACTGAGTAAGGATTGGGAAAATTTGTGAAGTTCAGCTGGGCCAATGTCCTTGGGCCAACAGGGCTCATTTACAATACCGACCTTTGTTGGTTCTAATACTTCCTATATCTAAAAGATTTCAACAATCGAACCAGAAATGTAGGCTTGAGTGTGTTAACAAACTCATTCCAGCATGTAAAGATTGTGAAAATTTGTGAAGTTCAGCTGGGCCAATGTCCTTGGGCCGACAGGGCTCATTTACAATACCGACCTTTGTTGGTTCTAATACTTCCTATATCTAAAAGATTTCAACAATCGATCTAGAATTGTAGGCTTTAGTGTGTTAACAAACTCATTCAACTGAGTAAGGATTGGGAAAATTTGTGAAGTTCAGCTGGGCCAATGTCCTTGGGCCGACAGGGCTCATTTACAATACCGACCTTTGTTGGTTCCAATACTTCCTATATCTAAAAGATTTCAACAATCGAACCAGAAATGTAGGATTGGGTGTGTTAACAAACGCATTCGACTGAGTAAGGATTGGGAAAATTTTTGAAGTTCAGCTGGGCCAATGTCCTTGGGCCAACATGGCTCATTTACAATAGCGATCCTTGCTTGTTCCAGTACTATCCATATATACAATATCTTAACAATCGGTGGAAAAATGTAGGCTTGAGTGTGTTAACAAACTCATTCGACTGAGTAAGGATTGGGAAAATTTGTGAAGTTCAGCTGGGCCAATGTCCTGGAGCCGACATGGCTCATTTACAATACCGATCCTTGTTCGTTCCAGTACTACCCATATGTACAATATCTTAACAATCGGCGGAAAAATGTAGGCTTGAGTGTGTTAACAAAAAAAGTGTCGACAGACGGACAGACAAACCCGAAAACTATAGTCCCCCGGCGGGGGACTAAAAATGGATTCGTAATTTTGTACACAGGAGAAAACTCCTGGTCAAATACACAGCACCGACTCTGAAATACATGGAACATTAAAACAAACTTACAGATGGTACATGGCCTGTAAACAGCACACTGCTAAAGCGAAGCAGAGAAGAGGTTGGATATAACGTGTTCAAAGCAACAGCGTTCATTCCAAACGAGATTTAATTGCATTATATCCAACGTATTTTCAGTTTAATGTGTTCATGGATCCCGTATTCTTTTCAGAAAGACCCACTTTAACAACAAAGTTCAGTTCAGTGAAATTCACACAGCGTCTATGCAAGGCTTTTCTGAAAATCGGAAACATTTTAAGCTGACAAACTGTCAAAAATGTCAATTTATTACTCAACCTCGAACAGGAGCCGAAATTTTGACTTTTATATTGCTGTTGCTGCCAGTAAAATATATGACTTAATCGGTGTGCAGACACTGCTGGAGTAAAACACAGGATGGCATGCATGCAACAAAACAGCCTGCAAAATACAGCAACGCATTCCAGGTTTTTCAAAAACCAGTTGTGTTGGGGGGGGGGGGGGGTGGAGAATACCTTGCTCCACTTGATATGTTCGACGTCAATGAGAAGGCGCATGAGCTCTGGGATAGCCATCGATGGGTGAGTGTCATTTAGCTGGATGGCAACCTGCTCGTGTGCCAAAACACACGCACAGGATAGTGCAAATTCCATGTAAATATGTCACGGTGTATAATTGTGATAAACGTTATAAGAAAATATTCTGTAGGATTCGAGCCTCCTGAGAGGTTTGGCGATTTCTAACACATTTGAAGAACTTATCTTCTGAGCTTTATTGAAGCGGCTTGTGAATTATTGACAAGTTACTTTATTCTTTATTGATTTTCAAAATAAAGAAATAAACCATACTGATGCGGCAGTATCACTGTACTTCAGACATTTAGATTTAAGTTCTTCACAAAACACTTAAGTAATGAGTGCAACTTTTTTTTTTTTTTTTTTGCATTTACATTCTGATATTTTAATTGATATGAAATCCTGCTTTCTACAACAAGAATCTCGAAACGGAACCCTTAATTTTACATCCATCTTGCTCCCTTCAGAGCTAAACTTTCAAACCAGGCATATGTTAGCAATCTCGATAACTACTAATAACTGGATCCAAGCTTTACCTGGGATCAGGAACTCTGATTAAAGACCGCTTTCAACTGTTTGGAGGCCATACTATTGTCAGACATGATTACAGTTACTGACCTTATCCGGAAACGTGTCAAAGGACGTCCTGATGGGATCTCTACAGCCGAATTTCGAGGACTTGAATCGGCGTATGATGTCCTGCAGGGTGGCGGCCACCATGAAGTATTGCTGCTTCAGGCGCAACTCCTTGCCCTCAAAGAACTGCGCCCAGTCAAAAACAAAAGGTTTACCTCACTTATTTTTAGCCCCCTCTTTTCACGACACTGTTCTGGAGCGTGTTACCTTTGACTTACTAATTTTTGTAATACAACTAATGTAATTATTAATACTTTGGGGATTGGTAAACTGATATGATGCTCGACTTTTAAGAACAAAACCAACTCACGTTATCATTTGGGTAGAGGACACGGCTGATATTTTCGGCCATATTGCGATCGCAAACGGCTTGGACATATTCGCCACTGTTGACTGAAACACAAACCATGAAGGTATGATGAATACAAAGACTACTATACTACTTCCTGCAACAGCTCTAAGTAAAGGCACCAGTTGCCACCATCAAGTTAGTATTTATTGTATAACTGTTACGCAACAAACTTACAGAACTTGAGATTGAAACTGGCGGGAGCTTTGGCCGACCACAGTCGCATCGTGTTCACGCAGTTGTTGTTGTACCCGGGGATGGGGCTATCATACGGCATGGCCAGAACTATCTACAACAGGAGAGGAATTGGCTCAATATTTACGACCGAGTCAAACGGGGATAGTACAAACAAGCCTGTTATTACAGAAACTCCATCAACAAATATAAGGATTATGTCAGAGAGTGGACTGATGGAAGCTTTTGGTTTTTGTTCCGTCAAACTTGTGTTTGACTTTATTTTGTTGCATGTTAAGACGTTCAATAGCATTCCTTCTATTGTTGGAACGGGTTTGGGACCTTAAATGGAAGCAGATAACGTAGGACTGAAAATACTAAAGACATCACATTAGCCGCTACATTCTTAAGTATTCTTCCAGAACAAAATTTAACCGATTTGATTAGAAAGCTCTAAGCATATCTCGAGGCAGTGATTCTTACACAAAACGTCAAAATTTATCAAAACAGCTATTTTCTGTCACAATACCTGGGTATCCACCCACTTGGGTCCGTTTTCTGTATAATCCACCCGTCCATAAAAGTTCACTGGTATGGTGTATTCAGGCCTGGCCTTTTCCCAGGGGTTACCATATCGGAGCCAATCATCGGGTTCCTCAACCTGCAATACCGCACACATAATAAATTTTATAGGATAGCAAAATACCTGATCATACTTGTACCTGTTGATTAAAACTTCAAAATGTACTTACCTCTACATTGACTTTTTGCATTAAACGCTGGTAAAGAAGAATTTGTTTTGGTTAGTTTTACTTACATTTATTGAACAAAAATGCAACCACAGACCATAGTGCTGGTCAACGCGTAGGTCTGTCTTGCCCCATCCCTCCAAACATTAACATTATATCATGTGCAGACTCTACCTGCCAGCCAGCCTTAACACGTTGTGTGAAAATGCCATAGTCGTATCTTATCCCATAGCCATAAGCAGCCAATCCCAAGGTGGCCATGGAGTCCAGAAAACAGGCTGCTAAGCGACCTAAACCTCCGTTTCCAAGACCAGCATCTTCCTCAATATCTTCCAGTTCTTCGATGTCAAGGCCAAGCTACAAATTAAAAATATTGAAGTCTGAATCCCCCTAGTATCACAGGTTTGAAAGTTTTTTCAAAAGGGGGAATGAGGGATGGGTAAAAGGGGGAGGGGGTACATACTGATCATGGCCATATTAAGGCGAAAAGAATCGGGCCACTGTGGAGCAATCATTTAGAAGGGCAGGCTCCGGTCCTTTCGCCCATGAAAAATATAAATTTTACTCCATAATTTTCCGCTTAAGCTTGCTATTTAGAGGCACAAAAATATGCTTAAAAACTCCCGATTGACCACTTTTCAATACAGAGTTCATTTCGAAGAAATACAGCAAATGTATTTTAACTGACCCCAATGTGATCACAGAAATCAAAATTTAGGCCTTCACTTTACGTAAGTTTTGGTGAAATAAGCTCAAATTTATGACTGCACATGAAATAGAGGCGATGACAGAAAATTACCGAGAAAATGCTTTTCCATCTCATTTCGTAACCTGAATTCACTCACAACTTCTGAAACCAAGGAAGATTTAGGGAGAGATTCGGGCGCATCCTGTTTTTACGGAGGCCTGGGCACTGTGTATTTTTGTGTTAAAGCTCCTCACGACGCTCTGCATCCACCGATGGAAAAAACTTCCTCATTACCTGGTACAAGGCTTCATCAACCGAGTTCTGGATACCAAGGTTCACCATCGTGTTCGTCAACGATCTACCCATATAGAACTCCAGTGATAAGTAGTACACTCTCTGAAATGATAAAAAACGACGGCTTTTCTAGCCCTGCCACTACACATTTTACAGCTGGAATCCATAACAACAAATTTAAAATTCCAATCTAGTTTCAACCTGTAACAGCGCTACAACTGACAACGAAGTACCATATATTCGCCCGCTGTTCTTTTGTTTTGACAGTCACATTGAACATGGATTTTTTCTTTTGACAGTCACATTGTATATGCATTTGTTTTGACAGTCAGACTGTATATCTATTTGTTCTGACAGTCACATTGTAGGTGTATTTGTTGTGGCAGTCACAATGTATTTGTATTGACAGTCACACTGTTCATGTATTTGTTTTGGCAGTCACATTGCATATGTACATCATAACTGGTAAAGTCAAGGTTTGATTTTCTTAACACTTAGTAGGAGGCAAATCTGGGTGCTCTAAACTTATTAACGATCGGCAACCTTAATTACAACAGCAAAGGCACAATCGGGTCAGCGTTATCAATCGCAAAAGGTCTTCTGTACAGACTAATCCTAAGAAGGGGCAGTGGGAACCAGGCAATGTCGGTTGGGTCTTACTGATTTACTTTCAGTCTTCGATGGCTCAATATCGAGGTTTGAGTCGGTCAAAGGAATGTGAACGAGTAGCCAATGATTGGCTACAAATTTTATTTATCATACGGGTTCATTAACAGTAATGGCCTAATAGAACACACAGACTTTATTGAATCTGACTCCAATATCAATACAGGGCAATCTCCATTTATATTCTAACATACTCTAACACAACAAAACTTAAGAAAATGTCCTAGTTCAATCCTAATTCAGCTGAGGGAGATTCAAAAGCAATGAAGCGTTGTGACTGATAAGAAAACTTTAAAGGAACTTTAAATTTACAACAAAATGTGGCCAAAATTTGGCACGAATCACCCGGATCCTCGGTAATTTGTATTTTCCTTAGGAATACATTGATACCAAATCGGTACAAGAGAAATTAGTTCGAATTAAACGTGAACAAATTAACGTATATATATATATATATATATATATATATATATATATATATATATATATATATATATATATATATATATATATATATGTATATATAATATACAGTGCTGTGAAAAAGTGTGGAACGTTTACTTTGTAAGAAAACAGTGGTCATTTGGCAACAGAGTAAAACAAACTTCAAAAATTGTCGCCAATTACTTTTATTTCTGTGATCTCACAAACAGGCGTGGCGACATTTTCAAAACTCAAAAACTGTCACTATCTGGTGTAATATCCTTGTTGTGCTATACACGAGTTAACTCGTCTACGCATGGAAGCAATGCCTTATTAATTTCCCTTTGCGGTAAGGCATTCCATTCTTGAATAAGAATACGTCGCGGATCTTGAAGAGTGTGGTAAGACTCTAATAGTCGTGGTATACCAGGGTACTAAACAAGTTCCACAGTATTTCACAGCTCTATATATGCGTGTGTGTATGATCATAAAAAATTTCTCAGCCGAAGACGCAGGGGCCCGAGCTGAAATCAGGGGGCCTCGGGGCACCGTTACTTTATAGCCCTGCTAAGTGTTCCGTGGCCGACGGGCAATGAAATTTCACAGGTCTGATTCAAGTGTAAAGATACAGGCAAAAAGACGTACTCTAAACCAAATATATTATATGAGGTAATTGAATACATATAGATATTCTCTGGAAAAGTTTCGTTTTCTATTTGTTACCGCTGTTACAAATGAAAATGTTTTCATTTTTATTTTAAAAAGAAAGTCTATGTTTTTGCTAAAGCTCAAAAACGGTTATGTCTCCGCCAGCGCCACAGTCTGTCAAAGGGACACGCTTCTAGCTTGAAACAATTCCACATTACATAACAAATCTAAAAAATACGCCAAAAGTCGAAACATGGCCCGATATGAAAAAAATATATGGGCATTATTTGTATGTCATAGGCAACCCCTGTGTAAAATTTGTTTAGGATCGCCCCTGCTCGTTATTGAGAAATCGCTGCTGACAGACGAAAGATACATTACGAAATGTTGAAGTCAAAAATTTAAAAAAATCGCCAAAATCGAAAAAGTCTGATATGAAAAATAAATATATGGGCATTATGTAGGCAACACGTTTGTAAAATTTGATTGCAATCGGCTGCCTCGTTACTGAGAAATCGCTGCTGACGGACGGACATACGGTAAGACGGGCGGCAAGACGGGCGGCAAGACGGACGGCAAGACCAAAAACAATATATGCCTCCCCGAGGGGGAGACACATAATTCACATGTTGTTTTTTCACTATTGATCTTTTTCCTGAGATGACAGTTACAAATGATTTAACGGGTAGTTTCCAATTATCAACAAAACAAACACACAGGGGATTTGCAAATCAATAAGATAAACAGACATCGGGAGATTAAATAATAATAAAAATGCTGCATACCTGAGCAAACACAGCTTGACAACACGGAATATTCATGGGGATTAGGATGGATTTAGAGACAGGGTTAAGACGCATCCACAGCACGCAGAAGGCACAGGGATTAGAATTCCATTCTCCGCACTTGCTATTTGTAGACATGCTTGAAAAATGACACAGCATATTCGGTGAAAAATTGTAGTATTTGTTTGTTTATAACCGCAGTACTGTTAAGCAGAAACTGGTCGATGATAACAAATACATTGAAGTGGTGGTCAAGTGGTCGGCTTTTCATTTCGTTGGTGGTCATATGACCGGTGGTCATTTCTTCTACACCCTTCCGGAGGTGGGGTTCCTACGAGGGTTGCTACCACCTGCCAGTAAGGCCAAGTACCAATATTTCGTTATTTTATGAGGAAAACAAATTCCTGTAGCACAGGAATAATGGATCAGTGTTTGACATTTGAAAATCCTACATTACAAAGTTTTCATTTTTCTATGTTCGGAAGTATACTAATTTTCTAAAAAAAACTATATCAATTCTTCTTATATCAATCATCAAAAAAAAAAAAAAATTAGTGACGCCACGAACATTACCACACAGCAATATACCATGACACTGGTTCGTACTGAGAAGGCAGGTGCCTGTTTGTAATGTTTGGGGGTTTTTGTTAAGTGTGCACTGGTCAGTTGATAACTGTTGTGCATTAGATATTCAAAAGGTAAAAAAAAAAATATTTGTACATTTTTTAACTTTCTTATATTTACGAGGCAAAGAACATTCAAACTGAAGAGCAGCTCGTAATAGGTTAAATAAACTTGACTACGTCTCGAGGAGTACGTCTATCCCCCGTGGGCGATATGATGTGTGTAAGGCTGTTGCGTGTTGACTACGCAAAATTTAAAAGTGGAAGGAGAGGTAGACGTAGCGTCTAACATTTAAACGAATCAATCAATTAACCAGTAGGCGCGTGAGACTGCCGTAGGTACGCTAGATACAGTGTTGATTTTGAAAAATCCGCCATTTTGTCAATTTAAGTCCCATCCGGAAAATTCTCGGTCACTGGACTGCGGAATGTCCCAAGGAACCCGTGTGTAGAATTTGAAACGAATTCATCTATCAATGGGGCCTGTAGGAGCGTGAGACTGCCCTATATACGCTAAGCCCAGTGCCAATTTTCAAAAGTCCGCCATGTTGTCAATTTTTTTTCGATCCGGAATATTCTTGGTCACTGCACTGCGGAAGGGTCCAGAGAAGCCGTGTACAAAATTTTGAAACGAATCCATCTATCAATGAGGCCTGTAGGCGCGTGAGACTGCCGTATATACGCTAAATCCAGTGCCCATTTTCAGAAGTCCGCCATATTGTCAATTTTTTTCGATCCGGAAAATTCTTGGTCACTGCACCGCGGAAGGGTCCATAGAAGCAGTGTACAAAATTTGAAACGAATCCATCCATTAATGTGACCTGTAGGCGTGTGAAATTGAAGCGTGACAGACGGACGGAAAGACCGAAAAGTTCAAAAAACTATATCCCTCCGTTCCACAGGGGATAGTTACAAATTCGTTTAATAGCTGCAGAAGAGTATCACGACCTAAATTTAGAACGCCATGGTGAATTATGTGGCTTCTGGTTTGAAAATAGATCTGGAATGACCAGCGCAAACATGTTTTCACAATAACAGAACAGATTTTCAGTTTTGCCAATTACGACGTGCTGTTCAATTTATGTTTTTCACCTTGTAAAAAATCACCTTGAACATATAATTAAATCATTTTTTGATTGTCTCCACGTTTATTTAAGTCCAGCTTCAAGAGAAGTCTCGCTTCTTGGGTTAAACGTATCGCTCTAATTCCCCGCTATATAACGATATGCAAGTCAACTGCCTTCGCTCTGAAGCATCTCTGTGCTGATTTTGTGAGAGATTAAGATCACTAATTTTATTTGGCCCTCAAAGTACAACGGCAATGATATACAACTTCTGTTTCTCTTTCTTGAAAAGAAAGGAATAAGGAAAAGGCGACAATTTTCCGCAATAACTGACATTTGTTTACACACAGGGAGCATTATTGGTTTATTTAGAAATATTTGTAATTATCCACCGAAAATCTTTTAGCTGATATTCCAAAAAGCATATAAGAAAACAGAAGTTACACATTGTGGGTGTATAGAATAAATTTATGCCTAATGCTGCATCTATAAAAAAATAAGTATATATTTCACAGATCCATGGCCGTTTATTTCAGTTTTTGGTCACTGCACCTAGTCATTTAAAGCCCAGAACGAAAACAGACAATTAACAGTGCAGCTGACAATTTTTCTGCACTTAAAGAAATAAAAGATATACAGCCCATTAAAATTTGAGCCTGTTTTACAAAAAGGATATGTCGTGCATGAAATTTTGGTAAATGTTTGAATATTTGGGACTGGTTAGTTCTAGATGACTCTTGCGGTCTCCCTATGACAGCTGTCCTAGGAAGATAGAAAGGGTCCGCTGGGACTAGGGACTGGTATGATTCGTGCTTCAAAACATATGAAGTGGGTCCCTATTAGAGGGACAATGGAAGGGCTCATGGCTCTAACACAGATATTTACGGAGTAAAATCAAGGAAGAGCGGACTCGGAGCTAGTATTTGTGCGGTGGTCTTGCCGGGCAGGAAGACCATCAATGAGGTTACGAGTACTGGTTTTTGTTGCTATTGGTCATTACCTTTGGATCTTTTTCATAGTAATATTGCTGCGTTCTTATCCATCTACCAACAAGATGATCTCTCACAGTATTTGCTAGGGCAAAGTAATAATCCCTAGGCGTTGAGACGTTTCTGTCCTTCACCAGAGTGTAATGAAGATGCCTGTTGAAAGTTTTCTTGATGTTTGTAACATTCTCAACTTGAGCAATGCCCCTAACACTTATCTGTTTTCGTCGGTCTTGGTCGCTTTGGGGTTTTGCTGCCATTTTAGTGACAGATTAAGACCACTCTCCAACCACAGCAAACGTAAAGACCAAATTTGTAAAACGTTCCTGGTTTTGACAGCTCACGAACACCCTTAGCCTTGACCCAGGAAAGACTATTCCTCGCACGGATAGCGATACTGTTAAATTTATTCCCACAAGCCACTCTAGAGTAGTTTATTAACGCCGCTTGCCGGTCTAGTACAGTTAGGAAGTCCTTCGTTTGAAAAACAACTCAATTTTACCAACAAGAAGGAGTAATGAAAGATTTGACGGCAGATGAATTGGCGTCACCGTCCAATTTTGTGGGCTTTGATATCGGTCACAGCCCAAAGCTAGAAATATATTTGAACCAATTTGTAACCAGAACCTCATTTCGCTAGCGAAAATGTTAAACACTTGACAAAAATTAAAATGCAAAAATACTTCCTTCAATGGGTTATTTCTTTAATAATATATTGCAAACAACACAGCTTGAATATGTCTTATAAGCCAAGTAGTATTTGGTTTTTGTTAACTTAAGGTTTTACTGACTGATCAGGCATACGCCGTGTCATCTATTTACGCAAAGCTCACTGAGCAACTGTGTGTTCTGTGATGTTGGTTTAAAGCTACGCATTTACTTGCAAAAAACACACTCTTTTCACATGGCGTTTTAACAAAGAAAACGAAATCGAAGACGAAAATAAAAAGTGACATGCACATGTTAAGATCAAGCGCTTCATAAGTCCCAAGTTTCATGGTCCTAGGGCCAATAGCGTCAGAGAAGACACAAAAAATCGGAAAACTGTCAAGAAGAGAAAAAGGATGAACGGCTGCTTGCACAAATTCATATAACCCTTGCAAGCCAAAGGCTTGTCAAGTGTTAATAATACAGTTTGATACAGATACAGTTGCTGTAAACGACATGTTCGTTTGGGCTAAAACCGCGACTAGAGCAAGAAAGGAGGGCAGAAGGTAAACCAAAACTTTACTCTGAATTCGAACATTTACTCCATACTCGCATAACCATAAATTACAAGCAGCGAAATTGTCATTAAACTTTACAATGTAAAGTAAAATTAACCATAAAACTTTGATACGACGAGGCAAATCAGATTCTATACGCTTTCTTAATCTATAGACACAAGTATACGTAACAGTGGACATGTCAAATCAGCGACTTTACAAATCCGCTGAAATTTTTAGCATCATTGTGAAACCGCTTGTTGCAGGCATGGAAAATTTGACAAATCTGCTGAAATGTTTATGAGTATCAGAAGATAAAGTAAGGAATGTATTAGAAATATTTCCAGTATAATTCTTGTTACACATGTGATGCGATATGATATTTACACACCACTTTTCTAGCTATTTTCCCAGTTTAATGAATGACAACAGCCTTTAAGAACCGGCAGCCAGGCTATACTTTTTAACTAAAAAATGTTGTTGCATTTTCGAAGATAATGTTTTGTTTTCCCCTTTTTAGAAAATACAGCTTGATGGCTTGAGAAAATATTTATCTGATATTGGCAATTTATAAGTTGTCATTTTAAAGCGTTGACTAATTCAAATTCAATTCATCCCGGTTGATTACATCTTTTTGCTCATTTTCTATACCCGACCAGATCCCTTCTTGTTTGATTTGCGATTTTAGCGACCCAGTCGGGTAGTGAGAAACAAGACTAATTTTGCCTGGCCTTGCTTAGATGTGTTCGTCTTATTTCTGTCTAACTGGGTAATGAATAACCTTGATCCAATACAAACTAGAGATTTTTAAAAGCCAGAATCATTCGCTTTCTGAGTGGCGGGGAGGGGGCGTAATAATATATACTGGTTTGATATTGAAGATAAAAGTTGGAGATATATATTTCTGTTTGTAGATATTGCATTGTGATGCGATCGTATTCCTTTCAATCTAATTGCATACAACAAACCATTCAGAAAATTCAATTAATCATCTAGTCATCCTGGAATTTTACATTATTGAAAATGCATATGGCCCAAATAAGTAAATACACCAGTCGATCTTTAGTAACGCTAGTTTAAAGTGAGTTTAAAAAAAAACACTTCTTGTCAGTGAAGAAAAACTTTGTATTTTTCAATAAGCCTGGATAAATGACAAGAAATTGGTGTGCACATTTTTAAGAAATAGTAGATTTGCTTGTGTTCTTTAACTTATAGTTTTGAATATATTTTAGAGGATCTGTCAAATTTCTGATCTCTGAAATCAGGGACTTTATCTTTATCCAGCGTTAGGCACCTTTCAGGTCTGAATTATAAATTTATACTATCAATTGTATTAATTAAATCAATAACTACGTGGTAATCATTATTAAACAATCCTTTTAAGTTACTTTGAACACATCGTCAGATTACCCATGATACCTATTACTGTAAAGAAACAATTACGGAAACTAAAATGCGACTTGGAACATTACAAGCTGGGCTGGCAAACGATTTAATCAAGATTCCAGGAAACAAACGACGAAACGTTTGTTAGTCGAAGTTGCCAATGATCAGTGATCGAAGTTAGCATGTCGCACTAACTTTCCACACCATAGTGTTTTAAGTGCTAGTAGTCGTTTCTAGAAAGAACTATGGGGAAAAAAGCTAAAGCTAAAGGAAAATCTGCTGAAGCAGGGGATTTGATATTAGAAGACGTATTGCTTTTAGGGGGAGATAAGGTTACTATATGATTCACGAAATATCAACTATATTAATACATAGGCCTAAATTCGGTCATGTATTGATTTATCGCCCACTAATTCGCAACCATGCCGTTTCTAAAGACTGCAGTTTACTTATAAAATGCCATTATAAAATCAAGTGTTTATTTTCGTTTAAAACGTTTGCAGGCGTGTGTTTTATGCCAAGGTCACTGTCTGAGTAAAAGAGCGAAATTTTCCCTTGCTTGATATCGGTGAAAATAAGCCCATTCGCACTTTCGGGTCTTTCCGAAGGAAATGTTGTTTATTAAGGGAAAAACATAAGAATTCGCATTTGCTTTCGAAATGCACAATTTCAAATTTATAAAGCCATCATATGATCTTTTAAAAACTATTTTACATATTATTCAGTCACTTTAATAACCAACATGTGAATATGTTTCTGGCAAAATGGAATTTTGTTGATTTTTGCCGTTTTTAGGCCCCAACCCTTCGGATTGGGGCCTATAGGTTTGGGGTGTCCGTCTGTCCGTCATCGCTTTATACCCCTATGAATCTGAGGGCGGTTGGGGCTTGCTTGTGTTTCACAAATACTTACTTGTTTCTATCATTTCTTTATATCCTTATCCCAACTGAATTCA
This sequence comes from Protula sp. h YS-2021, assembly GCA_949752745.1. Taxonomy (NCBI): domain Eukaryota; kingdom Metazoa; phylum Annelida; class Polychaeta; order Sabellida; family Serpulidae; genus Protula; species Protula sp. h YS-2021. Next base: position 71,970,480 of record OX457024.1, read on the forward strand.
GCCGAAACTCAAAAACTTTTCAGTAAAAGTCAAAGTGCGAATTGGCTTATAGTCTCAAAGGACCCTTTCTATCTTCCTAGGACATAAAGGGTCATAGTTCTAGTAATAGAAATGGCCATCGATCTCAACTTTCGGAGTTGTGTCTTTGCAATAATTGACCTGAGGCATGGCGGAAATTGAAGTTGGGCGTAATATCTATGAGTTACTGTGCACAAGACCCGAGGCGCACATGGGTTATTAGGCACTTTTATTACCTCCTAGGACACTAGTAAGAAATATACTTTCACATTTTATTTCCTATCCACAAACCCTAACTTCCGTTATAAATTGTTTATTAAGCAATGCATTTATGTGTGCGTCAGGTCGTTTGCATTTTGATACATTACGGTATGTGCCTCAGGTCGTTTGCTGAAAACAACTCCGTCAACCTATCAAGGCTCTGGATATATCGGCGCACGTTCAAAGACACCGAGGCTCAGATTAGCAGGCCTTTTCTTAAAGAACACACTGAGAAGTATCTTGGCGAATTATTTTCGACCACAGCGAAACTACCAATCTTGAGTAAAGAGTGGTTGTGCAATTGTAGATTCATTGTTGTTGTGGGTGATAACAGGGATTCTGTATCCTGAGCTCAAGAAAACATCTGTTTTTCTTAGTACAAAATTGTTATTTGACCATAAAAACTGTGCGTCATAATTTATAATTGGGCCATTTATGTGGTACACTTATTCAAAAATAACGCCATTTAGCCTGAGTCGTGCGCCGAGAGTAGCAAAATTGATATCAGTGACAATTTTTTTTATAGGAACTATGACTCTTGCTGTCATTAGAAGACCGCAAGAGTCATCTAGGACTACCAGTAACCTAGGACCATCCGCCACTTTTGGGTGGTTTTTCAACGATTACTTCTTTATTTTCGGTGTAATGGAGTTCCCCTTTGGAATGTTGAAAGTGTAGAATTTTAGACATGTTTCCAGAGAATTTCAAAGCAAACTGTAGTGTTTGTGTTGAGTTATGGGGAAATTAAATATTTCCGGGCAAAATGTTTTTGGACAACTTTAATCCTCCATGTTATTTTGTCATCCCGAAATCTAAGAATTTTGTAAATTAATTTATTAGATAACTACATAAACAACTAATATTAAAAGAAAAAGTATACCAAAATGCCGAACATGAACTCGTTTAGGTAGTCCTACTATTTAAAGGGGTATTGTTTTATTTAGCGGGTGATAATTGGCGAGACAAAAATTACCTTTTCGGGATAAATTTTTTCCGGGATGGCGAACTTGCATGAACACTGGTGAAAGACCTAGGTTACTGGTACGGTAGAAACAACTTTCTAAAGTCAGCCTGGAGAATGGCAAATTCCTGGCACAGTACAACAGAGAGAACAAATGGCTACAGTGGATCTAAATTGATAAAATTGAAGAAAAAATCTTCTGTGGCTGAAAATTATTTTTTATTTGCCAAATATCGCAAAATATGGAATATGTGAGTCGAAAGGGTTGGCAAATGTGCATCTGGCTTATAAAATTTAATCAGAAGTTAAAAAAATTTTGTTGTCACCAATTATGATCTGTTCTAACCAATTCTACCTCCTCTCTCATAGATTCTCAACAGTGAACACCCTCGACGAAGTCCACCATGGACGTATTGTCACCATTTCACTATGCGCTTTCACCTTGTTTTTCAAATTGAACAGCATATCGTTATTTATAAATTTATACTATGAATTGTATTAATTAACTCATTAACTACCTTGCTAGTCATTATTAAAAAAGACCGAGGCTGTAGATTGGGATGGATGGTACTGGTAGAATGGGAAATTCGGCGTAGATAGACCGAAACCTGATGTCTCATTTTGCTGTTGAATATCATCATCATTTGGTGGGAAAAGTGTATCTCATAGTATTTTAACATCAAATTGAAAATATAATGTGTTGTTAAAAAAATTAACAAAACTGACCAGACTGATCAATTGTTTTTTGTTGATGTCGCCATGTTGTTTCTGCGAGATCGTTTGTATCGTTTTTTGTGATTGGTTCGCCTGCAGACTGCTATTTTATGCATTTGCATTCTCGAGGGAGTTGTCAAGTTCTTTCAGCGACCAAAGTTTTGCGCACCTCCATCCCCTTCCTCCCCTTAACCCTTACATAAGAGTATGTTTTTGCACGCCCCCCCCCCCTACACACACTAGTATCGCATTTCAATGTGTAAGTTGTAGGCTTACACGGGCTCTTCCTCATCTTCCACTTCTTCGCATCAATGTAGAAGTTCTATTTTGTTGAAGTTTGTGTTGCACTGTCGAACCATTACTTGTTATCATATTTAATGTGTAGGGTATACCCTTTCCAGCCCCTTCCCTGTCTTCCTCCTTTGTCGAATTAATTGCGTAGAAGGTATATATAAGTCTTTTTTATCTTTTTGTCCTTAAACCCCATTCCTTCTCGCGTCGTACTTATTGTGCGTAAGCTATTCTTTATTATGAAGTTTTATTAGTGTTGAACTTTTGGAATCTTAAATGCATGTGCTTTGCGTTATTTGTTTCTTTTATCACCAGGCCCCGTGGGCGCATTAGGGACTCTAATGTCTCTAATTGGTAGCAGTTAGATCCAGTGAAGGCCTGCTTACGCTTATTAAGGGCCCAATAGTGAAATCTCTTACAAACGGGGGATGGATTGCTAATTTTTGGCAGTATTTGTATAGTATATACAATCTAGAGCATGCTGATGATAACTGCATCACTGAAATGCCGAGACATGCGCCTGGGAAGAAAGCCCTCCAGTATGGCGGAGGAAAACTAAGAAAGGTGCATTTATTGGAAAAGGGTTTTGGTGCTCAAAAAGGCAATGCAAATGACCAAGAACACTGAAAATGTGTTGCAAAACAATATAAAATATTTAAGAATAAAATCCATGGACGATAGACCTGTTAATAGAGATTTTTATTACCGGGCCCCGAAAGAGCGCAGGAGGGCCTCTAGTGTATCTAACTGGTGGTCCAAGTGGACCCTTTCTAGGACCTGTGGTACCAAGACCACAAGAGTCATCTAGGAAGTGTCTCGTCGGTGTCATCCAAATTCTTTAAAATATCCTTTTTTATCACTTCTTTAAGGCTGTTAATAGATCTGAGTCTTTCATCGAGAGCGGGAGCTCGATCATTTTTGTGGTTAAATTGTGTGTATGCGTGTATGCATTTGAACAATGGAGCCTATTCTTATTACATATTGTAACAAATTTTAAAATGTTTTTTAAGCCGGGAGCAGCCTGTAACTGACTAACAGTTTTCTTGACAATCAGCTAAATATTGGTGCAATGGATGGCCTCTTAAAACAATTGTTATAAGTGTAGAAAAACTTTTATATTTTGATGTATACTACTCTTTATATCGAAAGGGTGACATTGAGTTAGTGAAAGGCATAGATGAGGATGAAGAGATTCTAGAAAGCAAAGAAGACTTCGAGGCTGATCCAATAAAAAAAGATGAGGTTGGTCTTCTCAGCAGTTTCTCAACAATATTCATTTGAGTTATCGATCCTTTCATTTATTTTGAAACACCTTTGAAAGATAAAAGTGGATGTTAACCAAGTAAAGAGGCCCTAAGCCAAATGCTAAAAAAAACAAGGAAATAGAGCAAATATTGTGTATAATATGTTCTTCGTACAAATAAAAATGTGCACATACGCAACAACGTTTTTCTTTTTGGCTTACAGATTAAAAACTTCATTAAAGGATTGCAGTTTTGGAAAGTAATGAAAGTCGAGGAACAGTAGGTTTTCCTTGAAAAGTTTTTTGGCAATTGTTTTATCAAATGCGCAGAAATCCAAATGCCAAAATGTACAAAATATTACAGTGACATTATTGAAAAAAATCGACTCCACGATAATTCAATGTACTTAAATATTTAGTGTTGGATATCAGAACCGTTGCAGGTATAAGAACTGTAGTAATAGCCGTAAAACAAAGGAAATAAAAGCTAAAAAGAAATGAAATGTGTGTGTTGGTCACTTGTTGTCTCTTCGATCGTGTTTCCACTTTGTTTTGTTTTGTTGTTTGAAGTTGTTATAACACAATGTATAACACTGAAACGCAAATGTGTATTCTTTTAGAATGGTTATTCCTAAATAGATATTCTAATTCTCCATAAAGAATTTTCCACTGAACCATAGATTGCTGCTTTAGGTCCGGCTACTAATTGAACGATGTAAGTTCAGCTCTCATGGTGTTTCAGGAATGAACCAAAGAAAAAACTACTGAAAGCACCAAAGACGGAGGAAGAAAAACTGAAGGAAGCGCGCGAGTCAGAATCAAAGACTGCTAAGAAAAAGAATAGAAATAAATTCAAAATTCAAGACGATGAAATTTCAAGCACAACTGATAGTCCTGTATCAGCTATAAGAAAGAAGAGTTCTGCGGCATCTACTTCTGTCACTACCAGTTTTATAGCTAAATATAAGCCCAGGAATTATATTCTCATAAAATTAACAGGCAAATGGTACGAGCAGGTAAATAGAGTCATTGCTTGCCAAGTACTTCTGATATGAAATGTTGAGATATCCGTTGCTGTGGCTAGCAGCTATGCCATTAGTTGCTGGGAAACATCTATTTTGTTATGTGAGTTGTTTGCTGTCAACACTCACTTGCATTGTTAAAATACATCAATAATTAAACGAGAATAAATAAATGAAATTAAAATATGTTTTCTTGTATATAAAAATACATAAAATGTTACCGATTTGTATTTTGAAATGATTTATTTTGCCTTTTAAGTTTGAGGGTGATCCAGAGGATTTTACTCCTGTAACGACAGAGGCATTAAAAAAATTGCGGAACTACACACGAAATTTGATGCGAGACGAATTAGCAGTTTACAAAAAGCGTAAGTAAATGAAAATGATTGTGACTTGGACCTTTTAACGCATTTCTATGTGTTTTAATTAATGTAAAAAAGAGGTTTGGAGCTTTATACAAGGGTAAACTGGTATCGTGCATGCTGTAAAAATAACGTCCAACATTTTCGGCTTTCTATTACTTTTGGCGCCAATTTCTGTCCTAAGATCAATTTGGGAGTTACATGTTGGCACCAACTTCGCTTAAAAATGACGTCATTGACTGACGTGTTATCTTATGCATAGAACAAGACAACAAGAAGGGCTCGGACGCGCAGTGGATCCGCACCGTCCTGGCGTCAGGTACGCTCGGGGACAAGACAGCGGCGTATACGCTCCAGATCCAGGAGTCGCCCGTGCATCACATGGTCAGCCTGGATAGCCTTGTTGTCATGGTGAAGGTGAAGGGCAGGCGAGAGGCACTCATGGCTATAGGTAGGAAAGTGCCTCTGCTGTCTGTGGTATTGCTGAATCCGCATTCTTACCAACTGTCGTTACTTTCTTTTACTTTTCATTGAGAATCCACAGCAAAACCAGTTTGATTAAACTGTGATATGTTTATTGCTAAGAAATAAATTACTAGGTGTTAATAATGCAATATATTAAAGAGAGTTACGTTGTGCATTATTTATAACATGTAGAAGTAAAGTGTTCACAAGAGAGTATATGGATGTACAGTGTCAGTGCGTTTGTCCTTATTTTCGTCAGATACATTGAAAGAACTTTTTATGGAATTACTGCCTGACAAGAAACTCGTTACTTTTGAGCACCACCCCCTGGAGAGTATCGAGAAATTGGCAAGTGGAAATAACGATACCCGCGATAGGAGGCTACTTTTGTGGTAAAAAAACTATTATTATTGTTCACTGTTTTTGGCCCCTCCCCCCTCCAACCTGCAGTTGTCATTAACAGATTTCATGGGAAAACTCTGGTGGGTTGACAAAGTGCAAAAAAATCAGATTCGCTGACCTTTTGAAGCTTTTGAACGTCTTAAAGATGGACACTATTTACTCAGCTGGGGAGGGGTGGGATGGTCATTGGTTTATTATTCCAACCACCTTTATGAACAAGATTTGGCTACGCAAAACGATGTTTAACTTTCAGAACTCATTAGACTTTCAGTGACCTTTCTCGAGTTGGGAGTGCAAATAAGTCAGTGCTTTGGCTGATGTTTCTCGCAATATACAGTGTGGCAATTCCAAAAAGTTTGGCCCCCAAATACAAGTTTAATTAGATTTATTGTCCTTGCTAAACTGTCGTCGCATCTTCCGGGCCATGAAATTTTTGACGTCAGATGGATAGATTTTCTGTTGATCATGTTAATGACATCTGGCAAGGTTTAGTTTTGTTGTTGTTCTCTCCTGTTCGCTCTTTCATTCAGTCGATTTTGACGATCTTATGGTTGATGTTTTCTTTTCTAAGGTATTTTGAAGAACAGCTAAAAGAGCGCTATGCAACATTCGTGTCAGCAGCACAGAAGCTTCTGCAGGACCAGCTGTCAGCTCCAAAAATCAAAGTTCTCACCGCTGTTTATGAGCTGTTGGCGGCAAAACCGGAACAAGAGCAGGCGCTGCTGAGCATGATCGTAAACAAACTGGGCGATCCGGATAACAAGGTGGCCGCCAAGGGTACGACACTGCTGCAGAAATTAGGTACTGCTTGGAGCTTGCGTGGTCTTTTCGAAATTTTACTGTACATGGATATTTTCGTGGTGTTACTAAGGAAACGTGTCTATGGAAGTCGAGGTGCCAATTGTATGAGTGTGTGTGGGGTTTGTGAGAAGGGGGGGGGGGGCGTCAGTAGAAATGGTGTATTTTACTCAGTGAGTCGCTGGGTGACATGTATTTTTGTGCAGAATGGCATATTTGTTACGGTCTTCGTGACGTTCCTTTATAGAGGGTTTCGTTAATTACGAAGTTAAATGATTTTATATTCGTCCCTATTGCCTGTAGTCTAATCAACCTGAATTTTTGTTGACAGTTGCTAAGCACCCGAACATGAAAATGGTGGTCGTCATGGAAATGGAAAGAATGCTTTATAGACCCAATATTTCTGAGCGAGCACAGTAAGTACATACCGAAATGTTCCCCGATGTAGAACAAACTGTGTTTTTTTTTGTTGTTGTTTTTTTTTAAATGAAACAAGAATTTCGGCCAGTGCGGCGTAACCGAAATCTTTCAAAAATACAAAAAAAGCTCAGTCTTTCTTTGTGGAGAAAAAAAGATCGCTGGCCGGCCGAGTAAAATTTATGAAAAAAAAACTGAATATTTACATAAAGAAATATTTTTATGAGGCTGCTAGGTTGCATTGAGGCATCGTCAAGTGGCTAACACGAAAAATCTCATTATTTTTCTCCTAAACAGAATTGTAAAATTGCTGTGCGTATTTTGATACAGCAGCGGTGAGAAGTGTTCCCACTATGCTGGAAATTGGTTGTATTTTAGTTGTTTATATGGTCCCACGTTAGTCGTTTGATTCACACGTAAGTGTATTTCTGTTTAGTTTGGAAAGCGTTGCACTTAGTGCAAAACTTATAGTTTTGTTGTGCTATTGTTTTATCCAGATATTACGGTATTTGTTTCCTGAATCAACTCATATTGACCAGAACAGACCAGAAATTGGCTTCCAGGCTGATCTCCATCTATTTCTCATTTTTTAAGGTAAATCGTGTGAAAAAAAAGAAAACTGTTAATGTTTTAAATGAAACTAAACTTTATCGTCTTTGCTTTATCACTGCATGTGTTAAACCACAAAATCGGATGTAGTTATTCTTATCCAGGTAGTTGTTGGATACTCTTGTGGATACATCATTAGGTGACTCATCATATTACTTTTTTCCTAGGCGTATACAAAGACAAAGAAAAACGTCTCAAAAATGCTGGCGGGTCTTCTCAGTGGTGTAAACCGCGCTTTTCCATTTGCGAAAGGTATGCAATATCTCCAACGCTCTTGTTTGATTTGGGTACTGGATATTACTGTTACTGGATCAGATTCGTTGAAACCAGTCTGTGTAATGACGTGTTGTGCAATATTAAAAGTAGTGAGCAAATATTAAATTCGCAGGCAACCAGCGTACATCTCAAACGGCTTGTAGACAATCACTGTGGAAAGTTAAGTGATGGGTTAAATTTTCATATTTTTCAGCCCCCCTCTGTCCACAGCCCCTTAGCAAAGTTTGTGGCGTTAGCTGAAACATTAGCCCGCAAAACCCCTAGGTGCGTGCGTACTTTGTGGATTGTCCCTAAGCAGTTTTTCACACCTCTGTGCAGTTGACAGCGATATGCTGGAGAGGGAGCTGGACACACTGTACAAGACTGTGCATACGGCCAACTTCAGTACGGCCGTGCAGGCCCTCATGCTGCTTTACCACACGATGGGCGCCAGGTGAGAGGCCGCCTTAAAGTGCATGTGCACTACGCGATACCAAGCTATGTGCCCTTTCTCGTTAAAAATGTTCATATTGGTAATAAAATGTTTTATTTTAAATCGTGTTTAATTTTGAATTCATGCTGCCAGTTCCTAATCTAAAAAAAGTAATGTAGAGCCGCATGTGTTTCAGTACCAGTATTTCAGATCGGTACTATCAGGTACTATACAGAAAACTCCTTGATCCTCGCTTGGGTACCTCTTCAAAACAAGCCATGTTCTTGAATTTGATTTACAAGAGTTTAAAGAAGGATGACTCTGATCCCCGAATCAAGGTAAAATTCGTAAATTAATATTACTTGTGATATCTCTCAGCCGTTTCAAAAATAATTATGGAAAATATTTTGGAGTAAATGGTTTTACCTTGTAAATGTAGAATGCGATCTTCAAGATATCTGAAGTTTCTAACAGTGGAAAAAGAACATTTACACGCTGTTCGTTCTGTTGACTAGGGGGCTGGTGACTCGCAATTGTGTCAGAATGACCAGCTTGTTTTCAAACCTGCAGTTGTGTTTAAAAATTTAATGGCGAAAATGTAAACAATAAGTTTTGTTAATTTTAGGGATTTATCAAAAGACTTCTTCAGAGCTGCAGCCACATGGGAACGAATTTCATCTGTGGGTCTCTGATGCTTCTTTCGGAGATCCTCCATGACAAACCTCATCTGCTGGATATCCGAAAAGTATCTCAGGGCCTTGACCTTGACTCGGATGACGAATTAGAACATTTTGATGACGTCACAGAGCAAACTAAGATGGCGCCAGTTGAATCAGCAGACAACTCCGAACCGGAAGTGGACCACGAAAAGGAAGTTAAACAGATTTTGGGCGATAAAGGAAAAACCACAGTGAAAGCGTCTTGGGTTCATTTGAAAGGACAACACGGTAATTTTTTATTAATTTCTGCAGTCGGTACAGATGGATTGCACGCTGTATGAGAAAACCGAAAGGGGTCCAGTTAGCTTCATTCATAAGTATCGCATGCATTTTTTTTAAATTTCGTCTTTAGCGTCCAGATGTTCCATTAAGACCCTTATTTGACCCCTGACGATATATATAATGTCTAGCTGACGCTACATGATCCAAGATAAAACTAAAGTCTTTTTGAATGTAATGCAAAACATTTTGGCTTTGACATGTCAAGGCAAGGGTAAATACGACATGACGTCACGTAACCCTATGTACTGCAATGCCGACCGGGAGTGTGTCTGGGAACTGAAGAAGTTAGAGAAGCACTACCACCCAACCGTCACCCTCTTTGCTAAGACCTTACTTAAGGTAACAAATGTCACACTTGAAAAGGTGAATTTCTTAACCTGTGCCCGTATTCAAAGATTTGAGCCAATTATGAGATTTACTTGTTCAGTAAAGGCTCAGAATTAGACTCGTTTTAAGCCATAGCGTTAAATTTAATAAATTTTAATTAATTTAAATTAAATTTAAATTAATTTCAGTTTAAAATAAAAGTAAAGTCTGCTGAGGAGCTGGTAACACTTTGATTCTCAATAAATCTGTTTTAGGTATTTTGTCTCATTAATTTAAATCACACAAACATTCCTACCACAACACACACAAAGGGTCATGAACCCAGCAGTTTTAGATGTGGTATAGCTCAAACTCAAACTTTTTTAGCACATGGTTAAATAAGTTTTGACCTTATTTTGAGTACTAGTTTCAACTAAGTTATTGAATACGAACTCTGGTTTACGTATGCTTATTTATGACAAAATTTGCATAGGCCTAGCCTTAGAAATTGCGTTAGAAATCTACTGTTGGGTTTGCTTTGCTTCACAAAATTGACTCGTGCGTCTTATAATAAAGACTAAGAGAGTCAGGATAATAAACCATGGATAAGTCGTAACGACAAATGCACCGTTAATATAAGGGAAATGAGTTTAGATTTACCGTCGGGCTTTGACTGGAGTTTGGGTACTTTGACCTATGGGCCTACGAGATTGGGAAGGAAACTGTTGGCTGTTGTATGTTTGTATGGTGAATGAATTTGCCTTCGTAGTCGTCGTAAATGTGCACGTTTCGTTTCAGTATAAGAATCTGAAACAAAACGCGCAGGAATCTGCAGGACTTAATTTCGATATTCGAAAACTTTCTGAAACTCTTTAAAAACATGTTCTTGGGAATTTATGAAGATACAGCCATTGGAATACCGGCATTACATTCACATGTTCCAATTTGAATTGTTTTACAGGGCAAACGAATATCTTACGTCGGCGATCCTCTTCAGGATTTTACACTGATTAAGTTTTTGGATCGATTTGTTTACAAAAACCCGAAGAAGACAGATAAAGGTAACAAAGAAAACCAGCAATAAGTATGCCTTATATGTTGTAGCAATAAATAGCAAACCATTTACAACGTTGATGTTGCAAAAGCCGTGTGGAAAGCCGTGTTCGAGTATTTGAAAAGAAAATTTTATATGTTGGGGTGGGAGTCGCGTAGTATTTTGCTGCCGTGTTGCGATCTGACAAAAATATAAAGAGTGTATCAATGCCATGAAAGACACGCTTGTAGTATTTTTTCTTGATGCGCCATGAAGCGGGATGTCTCGGAGCCGAAACTGTTTTTCTGGGCGTTTAATGTGTTCGTGTTCTGGAGAATTTCTGTCTCCGTAATCAATCTATATTTGAGAAATGTGATTTTTGGATAGGAAAAGGTGGACTGACTATCATCTGAAATAGTCTTTTGCCTTATTTCGTCAGTTTCGTCAACAAAATCACACCAGGTCCCTGTATTCATAAACCACTACTACTCTGGTGCTGTTAGCAGTGCCCCTGGGATGGCTTTGGCTAGCAGTGCTTTATGAGAACGGGCCCGGGATGCTGACGTAGAGCCTCTAATTTTACCCCATTACCGTTACCGCCATCAAGGAGTGTCCGCTTCGACGATCATGACAAATTTTTATCCTGATTCTTAAGTGCTCCATGCAGTGTTAGGGACAAAGACGGTTTTCAGTATGTGCTTTAACAATAAACAAAAAATAAACAATGTTGTGATGGAATAATTTCCAAATAAACAATCACAATGGACTGCGTCGTATCTTTTTTCACTTCTCTTAGAGAAATCTGGGGTTGCGCGCAAAGTACAGAGAGTGAAAGGAGCGGTGCAACAGGTAGCTGTGAATACTGATAAGTACTTACAACTGCCCGAGAAAGATATTCCAGTGGATGAGAAATTCTACTACAGGTACTTTTCTTGATCTTGGTGACAATGAGTTGACCCCAACATTTTGTGTTGGCTTCCTTAACTCATAGATCCGAAATCGGGGTGGGGAGGGGTGGGGTGGGGGGGGGGGGGGGTAGCAGTAGGTTACAGCCTTTAAAAGAGATTGTGAAATCGTATACACGAGTGCTAGTAGTTGTTGAGAGTCGGACTCATTCACGCAGAGAAATGGAAATTTTACATGTGAACTACAGGTATTTCAATGAAGAGGCAAAGCGAAAAGGTACGACGAAAGCAGGCGATTTGGATGACGACGGGTCTGAAGTCAGCGACGACGAATTTGATGATTTCCTAGGTAGGCAGTAATTCCGGAATTCATTCTGTCAATTCCTTTCGACAAATATCTCTGCTTAACAATCTAAATGTAAAACTGACATCGTTAATCTATATTGTTTGTAAATTTTACGGTAAAGTGCTTTGTCCAATTTTTCTGGTGTTACTTAAAAGTGACATCATCTAAAGTATGATTACACAAATGAGGTTCCACACTGTTTTTAGCCCAGCTTACGTTACACGTAAGCTGGGGTATTCCTATCGGTCTGCGGATGGCGTCCGTTAGTTAGTTAGTTAGTTAGTTAGTTAGTTAGTTAGTTAGTTAGTTCGCTGTAAACTTTGTTTCAAAATGCATCTCCTCCTACAATTTTGATTCGATGTCATTTATTTTTGGTGTGAGGCATCCTTAAGGGGTCGTGCATACGGCTTGTGCTTTTCTAGTTGATCGGGTGATTTTTGAATTTTTGGCGAATTTTTAAAGAAAAAAATTTAAAATGTATCTCCTCCTACATTTTTGACCCGATGTCATTTATTTTTGGTATGAGGCAGCCCTAAAGGGTCGTGCATACGGCTTGTGCTTTTTTAGTCGATCGGACAATTTTTGTATTTTTGGGGATTTTTTTAAGCAAAAATTTTGAAAAAAATGCATCTACTCCTACAATTTTGATTCGATGTCATTTATTTTTGGTGTGACGATTTCCCAATCGGTCGTGCATACGGCTTGTGCTTTTTTAGTCGATCGGGTGATTTTAGAATTTTTGGCGAATTTTTAAAGAAATTTTAAAATGTATCTCCTCTTACATTTTTGACCCGATGTCATTTATTTTTGGTATGAGGCACCCCTAAAGGGTCGTGCATACGGCTTATGCTTTTTTGGTTTATATTTTTGGGGAATTTTTTAAGCAAAAATTTCGAAAATAATTCAAAATGCATCTACCCCTACAATTTTGATTCGATGTCATTTATTTTTGGTGTGAGTGCATACGGCTTGTGCTTTTCAGTCGATCGGGCAATTTTTGTATTTTTAGGGAGTTTTTGAAGAAAAAAACTTCAAAATGCATTTCCCCCTACAGTTTTGAACCTTTTTTTTTTTTTTTTTTTTGGGTTTGAGGCATCCCTAAGGGGTTGAGAATAAGACATTTATTTTTGGTGTGAGTGCATACGGCTTGTGCTTTTTAGTCGATCGGTCAATTTTTGTATTTTTAGGGAGTTTTTGAAGAAAAAAACTTCAAAATGCATTTCCCCCTACAGTTTTGAACGTTTTTTTTTTTTTTTTTTTTGGGGGGGGGGGATTTGAAGCATTCCTAAGGGGTTGAGAATACGACTTGCGCTTTTTAGTCGATCCGACAATTTCTGTATTGTTGGGGAATTTTTGAAGAAAAACTTCAAAATGCATTTCCTCCTACAGTTTTTATCCGATTTCATTTATTTTTGCTATGAGGCATCCTTAGGTAGGTCTCGCATACGGATTGTGCTATTTGACTCGACTTGGGAATTTTTTATTTGGGGGAAATTTTTGATGAAAATACCTCAAAATGCATTTTCTCCGGCAGTTTTGATCAAACATCATTTATTTTGGGGCTGAGGCATACTTAGGGTGTCGTGAATGTGGCCTGTCTTTTTCAGTCGATGAGAGAATTTTTGAAGAAAAAAATTCAAAATGCATTTCCTCCTACAGTTTTTATCAGATTTCATTCATTTTCGATATGAGCCGTCTCTAGGGGGTCATGCATACGGCTTGTGCTTTTTGAGTGAATTGGAAAACTTTTGAATTTCTTTCGGAATTTTTGAAAAAAAAATTAAATGAATTTCCTCCTCCAGCGCATAAACCCAAGTTAAATGAACGTGCACAGTAGTCAGATTTAACAACCGCACATCTACGCAAGTTAAAGAAACATTCGCAGTAGTCCAAATTAAGTACTCCGCATCGATGCAAGTTAAATAAACATGCGCATTGGTCCGAAATGTGAACTGCGCATCGACGGAAGATAAATAAAGATGCGAACTGGTCCAAAATAAGCACCGCGCATCAACGCAGGTTAAATAAACATGCGCACTGGTCAGAAAAAAAGAACTACGCTTCGACGTAAGTTGAATAGATATGCGCAGTGGTCTGAAATGCGAACCGCGCATCAACGCAGCCTAAAGAAACATGCGCACTGGTCCGAAATGCGAACCGCACATCGAGGAAAATTAAATAAACATGCGCAGTGGTCCGAAATGCGAACGGCGCATCAACGCAAGTTAAATAAATATGCGCACTGCTCTGAAATGAGAACCACGCATCAACACAAGTTAAATAAACATGGGCAATGGCCTGAAATGCGAACCGCAAATCAACGGAAGTTAAATAAACGTGCGATCCGGTCCTAATTAAGCACCGCACATCAACGCAAGTTAAACAAACATGCGCACTTGTCCCAAAAAAAGAACCACGCATCGACGCAAGTTGAATAGACATGCGCAGTGGTCTGAAATGAGAACCGCGCATCAACGTAAGTTAAATAAACATGCGCAGTGGTCCCAAGAAAGAACCATGAATCGACGCAAGTTGAATAGACATAAGAGTCGGGCATCGACGGGACTTGAATAAACATGCGTTCTGGTCCGAAAGGCAAATCGCGCGTCAACGCAAGTTAAATGAACCTGCTCACTTGTCCCAAAATGCGAACTGCGCATCAACGTAACCTAAAGAAACAGATATACTTGTCCGAAATGCGAACCACGCATCGACGCAAGTTGAATAGACATGCGCAGTGGTCTGAAATGAGAACCGCGCATCAACGCAAGTAAAATAAACATGCGCAGTGGTCCCAAGAAAGAAGCATGAATCGACGCAAATTGAATAGACATAAGAGTCGGGCATCGACGGGACTGAAACAAACATGCGTTCTGGTCCGAAAGGCAAATCGCGCGTCAACGCAAGTTAAATGAACCTGCTCACTTGTCCCAAAATGCGAACTGCGCATCAACGTAACCTAAAGAAACAGATATACTGGTCCGAAATGCGAACCGGATATCAACGCAAATTAAATAAACATGCACAGTGGTCCGAATTGCGAACCGCACATAAGCCTAAGTTAAATAAACATTTGCACCGGTCCAAAATAAGTACCGATCATCAACACAAGTTAAATAAACATGCGCAATGGTCCAAAATGCGAACAACGCATCAACACAAGTTAAAAAAAACATGCGCGCTGGTCCGAAATGCGAACCGCACAGCAACACAAGCTAAATAAGCAAGCACACTGGACCAAAATAAGCACCTTGCATCAACGCAAGTTAAATAATCATGCGCACTATTTCGAAATGCGAACTGCCCATTAACGCAACTTAAATAACATGCGCACTATTCAAAATAAGAACTGCGCATCAACGCAACTTAAATAAACATGCGCACTGGTCCAGAATAAGAACCGCGCATCAACTCAAGTTAAAGAAATATGCGCATTGGCCTGAATTAAGAACCGCGCATCGAGGCACGTTAAATAAACATACGCATTGATTCGAAATGCGAACCACTCGCCAATGTAAGTTAAATAAACATTTGCACTGGTCTAAAATAAGCACCGGCCATCAACGCAAGTTAAATAAACATGCGCACTGGTCCGAAATTCGAACCGCGCATCAACGCAAGTTAAATAGACATGCGCAGTAGTTCGAAATGCGAACCACGCTCCAACGCAAGTTAAATAAACATTTGCACTGGTCCAAAATAAGCACTGCGCATCAACGCAAGTTAAATAAACATGCGCACTGGTCCGAAATGCGAACCGCGTATCAAGGCAACCTAAGAAAACTTGGGCTGTCCGAAATAAGTACCGCTCATCAACGCAAGTAAAATAAACATGCGCATTGGTATAGAATAAGAACCGCACATCAACACAAGGTAAATAAACATGCGCACTGATCCGAAATAAGAACCGCACATCAACACAAGGTAAATGAACATGCGCACTGATCCGAAATAAGAACCGCACATCAACACAAGGTTAATAAAGATGCGCATTGATCCGAAATAAGAACCGCACATCAACACAAGGTAAATAAACGTGCGCACTGATCCGGAATAAGAACCGCACATCCACAAAAGGTAAAAAAAAACATGGGCCCTCGTCAGAAATGCGAACCGCACATCAACGGTAGTTAAATAAACATGTGCACTGTTCCAAAATGGGAGCCGCGCATCTACGCAAAATTAAATAAACATGCGCACTTGTCTGAATAAGAACCGCGCATCAAGGCAAGTTACATAAATATGCACACTGGTCCGAAATGCGAGCGTTGTTTGAAGGTATCTATGGCAGACTATCCTGTCTACCAGAGATACAAAAAATCTGTTTCCCATTTTTCTGGGAAAGAAATCTTTGTATGCATTTATCGGTCTATGTTCTGGTCCGGTGCTAAATTAATTATTGGGCTAGCTCTTTGCCGTCTCATCTTTTGAAGCCCAATTTTTCAGGAAAATTCCCTTGCTCATTCACGCTGGAATTGGTTTTATTGCTTTTCGTAAGCTGGGACTTTGTCCTTGGACAAACTTGTTTTTATATTTCAGAAAAATATGAGAGCAATCTAGACGGAACAGATGCCAAGTTTGACTTTGACTTCGCGAGGTGAGCTTTGTCGTAGGTTGAGGGGGTGGGGGGGGGGGAGAAAGGAGCACTATTCCTTCTGTTTTGTTTTGCCACTTTTAGGATAGTTGACGTTATAGTGCTATGGTGATATATGAATATGTTACATTGATGGAGATAATTGAAAGTGCCGTGTGGCAGACTTGTTACGGTTAATACCAATTGCAATTAATTTTAAAAAAAAGATATATATATGTACATTTTTTTGTTTTATTTGGTTGTTTACGACCTTTTTAGTGGGGGTTTGAATGATTCGGCCCTTTACCGATTCGGCCCTTTTTTATTATTTTAGTGAACAGTTACAGTAGTCAACAGAAAATAAGTTGGTACAAATTTTGTTTCTGCCGGCAACAAGGGAGGACACAGAAAAATTATTCTTTTTAGAACGTCGTTGTATAAACATCCTACTTCTGTTTTGTGTGTGTTGGTTATGAATCTCCAACGCGATCTCATACTAAGCAGTAGTCTGCTGGAATATCTGGTTGTATTTTGGTGTTTTCTTTAATTGTTTCAGCGAGTTCGGCAAACAGAAGAAACTGAGGAAGGAAAGAAAGGGGAAAGAGGAAGAGGAGGAAAGTGATTTTGATCTTGACGAATTTGACAACTTGTCAGATGAAGAATTTGATTTCGGGGACGACGAAGATTTCGATAAAGCCTTTGAAAGTGATGACGAAGGAGAGCAGATGGAATCTGATAATGACGGGCTTCAAGAAGGTGCGTCTTAACGTAACACTGGTTGTGGGATAGTCGGGAGAGGGGAAGGGGCGAGGCTGCATATTTCTTCTTCGAACCTCCCCTTCGCCAAAAAAAAAAAAAAAACACGCAAGGCATTATTGTTAAAATTTTTATATATTCGTGTGGATCATAACGTGGATTCTATTCAGTTTAGTTGATTGCCGGCATTGCATGAGAAAGTAATCCGATGTTGTAGGGGAGGAAGATGCCAGCGAGGTGGAGAGCGTTGACGAGAGTGCAGTAACTGGGCAGCAAGTGGGAGAAGACGACAGCTTTGATGAGGAGGAATTGGCGTTTTCAGACGACGACACAAGTTTAGGTACACTTTGATAAACTAAAAAGTCGCCTCCTTTACTCATTGACTAGTTACTACATACAAGTTTTTCAAATGCATTTTTCAGATATTTAATGACTTAGCTGAAATTATCTTTGGTGTGAAATTAAGTTGCACGTAAGATAGCGTGAAATTTCAATGCATAAATTGTAAAAAGCAATTCACACAAATATGAAAAATGCATAAAAGTTGATTTTCTCTGCCCGGGCGTATCTATAAGGTGTCAAAACCTAATTGCAATGTGGTAAAATTATTTATGACATTATTATAATGAGTTTCTAAAACAAAAAGAGCGCTGTATCTATTTCAAAATGATTTTGATGTATTTCTCCATTGACATCTATGTTTCTAAGATTGTCTGCTCTCTGTTTATCCTCCAAAGACTGGAGTCCTGTTTTTTTTTTGCGTAAATCTCGTAGACAAAATCCGCTTATTAACAGGAAACAAGTTTACCCTGGGAGATCTGGCAAATTCCGTTCCAAAAACCGGTGGAACAAAGATGTCGAAAAGAAAAGCTGCAGAAAAAACGAGCGTGCTGAGGAAAAAGAAAAGGAGGTATGCCGGAAGTAATATTTGTCCTCAAAATAGCGCAGTTCCGGATGTCTTTTTTTTTTTTTTTTTTGAAATAGTGCCTTTGGGGCGGAGGGTTTGCTGGTCTGTAGTAGTAAAAGTACACTTCTGTAATGAAATGTGGAAGCTCTGACACATCTGTATTGGAGTTTCAACACAATGGAACGCAACTGCCCTCATCCCCGAGGGGTGGGGGGGGGGCGGGGGGGGGTTTGCTATAGGAAAGGGTTCCGTCCGTTGGTGCGTTTGGGTATCTCACTTTTGGGTGTGTGTCTGTTCCTAGCTGGATCTCCAACACCATTGGGGGGGGGGGAATCTTTTGAAACCTTACAGAGTGACAGAACATTTGTTTTAGTTGTGCACCTGGTATCACTTCATTTGTTCACCTAAAAAACGGGCACACACGACTTGAACAAAAATGAAGAAATTTGTATGAAATTTGACCTGTCCATTTCGAGATAGATCTCTAGCAGTATTTGGGGAATCTTCTGGAACCTTACAAAGTGAAAGAATATATATTGTAGTTGTCCATCGGTTTGTGTCCGGCTTTATTCTTTGACTGACAATGGACATACACGACTTGAACAACAATGATGGATTTGGACTTGTGCCGATCTGGGCTGGAATAAGTTGAAACACTACTCACTGAAAAAAAACTTTATTGCTGTGGTGCACGTGGGTATTCATGTTTAGCGGTGTCTATAGACGAGCCTGCAGGATTGTAGACAATATACCAAAAGTTTGTGGACAAATTTGCTTTGAAAAATGGATATTTTTTTCATCAACCACAGGAATTTATACCGCCGGTGGAGGTCTATGATATCTACGATTACTTGTGTTTTTTTCTGGTCAGACAGAAGTTATATAAACCCAGGATCCCACCAAACTAGTATGAAAGAAGCAAAATCGTCGAAAATGAGGATTCGGGTGTTGATTGCTTTTCGTAGTTACCATTCTGTCAACTAAATACTAATGAAATGACCAGTAACATTTTTACATTTATTTTATATTGTCTGCATGCTGCTTATAAATACATTTATGTATTGTGAATTCTGCTGTTAAAAAATCTTTCAACAGAGGAGTCGCTAGAACTAGAAACAGTTTTTGGTACACGAGTAATAAATACTAAGGTGTGCACACAGGCAAGTCATCAGCTATTGTGTTTTGGCCAGCTTTTTGGCAGAGCTGCGACGCCTCTTGTTCGTGAACCAGCAGTTCACCTGACTTAGGGTGAGGCCGGTGCGTGAGACAAGCTCTTCCTTCTCGTCATAAGTGGGATACGGATCATCCCTGTGCTGGGCGTACCACGCTGAAAGTATCCGCACGGCGTCCTGGCCGAGGCTCGAAAACCGCCCACTTTTTTCACTCTTTGCATTGTCGGCCTCGTGTCCCTTCGTCCATTTCGGCCGCGATATGTGACCGTGGCTATGTGCCGAAAGGTTATGTGTGGAGGTCTGCAGGGAGTTGAACGTATAGGCGACACTGTGTC
Source organism: Protula sp. h YS-2021 (assembly GCA_949752745.1). Lineage (NCBI taxonomy): Eukaryota > Metazoa > Annelida > Polychaeta > Sabellida > Serpulidae > Protula > Protula sp. h YS-2021. Next base: position 71,990,065 of record OX457024.1, read on the forward strand.
CGCTTGGTTGAGTGATCAGGGACGTAGGCGTTAGGGGCAGGGCATGGATCAAATTCACTGGCAGGCTGTGAACTGGGCTGGACATTTGAATACTTGCTGCAGGGCTAAAAATCGGCATAGTACCAGAGCCCATCACCGGTTCGGTGTTCATTGCAAAGTCGGGCTTGTGCGCCTGGAAGCTGTTCGGAAGAACTCGAGGATCACTAGTTCCAGCAAGCGGGTTTGGGGTGGAGGGGGATGCCTGTGTGAGTGAGGAGTTAGCGGTGTTGAAGTACTGAGGCAGTGAGCGGAGAGGCTGTCTCGTGGACCCCCTGCTGCTGTGCATCTGCAGGGCCAGCGATAGCGCCCTCTGCTGGTCTCGTAGACGCTGCAGGCGCTTCGGGTGTACCGAGCCATTGAAGGAGAGCGTGTTGTAAGAGCGCACGCGCTTGTTGGCCATCCACTTCTTCACCTGCGCCGCTGTGATGTCGCCAGCGCGGGCTAGCTCCCGAACAGTCTGCATCGTCGGGTAGGGGTACTCTATGTTGTGGCTGTACCACTCCTCGAGCAGGTTGACCGCGGCGGTAGACAGCGGGCGACGGGGTCCCGCAGCGGGCGTCGACTTGGTGCTTTTGGTGCTTGGTTGTTGCGGCGAAGTATGGTGAGATTCTTCGATGTCTTTCTCTTGTTTTGGTTGGATGCTGTCATTGAGGGAAGTTACATCGGCATTGCTCTTAAAGTTCATGTCCTTTTGTGAATGTTTGGTGATGTTACTGTATCCGCTAAAGGACGACTTTGCGAGTGGAGTGCCAGCCCCGAAGCTCATGTAACCGCTGTCTTCTGTTTTGCCGAGATTCATTTCGTTTGACGAAAGCATTGGGCTTTCTCCCCAGCCTCGATTACCATCGTCCGGCAGTGGTGCTTCCAGCGTTGCCGGGTGGATCTTCTTTGCTGGACTCACCTCCCACGGTCGTATGATTTTGTGCTGGGTGGCGGGTTTTGACTGTGTGTTCGTGGGTAGAATCGGAGAAAAGGGCAGCCTTGACAACGCCAGCGAGTGCGGTTTGTGGTTGTGTGCTAGCTGCTCGCCTTGCTCGATGACGTGTCGTGGGGAGGAGCACACGGGAGAATGCTCGAATGAGTCGAGCGATGTCTCCGGGCTCGTCAAGGCATGCTGCGCTCCAGCCATTGTGGCATTGAAAGTAGTGTACTGACTGTCGACAGACATCTGCCTTGCTGATTCCACTGCAAGATTTTCTGAAATCAAAAATTATGATTTGGTATTTGATAATTTTAATTTCTTTATCTACTTTATTTAGTAATATGGTTAGATTTCAACTGAGATGAAAACAAATATATCAAAAAGAGATTCTTTCCGTGATATAGTTTAGAATAGGGCCTCTGCTTAGGACCATCCCCAAACTAAGAGCAGTTTGGGCTGATTGGGATTACGATCGATTCGAATGTTATAAAATATATATACCCTATTATTTAAAATAGGAATATATCAAGCAAATAAGAATTCACGTGTGTTTTCGTTATTAGCGAAACATGGCAGTGTAGTCAAAGTTAGTCTGTTCCGGAATAGACTAAATTAGATGAAGGACAGTTCAACTTGTATGATTCTCTATTTTTCTCAGACTGAGCTTGATGAGTCTATTCCGGAATAGTCGATTGTGTCTCAGTTTGCCTTCAGAAAAAAAAATACGTAGGTTCTTATTTGCTTGATGTATTCTTATTTGAAATAATAGTGTTTGTAGGTGCTCTTCTCCCTTTCTACGGGTAATGACCCACAGTGTTTACGTTTTTATTTCTGCGACCAAATGGTCACGGATCCTACGTCTCATCTTTTAGATTGTAATAAAAGTCGAGTATTTTTAAAGAAATATTTTTATGTTGTGACTTATTTTCTGCTGTTGTTTGCGTGTTAGAATATTTCATTTTAGGCGCTCTTTTCATTTTCACAAACGCTCATTTCCAGAGCCTTTCGTTTCGGAATAGATGAGTGACTGATTTTTTTTACGTAACGAACGAAGAGAACACTTCTTCGTTCATCAAATAGTGCAGTGAAATATTAAAATATTACTAGGTTTTATTCGATTTCATGAAGCAGTTATCTTTTTTTTAGGAAGTTTTATCACTTAACTCATGAATTTTTTTCAGAAGAGATGATGCAACGTAATGAACTTACCATGATATGTATCCATTACGCAACTATCCGCTTTACAGTTGAACTTATTATAATATTAATTATATTTATCCGTGTGTATATTTGACAGCATTGAACTAGATGCAAAAATCACTCATAATTTATAGTGACCAGTTCCGAAGTTAATTTCAAGAGTGTTTTGATGTGGTAGTCCCGTTCTGTTTTGGGCACACAGATCATAGATACATTCAGCAGCTATTTTTCCAATATGTAGTTAAAATAACAGATGCATTATTTTTTGAGAAGATTCGTAAATCCTACTGGCGATATGCTTTTCACGTCCTTAAATACCACAAGAGGTAGATAGGATAAATTTGGCTGTCAACTTTACAAGACTCAGGAGCACACTGCGTCAGGATTGAAGGGGAGAACAAGTAATGGGATTGTTTGGAATCCAATTCCGTGAATTGCAATTAAGGCCGTATGTGCATACAGTGGCTGATCGCCTGAGTATTTGGGCCCACTACAACAGAGAAGTTGTTAATTGCATGTTAGTAGTAATCGGGGTATTACTCAGCGTGTAGCTTTCGCATAATGGGCTTATGACTTTATCCCGTTATAAATCCCTTTCCACAAATGAGATTTCACAGGGTTATCAGAAATGTACTCAGAGGCGTTATCTTCTTACTATGAAAGTTTGAACATTGTAAATAGGCCTGATACCCCCGCGTCGAGATGATATGTAACGCGCACTGACACCTCTGCCTGTTGACATGTTTGTCATATGAAAAAAATAATGTTTTAGGGCATTCTGGATCTATCTGTGAACCCTTCACTTTAAGCACTTTTGACACATTTGAAACCAATGCTCGGGATCTATCATGTCTACGGGTTTGCTGTAGGACTGTGGTCAGTTTGTACATGGTTATGCCAGATTAAGTCCCGGTGACCTATATAATGACATAAAATCACAAGTTGCGTGAATTGGCTTTTTTTTTTTTGCTTTTAGAAGAGGTAACGATGGCAACTTATATGCAGCTGGGGAGGAGGTATGTCTTCACGTTATTATAATTTTTTGAAAGGGTAAAGTGACATAAAAGGGGTTGAGTGTTTCGGGTGACATTGTCGTAAATTCCCTAGTCCGCAAGTTGCTCTTTGTAATTTCTAAGTACCGGGATTGACGTGGGGCTTTGCCGTGTGTGTGTGTGTACAAAAGGACGCCTTTTTCTTCCATCATTTTGATTTAGTCAACAATTCCAATTCCCACACGCCCAGAATATTTAGATGTTAGTTTTATTCGGATATGGACAAACGGATGAGGGAGGGGGGGGGGGGGAGGCTGGACCATAAAAAGCGGGTATGATTCCTTTTTTTATAGTCAAAGGCAATTGATTTCAGCAAATAAGTGTTATTTCAGTTTTCTTCCATGATGGACGAAAATGCAGGCAATAAATATGGCGTGGGAACCGAGGCACTGTCAAACAGAGACAACGCACGTGAGTATCCGTGAAGCATTGTGTTAGTATTTAACAGCATCACGAGAACCCCCCCCCCCCCCCCTCCCCAACGACATAACGGTCCCAAGAGATCAAGTTTCCTGACAATCACACCCCACCCGCTCCCCACGGCATTCACAACAAAAGGATTTGAATTCTTATCAATTTCTTTATACGCCTATTTTCTGACGTGAAAACAGAACCTACTCCGGAGTCTACTGAAGGAGGTTTTCACTGCATCTAAAGAACTCTCCTCAGCGTTTTATCTGTTGGAAATGCCAAAATTTTACTCATGTAGTACACCACTTACAAAACGGACAAATAACTAGATCCCAGTCTGGCCAAATTGTCGACTGCTTTCACCGCTCTTGGCTTGGTTCACCGTGTGGTTATTGTAATAAACAGAGAATCTTTCGTCCCCAAATTCCGCAAATTCCACCCCCAACCACACTTCCCTAACCGGGAAAAACAAGCTCCACTTTGCAAGAAAGCACATATGGAAAAAATAATGAGTCCGTGCTGTTACTATCTCTTTATGATATGCAGCCGGAAAAAAACGTATTACCTGAAAGTCATTTAAGATCACAATTGTTTAGGGCTTGTGGCATATTGAAACTCATCGTGTGATTTCCAACAATTTGTTTGTTGGATAGTTAGTCTTCCTAAATATTCTCGTTATTATCCCCCATGTAAGGGAGAGGTATAGTTATGAGCTTGTCCATCTGACCGTTCGTCCGCTTGCGCGTCCGGGCTATATCATTTCCGAAATTATAGGTCGGATTGTTTTGAAATTCCACACACGGATAGAGCACATATGGAAAAAAAACTGTAAAAATGACGATATTTAGAAATTTGATAAAACTTAGTATTTTTTCGATTATTGGAGCTTCGCGTATTTTCGGCTTCATGTCCAGGCTAGATCTCCTAAACTATTAATTGGATTGTTTTGAAATTTCACACACCGATAGAGCTCCTATTAATGTGTGCAATGCCGTATTTTTGTGCGGAATCATGAAAACATATGGTAAAACTTAGCGTTTATGTAATTTTGTTCTCTTAATGGAAAGTCGTGTTTGGGTTAAATCTCCGAAACTATATGCCGCATTGTTTTAATATTATACACACGGATAAAACACACATGGAAGGTGTGTTTTTTTTCGAATTCATGAAATAGTGTCAGAATAAATGATTTTTTTTGTATTATTGACAAATCTCACACACGGAAAGAGCGCATATTGTAGGTGTGCTACGTCGTACTTTTGCTCGGAGTCATGAAAAAGTGTCAAAGTGACAGTATTTTGAATTTTTTTAATAATTGAAGGGGTCCATGCATAAACCTGATAACTGCAGTTATCAGCAGTGGAGAAAAACGCTTTTAAAGTTTGAAATTTTAGTAACAAACATAGGTTTTTCCGACAGCATTTTCCTAAAAAATACCCACTTTTAATCGGTTTTGAGGTGTAAGACTTACATATGTGATAGAACAGACGCCAGGAAATACCGTGGTGGTTATAGTGCATTTTCCTGGTAAGTGGAGTTATCAAGTTTATGCATCGACCCCTTCAATTGTGTTTGCGTAATTGAACGTACCGTCAAGACTGTGTCTCCTGAACTATTCTTGTAATTTTCAAACATTTCATAAACACGGATAAAACAGGCAATGAAAACCGCCAAAATATTTTTTTTTTAAATATAAAACTTAGCTTTTGTCGAAATTAAAAGCAAAACTGTTAGTTAGAATTTTGAAAAAGGTGAGGAAGGTGACAGTAGTGTGGCACTTTATAAACCGACCTTAGCACCGATTTCATACGTCATCCGCTCTGCACAGGGGCATCCTGTCTGTCTGAGGCTCCGGTTCCATTGTTATGCAATGATATGACATCATCGATACAACTTTCATATCGAGAGTTTTAACCAGTCTCTGCAGTTTCACGTGTCAGAATAGATCATGAAGTGACCTTGCAAAGCAACTTTTACGAGAAAAACAACGCTTTTTCATGAACTTATGTACTTTTTAAAAATCATATTAAATATGATGGACTCTTTTATCACCTTTGTTCGCTTTGAGTAATAAAAATAATGAATGAATGAATGAATTAATTAATTAATAATAATAATAACAATAATAATAATAATAATAATGACACCAATAATAATAATAATAATAATAATAATAATAATAATAATAATAATAATAATAATAATAATAATAATAATAATAATAATAATGACAACAACAACAACAATAATAATAATGACAACAATAATAATAATAATAATAATAATAATAATAATAATAATAATAAGTATGTTAGTAAAACTGACAGAGTCCCCTGCAGGCGTGCAATCACAGAATTTCAATACGACAAACAACCATTGAATAGGTCAGTTCTGCTGTATTTTCAAAGTTTTCTCATTTTCCCAATTTTTGCTAGATTTTCAAATAACCCCTCGTTGCACAGATCCACTATATAGGCGTTGCAGGTGCAAAAGAACAATTGAATCGCTTCAGTGGTTACGGAGATATGGCGCCGACAAACACCCATTGAATAGACCAATTGTGTTGAATTTTCAAGTTTTCCCATTTTCTCAATTTTTGCGAAAATCTCAAAATAACCCCTCATTGACCAGGTCCACTATATAATTTTTGCATGTGCAAGAGAACAATTGATTCGCTTCAGTGGTTACGGAGATATGGCGCCGACAGACACCCACTGGATAGGTCATTTGTAGTGAATTTTCAAGTTTTCCCATTTTCCCAATTTTTGCGAAATTTTCAAAATAACCCCTCATTGTACAGGTCCACTGTATAGTATTTCCATATGCAAGAGAACAAATTGAATGGCTTCAGTTGCTACGGAGATATAGCGCCGACACAAAAAGTGTCGACGGACGGACGGACCCTAATCCTATAGTCCCGCGCTACGCAGCGGTGGGGGACTAATAATAATAATAGTGATGATGATAATAATAATAATGAAGAACCTGTCTGTCTTAGTAGCAACTTTAATCATAATAATATATTAATGAAGCTTTTTTTCCTGTTAGATTCGAAACAGTTGCAGTGGGAAGCAGACAGGGATCGTCGGATGAAAGGCAGAGATTGGAAAACACGGAAGCAGGGCAAAGGCAAAGGTTTCCAAGGGCGTGGTAAAGGCGGTGGAGGCCACAGGTTTAAGGGCAAAGGCAAGAGGAGGTAGAGACGCGGACTCTGTCTTCAGAAGTGACTTAAGAAACATTTCAGCATTGAGACTCGGCTCTAAGCTGGGCAGCGCAATCTTCCACCTCCGAGGAAACGATGCACTGAATTGAGTCAGCAATAGCGTTTAAATTAAAAATTTTAATTTTAAAACACATTTAAGTTTGGGTCATACTGGCTAAACTTTGTTATATCTGACTTTAAATTTGGATTTTCGATATTGAATTTATTTTTGACAGTCAAATATAGACAAGTTTCCACAAGATTTTTTGTTTCAACTTTCCCTGTTTGCCAAGAAAATTATACGACATCCGTTGTGACATGTTTTGATAGCATCACTAGAAATGTGAATATTAATTGAATACCAACAAGGCGAATATAATCGTTTTCTTTGTTCGCTGTTAAACGAAATGAATGAAAACTGGGTTCAGTTTTCAAAAATACAATGAAAATGTTCCATCTCTCGATATAGTTGTATGAATTAAAGAAGAATTTCATGTGATCAGTTGTACGAAACTTTCTTTATTTTATGTTTAACCGACGCGGAAATATTAAAAATGAATTATTTTTTCAGCATTTAAAAAGTGCGACTGTTTCCGTTAAACTATAGTGTAAAAATGTTGCAGAATGAAATTATGGCAAAATAAAGAGACACTGCATTTATGATTATATTCAGTTATATATGTCAACTGGCGTAAACTTATATAAGAACCCTCCACAAAACACTAACGTTGGACGAGAACTTAGAATCAAACAAATTGTGACTACTTTTAGAAAGTCATACCTGGAAAATAATTTGCCATTTTCAAAAACGGATTTTAGAAAACTGCTATGTTTATTTTTATTTTAAAAAAATGGCCATTTTTCACTGCAGATAAAAATGGTGTTTGAAACTGGACGGAATCACCCAGTGGGGTGGGAGGAATCTTAAGAATACCCCCCCCCTCCCCCTGCGTTCTGTTCCGTGCATGGCGTGCATTTTCTTTCTGACTCTTCTTTTACTGTTTCTTCATTCTTCCTTCTTTTATTCCCACTTGTTTCTTTAGCAAGTGCGTCCTAATATACCCATCCTAGTTGGTGAACGGGACGTTAAACACCAAACAAACAAAGAAACCGGCCGGAATAATTTCGACTGATAGATGGGCATCCATTCACATTTCCTTGCCTAAACTCCGTTCCGGCAGGAAAGAAAAACAATGACTGCTTTTAGTCGATACGTTAATGCAGATTTCTTTATTCATAAAAAGGTGGTACATACATAAATACAGTTGTTTTAAAAGCTACAACAAAACATGTAAAAATTTATAGATTTTTTCAGAAATTGTTCTGTTTTGGGGAAGAGGTATCCGGGGGGTACATAAACTAACTTCTGGACCAGCCTTTTAACATTTCAGTAATAACAAATCAGAGTATAATAAAGTTGATCTTTAAGCAAGAACCGCTACAGTACATTAAGTTAAAATGAAATAAGCACATGCATCCTGAAAACAATGAAAAACAATCTCACTGCGTCCACTGTGTTAGGGCTCTTGGTTAACTCTATTGGATAACAAAAAAATATACAAAATCGCATACAATTTAGTTTTCACAATGTGTTTTAACTCAATTTTTGAGTTTGAGCAAAATACGCAAGAAAACCAACAAAAACTCGGACAGCAAGAAATACATTTGGGACACAAAAGCGTCCAGTTATCAGCAATTGTTAAATACAGTACATTTTTAATAACTCGAAATTTGACAAGTCAATATGCTCTATGAGTCAGTGTTTTCCTTGTTCCCATCCCTTGTCATGTTTTATTTCCTACTCGATATCTTTCTGTTGGTCCAACTAACTTCGAGTTAGCGAATATCTGCTGCACAGTCAATTCAATTTAAATCGGATGTCGTTAGCAAACAATCAGCTTAAACCTATCCTATAGCTCAATACAGTTCTACCACCATCAGGATTCTCTTTGAGAAAGACAAAATAAAATCTTATGAAGCTGGCTGTAATCACTGTAATGCGACCGATCGACGTGTGACGGCTTATTTATTGCGTGCGCCTAACATGTCTGCTTGCTCTTACAACGGGAAGCAAAATCGGCAGTTCTTCCATGTCAATGAAATAAAATTTGCGTGGTTGAAAGAACCTGTACCGGTATCACTTTACCTGTTGTGCGTATTGATCATTGATCGACAGCAAATCTGATAGAACGCAGCAACTCAGATACGCTCCGCACAAGTTGGAAGTACCCAGACAGATTTAAACTAAAGCACCTTAAAGGCAAAGCCTGTATCCTTGCTCACACATAAACGTTTCAACAGTTCCGCACTCGAGAGAAGCCGGAAGTGTTCGTTGCCGAAACGCGGGCGCGGAATACAAGAATGTAAACACTTTTTTTTTTTTTTTATTCAGTGACTCCTATTGTCCACATCGTTTCCCTTGACGTTTTACTTGAAAAAAGAGGAAGCTTTTACTTGAAAAAAATGACTGAAAATGACAGTATGAAAAACATGCACAGTCCTGCATTCTCACTTCATATTCCAGTATTATACAGATTTCTGAGATTCAAAGATATCAAATTCCTCTCTTATTGGATCTGACTGTCACAGCCTAACAACATATCCAGAGTGAACAATTTGTGGAAACCGAATAGAAATGCTTTGAACTAATTATACAGTTATTTACATCTCAAACGCTTAAGAAATACACAGAATCTGTTCCATAAAATACAACTTATTCTCAGGAATTAAGAAATATTCGGTGCAACACTTTCAAGATTTAGTGTTTTCAAAACTGTTTTAAATCATTCCCAGTACCAAATACCGAGGGTACACAGCGTCAATTCAAAATACGTATCGCAACTTTGTTCAGTCTGCCCACGGTGGGTGTCTGTTAAGCAATTTCAGAAACTCGTGTGAGGTGAATTGAGTAAATTCAATTCACCTTATCTCTGAAGACATGTTTATCAAAAACTGACCTACAAACAGAAGAATATCACCACCACCCTTCCTTGGGGAAAATTAAATACATAACACTGACTTGTAAGTGAAGAAAATATGTAGATTCTGTAAATGAACGCAGACATAAATTTTAGGAGGATTGTTTTGAAAGATAAGATTTCTAATCTCCATTTACCGAAACAGAAATCAAACAGTTCTTCATTTAGAGAGTTGATATCACAAATCTGCAGTTTCTGCCCGACATGAACAAAAATAACTGGTCAGTTCTGAAGGCTGTGAAATCTTAACGACAATATTGTATAACCACACCGGCGTACACTACCCGCATTCCCACTGAAAAGACGATAACAGTGAGAACAATCAGTGCAAGTGAAAACACGACAAGGAGAAATTTCACATAAAACTTTTTACAATTAATCTGATATAAAATTCGATAAAAAATATGACTACAAGGAAATTAAACATAAAAAAGACAAAAACAAAAACAAAACAAGAGCACAAACTTGCCAAAAGATATCACATATACTCCCTGGCTTTTTTTATTCTATCGCATCCAGAAAACGAACCAATAACTGCCATGAACTCATACGATGTCTTTTTTTAATACATTCATACGTCATTATATTGCACAAATGTTAAATAAAACTAATCACAGTTGTCAATTTTTGCTGTTGAAGATCACTTCAATTGATTGATTTTCTTTATATTGGCGTCGTCAGTAAATTTTCCTGCAATTAGAATAAAAAAAAAACAATTTTTAAAACCAAAATGGCCTTTAAATGTTGATATTACATACAATTTATTTTTGTTTACAACAAAACAAACAACACCTGGCACTGCCATATGTGAAGTGACTGTTTTCAGTGTCAATTTTAAAATATATTTAAATACTTTTATTTATTCTGTTTCTAAAAACAGACAAATATCTTTGCATGTAATTTTCAAAACACTAACGATACTGCCCCTTCCCGATTCCAACGAAACTGACCTTTTTTGTCGTCATAATGAGCAATGCATAATCTCTTGGTTTGTGCCCAAACATCATCAGATCCTTCGATCACTCCGTCTTTATCCAGATCTGGAAAGCAAAACAATCTCAAATATTAAAAAAAACTGCTGTGTCTTTACAATTCTAAAGTTACACCAAGAGTAACGTTTTTGAATTTATGTCGTTCGATTTTGACGTAAATTTCCCTTTTGCATATGAGAAACCTTATGAATATTTCGTAGGAAAAAAATGCCAGGAAAGAATCTCTCAGACCCCTAGATTTAACATTCTTGGCGTCAAAAACGTCGGTACTTACCCTCAATGTTCACCATCTCTTGTCCTCTCTTCTCTCTGTCCTTCAACAACTCCAGGCACGACAACATCAGCAGATCTATTAACTTCGCCTGAAATAAACAAAACCTTTTTTTAACCCCCATTACCTTCATCGTAATCTATGTTATAGTGCCTTCTTTCAGCTCCCCTTTATTTCGCCAAAAAAAGTGGACATAATAAACAATAATTAAAAATAGATTAAAACAAGCAGAACAAATCTCCTTTGTAACTTGCAAGTACGCTAAAACTTGGTCGCCTACAGTTGTTTTTTTTTTTTCTGCGGCGCGACTGAGCCAGCGTACCTGTCTGGAAAACACCTGCGTGATGCCCTTCTGTTCAGTGCCGTCTGCGAGCTTGTCATTGAACTGGAAGAAGATACAGGGCAGGCAGTGTTTGCTGGTCGTGTCCCGCGGCTCTGCGTAGTTCCAAGCCATTTTTTTGTACAGCAGACCAAACAGGAACACCTAGTTCGATGTGATGAGTTAAATATTTTTGTTGAGACCAATTGTCTCGCTGTGGTTTAAATGATACCCTTCTAAAATTATCAATTTGAAACGTTTGAAGCTTCTGTTATGTAAAAATGCGAGGTCAGAAAGCGTGAGTGTAAAATTTAAAAACAAATCTCTCTTCTAAACAGCATTTTCGGCTGTTAGTAACCCCCCCCCCCCTCCCTTAGTGATGAGAAACCAGGTCAACTTTTATTTCCAACATTACTTTTTTGACAGTTTAGTAAAAAATTGTTGAAGGATGTGTGGTAAAAAATGGCCGTAAGTATTGCTGGCTCGCAAAAAAAAAAACAAAAAAAAAAAAAAAACACTACTTACGTCATCATCCATATCGATGATGAAAACACCTTCTGTGTTTACAGCTATGAATACCGGGTTGTCCATCTTATTCAAAATGACGGGTTTTCCGGGCTGTTCTATCTGACCCCGGAAAAAAGCAGCACTTGAAAAAGAGAGAAATTAGGCAAAACATGCTGATTGTTGCGTAGATTTTTTGTTCGATACATGTCATAAATATAATGGTTTTAAATAGGCTGTTAAATATCAAACTACACAACTTATAACATTAGCAACATATAAATACTTAATCTGAAGAATTTAATTTACAAAACTTACGAAGCCTTAAAAACCGTGCGAAAATCTTAAGCCTTAAGACAGTTTTAACCGTAGGTTAAACACGCATGTCCAAGGACATGACCCAGCCGAGTTACCAAACAAGGAAAGAGAGAAAAACTCTGAAACGAATACTGTTAGGCCAAAAAAAATGAAGTATGAAGCATTTCATTCGAATTTGGAAGCTACCCGAAAAGGGATGTTGGAGAGGTTGGGTATTTACCGACATTTACACAATTTTACAAAATTTTTAAATTTCAACGATTTCGGTATTTTTTAGTCATTTGCGAAAAAAGCAAAGTCCGGGTGGAGAAGCACCTAAGAAACTTTCGATTAAAAGTTACAGCATTTCGGCAGTTTTTGGCGAACCGTGAAAAAAAATTATAGCCTGGTAGGCAAACCCCTGGGAAACATCTCTGCGTAACATCTTAACGATTGATGTAAAACTGTAGGAGGAGTAACATTTTAAAAATGGGTCAAAACGGGCACAAAAGCGCCACCATTTTGTGAATTTTTCGTCAATGGTCAAGAAAAGTAACATCCAGGTGGGGGACAATCCAGGGAACATTCCTGCGTAATATCAATAAAACTGTAGGAGGAGCAATATTTTGAAGAAAAAGTTTAATATACGCACACATATTCAAGCCCCCTATAGTGATACGACTTACCCTGTCCAACAAAGTCGGCTGAGTTAAAAAATCAAAAATCATTTTTTTTCCACCAAAGCCTTTTTTCTCTATTAGATCTTTGCATTTCCCTTCTAGAAAAAAAGGCGGGCATGGGGGATAAGGCAGTGTTTATCAGGATCACCCCTGAAAACGTGTACTTACACTTAAAACTGAGCTATCAGGCTTACCCATAATAAGGAAATTTTCGTAGAAACTGCAAATATATTCTATACAAATTGGTTCGCTTCTCTTCCGTGTTGGGCACGCCATATTTCTGATAGGCTCGCGCGTGCGCATCTGCAAGCTTATATTCTGGATTCTCTTCTTTTTTGAAGAGTCGATTCCATAAAGGACGCTTGGCAAAGTGCTTTGGAAGGTACTCGTTCAGTTTGTTTCTAAAATATAACAAATTAATGTAAATGACCCCAGATGAATTGTTGACTGATTACACAAAAACCCATGCTCAAATCATCGATTGCTAAATGGGTGAATTAAGAGTAATTCAAAAACCTGTCCAGTTACACAAAAGATTACTGAAGGATCACAAAAAATGTTTGAAATAACTTTGGCAATACAATAGAATGGTCGGTACCCTGAAATATTAATGCTACTCTTTCAATATCTGAAATTAGGGGACCCGCCACTGGCACTCCGCCGTGTGGTGGTACAAGGCTGTATCACCACGCCCCCCCCAAGTCAAAATTGTCTCCACGCGCCAAACATACCCACCTGTAGTACTCTGCCGTGTGATCGTGTCGACTGTAGCCCCCGTGGGCACACAGCGCCTGTATGCCGGCCAGATACACGCACTGGTCAATGGTGAGCGGATACCTGCCGTCGATGACCATCTCCTTCTGCTCACAGTACAGCAGCTGTGTCAGATCCGGGTGCATGATCTGGAATCATTTCGTTAACTGTCTCATATTCCGAGCCCCTCTGGTGTATTATCATGTATTTATTAAGTACGATGTGGTATTATGGCAATCTGAGATTCCACCAACACTGAGGCTGATGATGTCAGTAGTCTCATGATATGTCCATAGTTTAAATGCCATTTTTCTGGCAGAGAAAGAACAAGAAACAAGCCTATGGTGGCCAGTATGAAATGCAGTATAACTAGAACGGCCAGTGCACACAAAGCATCAGTGTACAGGGATCTATCGCACACTTTCACTTCAGACCTATATAATATCTTGTTTTTGTGGACAAAAACATACGGCTTCCTGACTAAATCCATGGTTTTGCAAGACCATGCTAACGTTTCTCCTTTTACAGAGATAAAAAATTCATTTTCTCCAAATAAAATCAAAATTTATAATGAAAAATTCAAATTTTTCAAAATTGACCCCTGGGCGAGGAATTCATACCGTCATACCATTCAGCAAGTCATGCTCACTGACTGGCAGAAAACACGGCCGAACACAGTGTAAGAGTCATGCAGCATTGACGATGCCTCAAGAATGGAGGCATGACCAATAATCTTTCTGGAAAACTCTGTAATCCTCAGTGTCGTAATAACAACACAATTTTACTCATCATACCATCATACGTCGGTAACTAAAAGGCCTATGGGGGAAGTGGGGGGGGGGGGGGGTAGAGATATTCTACACACAAGATCTTGTTCGAATTATACACATATTTTAGATGATGACGCCATGTGCCGCTTTCGTTCGTTCTACTCCGGACAAAATTTGGAAAAATCTTTCGGACCTATCAAGCAACATTCCCATCAAGTTTTCAACTTTCTCCAATGTTCAGCCGCTCTTTTCAATGTTATGACGTTATACGCATTTCTTAATTTCGCTACACCCGTCAAAAGTTGACAGAACCGTTCGACTGATCCGAGGAATAACCTTGCAAAATAGCTGATACGACTTCCCCTTATCCAGATATTTTGTACAAAAGATCTTGTTCATAACATATCCATATTTTACATAATGGCGTCATACGCCGTAACCGTTCGTTCTACTCGCGCCAAAATTTGACAGGGTCTTTCGGACCCACCAAGCAAGTTTGAACTTTCTCCGATGTTCAGCGGCTGAGAAATTTGAACCCACGATCTTTACATAATAACGCCATATGCGTTTCCTAATAATGCAGCACACGTTGATAGAATCATCCCACCTACCCAAGGAATGAATAGACGAAGTTCGAATTTTATCGATTTTCGTTCTCCTGATATGCTTTGGTAACTAGAGCAGTGTGCATAGCCCACATATTCCCCACAGGCCCCCCACCAGTTAAATACGGCCATCAATAATCAATCAAGAGCTGAAATTTTCTAAGTCCTGCTGGTCCATTTTCCTTGGACGAACCTGGTCCATTTACTATACCGATCTATGTCTGTTCCCATAGAAGCTACAAACCAAGTTCCATGCAAATCCTTGCTGGAGTTTTTATATTATCGTGTTAACAAGCTCTTAATGACAGACCGACGGACAGACCGACAGACACGCGGTCGATCGCATATATTCCCCACAGGTTCTACCTGTGGGGAATAAAAAACAATAGATTGAAACAAACATACCCTCACACAACGTACAAACACTACATGTTTCCCCTTGGTCGGGGAGACATAACTCACAATGCATCTGGGATGCAGATTGATATTTACACACCATTTTTCTTATTGTATTCCATGTTTATGGACTCGTCAATGGCTTTTAATAATCCATTGGCTGCATATTCAATTTTATTATAAAACTTAAATCAGGAAGAAAAAGTCTTGTTTTTTAACCATATTTTTCAACCAAACCGTCAGCTCTGCTATCTTTTCAACTTAAAAAACAAAAAAACAAAAAAAAAAAAAAAAAAAAAGAAAAAAAAATTGTTATATTTAAGAAATTTTTTATTTCGTTTTTCTTTTCGCAAAATTTATCTTACTGATTTTGGAAAATATTTAACGGACGTTATTAATTTATATGTTACCATTATGAAGCGTAGTAGTGGTTCTAGTTTGAGAATGCGAGTGCCACAGGCGCGAGTAAAACCATTTAAGACAACTACCCCCTCCGGATAGCCATTTTCACTATTTCCGCCGGCCGGCTGGCGATAAACAAGCATTATTTTTTCTGGCCTTGATTAGATGTGTTTGTCTTATTTATGTTTAACTAGATAAAGAATAACTGTTTTATAGAGTATATTTCCGGAGTGGACCTGCGTACACGCAGTAACTTGGTTCAATACATATTCGAGATTTTCAAAAGCCAGAAACATAAGCTTTATGGTGGGAGGGGGGGGGGGCGTAATATTTGACAGTAGTAATATTTCAAGGTACAGTTTCGTTTTCGGAGTTTAAGACAGATATTTCTGCCTACCGGAGCCGAATAACAATGGTTGTCCTAATCTGCAAAAGTCATTGAGCTCAGCGAACTTATTGCACAAACTTTATGTAAATTTTAAATTGCAATTATCTCAAAAACAAAAGAATTACAAGTGTTGCAATGCGCTGTGATCGTACTTCTTATAATAAAATTGCACATAATAAAACCATTATGAAAATGCAGTTAATCGTCCAGTCAGTCTCAGATTTTCCATTAATAAAAACACCAAACGGCTTAAATTAATGAAGAAATTAGCCGGTCTTTAATAACGATCAGCAGAGACAAGTTTTGAACAAGATACTTCTTGTCGGTGAAGAAAACCTGTCTCTCAGCAAGTTTGGTTTGAATGACACGAAATGATGTGTACATTTTCTTGTAAGAATACGAGGGTTGCTTGCATTCTTTAAGTTGTAGTCTTGACTATATTTCAGGGATTTATTAAACTTCTGAGAATTGAAACCTGTGACTTTAAAAAGCTACTGAAATTTTAACCGTTTTGCAAAGAGCGCCAAGTGAATGAATTTTCAGCGGCTGTGTAAAGACGTTGAGTAAGTCCACTGTGACACATATACCATTCAGCTTTATTAAGCCAAGGCGTTGGGTCGTTAAAGTATTTAATTGCGACTCACTCCGGCTTCTTCGTTTCTCGGGAAAAACACATTCTTCCTGAAAATCAATACCGGTTCGTCTGAAAGAAAAAGAAAGTGGCGTTTCTTTCTGTACCGAGCTGTTTAGGTGCACGTGCTATTTTATACTTATAAGTGAGTAATTAAGTTTTACGCACTGGTTGTTCTCGTATCCACTTATAACACAACTGAAATATGTATATATTTATATTTATTTATTATTATTGTGTGTTTCCTTTTTTTTTTTTTTGCAAGTGTACGACTGGCACCAGGGCGGTGGTATGTGTGTCACGAAGGGCAGACTTTTACCGCCATATTTTTTACCACTACGTCATTGTATTGCTTTTAAGAAATTGCGTTTTAGAAGAAAGACTTGAGCGCATTTTTTATTCATTTTATCATCTGAAGGGAGCTTTATATGTACCTCTTTCGGCATCTTCAGGGTTTGTGCAGGTATATTTTTCTAGCAGTTCTTCCCAAAAGGCGGCGAGTTTAAATGGGACGTGATTTGGTTTCAGCTGGAGCTCTGAAAACATGCACATTGTAGGGTTAGGGTTGGTCAGTTCATTTCTGGACTACAGCAGCACTTCGCTTCTTCTAAGCGAAGTGATACACTTGGAAACACATAAAACATTCCATAAAAAAGGTTAACATCAAATAAATCAAAACCTCTAACGGATTAATGCGAATGATGAGTCAGTGAAAAACACTAAACCAAAGCCATCGTCGAAGGCGTAGATCCCAACCGCACATAAGTCGCAATTTTGGCAATTTTTGACCAATTTGAAAAATAATACGACATTGCACAATTTTAATATTTATATATATATATTCACTGTGCAAGGTAGCATATGCCTAGGATACATAGTTTTGGAGAACTTGCGTGGAAAGCACCCAAGTACTGCATTGCAGTTATCTAAAAAAAAAAAAACTCAATTTTTGACCAATTTGAAAAATAACACGACGTTGCACAACTCCAATGTATATATATATATATATATATATATATATATATATATATATATATATATTCACTGTACAAGATTGCATATGCCTAGGGTAAATAAGTCTTACATTACATTTATCTAAAATAAAAATGGCAATTTTTTTTACGAGTCGCCATTTTGGCAATGTGTCACCGATTTGATAAATAACACGACGTTGCACAACTTCAATAAAATATTTTCACTGTGCAAGGTTGCAAATGCCTAGGGTAAACAGTTTCGGAGAACTTGCATGGAAACAAAACAGCATCCAAAGTGTGCCACATGGACGGACAGACGGCAAGACGGACAGACAGAGGGCAACCCTATAGACTCCCCCGGGCTCGCCCTGTTGAGGTCTAATAATACAGTAGTAGTAGCAGCAGCAGCAGCAGTAAAAAATAAGAATAACGAGGTAGCGGACAAACCTAGGAACATCTTCGTAAAATATTATAACAATCGGGCTAAAGCCCATGGGGGAGCAGAGTTTATAAAACATTTCCATATACAGACCTAAAGTCAGAGAGGCTTGTACAAAACCAGCCTGACTAAAGTCGGCTGGACTAACAAGTGATATTTTTTTACATTCTCACATATCTGCTTAGCTGAGGCATTGGGTGACACACTTTCTCAACGTGCAAAAATTCAAAGTGTAAGCAAACCAGGAACAATTTGTTAACAATACCCCTGGAACGCTTTCTTATGTAATAGTTTGCAAGTAAAAGGGTTTCATGAAAAGACAACATCGAATTGGCCTCTCCTTTTAATCGTTTCCAAATATGAATCAATAATTCTAGTGGAGGAAGTAACTTATAACGTGGGCAGGACTCTTCAAAACGAATTGTATCTAATTGCATATCAAATTATATATGGGTGTGCTGGTGAGTTTAATTATAAAGACCAAAAACAAAAAAAAAAACAAAAAACAAAAAAATAAAATAAACAAGTGAAGCAGAACCACCTAATCAAGCCTTGGATAAAACAAAGGTTTTAAAGGTTGTAAAGGAAATGCAAAGAAATAAGTGAAGTTGAACCAGTATTTCACAGAAAGTGCTGGAGATATTTGACAGCATAATCGTCTCTGGTATGCGTAAAAATAAACGAAAAATGGCTTGTCGGTAACTCAGGTTTACGAAATAATCCAAATTTAAGCGTAACACTGAATATTGGGGATTGTGAAATTAACGTGCAAAAAAAAAGTCAGTGACCTAATTTCGTAACAATGATTAAGTCTCAATTGTTATGCAGACTTCTCCACTAAGCGGACCTTTCTCCAATTTATCAACTCAGCTTAAGGAAGACAAAACAGCTTTAAAGCTGAGATTTTTTAAAAACCATAAGTGATTGCTGAGTTTTCACTGTTTTGGCCTGGAAGTTGTGGTAAGTTTTTTTTCTTGATAGGTAAAATTAATACAAAAATGGTACTATCTTTCTCCTCACTAATCTTCTCTCTCTCTCTCTCTCTCTCTCTGTCTCTCTCTCTCTCTGTCTCTCTCTCTCTCTGTCTCTCTCTCATTTAATACGGCGATCAAACTTACAGATTAGAAAATAAGTTGCAATTATGATCCCTAGTCCAAGTTTTGATTACCAGCTTAGTGCTGATGTGTGAACTTTTGGCTAAGATAACTTAGCTAGTAACAAACCAGGTCTCATAAACGAACTAAATTAAATCATAATTTTTAAATCAAGGTAAACAAAAATTAACAAGTGAGTTTTTTTTTTAATTTCCAATGCAACAAACATACCACCATGTTTTGTTTCAATATCTACTGCACAACAGTAGTTTGATGGATGGACAGATAACAGGCACCTTTGAATACACATCGGAAATATATTTCTGCCCACTCGGCACGTCAAGCAGTATTTCAGTTTTTCCCTGTGATGCAATCTACTCAAACCTGTTTATGCTTATTCAAACCAAACTTTGTGATTAAATTAATTAATTCGAAATATATTAAAAGCAATTAACTTGATTTTTTCCAACCCTAGTAATTTACGATTTGTTTTATACATTGCACGGGCACATGCACGACGGACAGTATCAGTTATTTCGTTATATGATTGGTTTAACCACACGGCCGATCGTTAGCGGGTCACAATGTGTCAATAATCAGTGATCTGTAACATGTGGCTTTTTTTTTTTCAATACACTCTGTGTGTACTACTTTAATTTTGCAAGAGGAAACTGTGCCGCATCGTGAGCAAACAAACATCGGCAAACTAATCACTGATAACCAACCCCCTTGTGAGAACTCTAACGATTTGGTGGTTTTTCTACCAATCAACCGGTTGCTAACTTTACTTTCTTTCAGAGCGGTAATCTCATTCCAGACCATTTCGGAGACAGCTTGCACTATACATACAAACAGAAGAAACGGAAACTAACCAAACCAACAACAAAAAATGGCAGAAAAATCTGCCCAAGACACCTTAAGCCCGGGCAATGATCCTTCAATCAAAAGACTCAATCCTGGACGCCAACCAGCAAACCAGTGGTTAGATTCCGGCTTTGTGTCGGACTTTTCATCCTACGCCAGTTCTACGACCGATCGCAAGCACTCAGCTGGTTCTGTGGCAAGCAGTATTCCTTCCATAGCGTCTACGACATCTTGTGATGATCACGATAAAAAACGGCAGTCTTGTGATGACGCAGCCGAAACGTTCGCTCAGCAATTCGCAAGCGTTATTGATTCTGGTTCGACGAAATACCCGATCCAACCGCTTAGAGATGTTTTTGAAACACGGTCATATGAATTACCGGAGCGATTACGAACTGATCATGAAAAGCCATCCATAGACCCGGAACACGGCGAAATGCCCCAGGAAATCAAACCAGGCAAACACTTCGAGTCGTTATGCGAACATAGCTCAGATGTCCGAAGCCGAAAAACTCCAATCAATTTTTAAGCAAGAAAAACAATTGTTAAAAATCAATGAAACCGACCGAAAACTCGAACATTGGAAATTTACGTCTGAGAGTATTGAGGAAGAAGTACCCCATGACACATTATCAAACAGCCCACATGCAGTAGTCATACAAGAGGAATCAGCATCTGACAGAACGCAAAAGCACCCACAGCTGAAAAAAGAACATCAACCTCAATCAAAACGTGAACATGAAAGATACGCATCACAACGGGAACGTGAAGAAGACGAACCAGAGTTTGTGCCCAAACACGACGAGCCGCGACCTGAACCTAAACAAGATAGCCCACGAAATGTACTTAAAGCAGAGTCGCAAAATGAACCTGAACAAGATGAAAAACAAACTGAAGTCGAACAAGGTGAAACACAAACTGATCCTAAACAAGACGAACCATCACCAGAATCTAATCAAGACGAACCACATCCTGAACCTACACACGATGAACTACAACCGGAGTTCGAACAAGACGAACCACAATCTCACCAAGCAAACCAACCCCAACGCGACCTCAGACAAGATAAACTTGAGTGTGATACTAAACAAGACGAACTGCAACTTAAACCACAGCAAATTGGTCAAAAGCATGATCTTAAACTAGACATGCCTCGTCAACCTAGCGGGTTTCCGCCAGTCATCGGGTCGCTATCAACGAATGGCCTTGCTTTCAAGGCCATCAGCACGAACGGCTCGTCAGAGAGTTCCTACTCACCCCCGAGCAGCACTTCAAGCAGACGCTCTTCGGTAGAGCTACTCAGTGAGCTACCGCGCCGCCATTCCACTGGCGCTGTAGCCCAGTCTTTCTCTGGACTTTCGCTAGAATGCTCGGCAGGGTCAGCTGCCCCCGGATTTAGTTACCAAACACGTCGTCATTCAACAGCGACCCCAGTCGACAGTCACGCTCGGGATGTCGCAAAATGGCGCAGGTTTTCGGCAGCAAGCAGCAGTTCCTCATCATCAAATGGAATACAGGAAAAGTGCTATGGAAGACTTAAACGCCGTGGCTCAGTGGCCAAACCACACTCAAAACCAGTCTTCAGTAAATTACTTCGAAAAGGCAAGAGATGGCGAGGTGATCCAGCCAAAAGACACGGAGCTATAATCATTTACCTTTATAAGAAGGCCTGTCACCTGAAAGATATCCCTTTCCGCGAAAGCGAAAACATAAACTCTGATGCTAGAATTGGTTTCCAAGCTACAGAAGGGGAAGGATCTCCTGAGATGACTGTATCACCTTCACTTGAAGTTACTAATACCGTGGCCACAGCACGAGCACTTGAAAAACTATCCGTGCCGCATGAGGAGCAGTCTGTTTACTATAAGCTGTCACTGCAACACGTAGACACGAGTTCAGCTGGAAGTGAGTTCGTTGGAAGTAGTTCTGGTGCTGACACAGATAAACCGGAAGACTTGATATAGAGAATACAACCACCAGGAGAGTTAAGAGTGAGTGATGTTGACAATAACACATGAAGAAACTTCAGCTAGCCAAAACAATATCAGTGTTTCACAATTCTAGTGTTTTATCTGGGATTTTGTTCCAGGACAACAATATCGAGGATGCGACCGCAGCTAGTTCATACCTTCATGAGCGAAATAAAAAATAAGTGCGCGATCTTCTGCTAACATGTGACAACTCTTCTCTTTATTGACTTTTTTATAATGTTTGCGTTCTATTGCAAACTTTGCAAAAATTGTTCAAACTATCAAATTTCTAGTCAGTCCCGACTAGATCCTGCTGTCTTGTTCACATAGTCTTCAATAGCAGCTACAAATGTTTTCTCTTTTACACATTTAACGGAATTTACATTTACGCGAAGTATTTCTACAGTATTTCTGATTTTAAAGAATCCCAGTTACTGTGTGCTGTTCAATTCATGGAATTTTCCAACTTTCAAACATACATGCCGGGAATGAATTCATATTCCACCACGAGTTCATTCTTCATGTTTTGCAAAAAGAAAATCCACAACAGCAAGACTTTGATTGAAAATCTCACTAATGTTTAAAATATGATTGTTGTCACAAGTCAGTACAAATTGTACAAACAGCTTTGTTTGACAACTCCCCGAAATTTTGAAAATCAACTTCCAGTGATGGGGAATGTTACTACCGCTATTAGCAGGGCTTTACATTAACGACTGCCCCACCTGTCAGGGCAGGTGAAAGGCCTGGTGGGGCAGGTAGACTCGCCCGGTTAGCTGCCCTACCTGGTAGGTAGATCCGTTCGGGGGGACGTGGCGTGACGTAATACCTTAACAACATACTTGTTAAGTATGTAGTTATTGATCGGTGTCCGATAGCTGCACCTGACCCATACTAGCCATTGGCACGTTGCCAGTTTCTATGTGGGTGCTGGACTGTGCCTGACCACGGGCCAAATATAGCGTCGCGTCACTTGTGATACAATAATTGAAGAACAATATGCAAAATTATCGAAATTAAAAACTTAAAAATGTCCAACATAAGAGATAAAAGGTGGGGCAAGTAAGAGTGCTGGTAGGACAGGTAGATTTAAAATCTACTTCCCCACTCGCCAGGTGCCGAAAAAAAGTTAATGTAAAGCCCTGTATTAGTTAAGGCTGTGTGGGTTACATGTGTTTTCTTACCTGCCTCAGAATTCTTACTTTAATAACAACACAAGTACCCACGGAACTTGCTGACGGAATTTTATTTTCATTTAAACGCGAGTCTGTGTTATTTTTTAATCATAAATACTTCAAGAAACGACTTATGCTCACCGAGATTATCAGACACAAGCCAGAGAGAGAAGGCCTGGCGCGCTATTTCTGGAAAATGCATCTCATCCATAACCATTTCAAATAACTCTCCTGCAACAATATTTAGGTTATTATTGTAAATTAAATAATTTCGTTCAACACTGAAAAATAACTGACTTGGGAACCGACTTTTGCATTTATACTTATACTTACACAATAAGTATTGGTCATCTCTCCCATATTTGGTTTAAAATTAACCGAAATCACATAGCTAGAATATGATGACTTCTTACTGAATGAAGTGTGTATCTTAAAATAATTCACTTAAAATTAGCGTAGCATTTAATTCGTGTGAAAATGAATGAAATATAACTTGTACTTTTATTTGGCTATTTATCTCAGCCCACTTAAATTCAAGACTAAATGTAAAATGACAAAGTACATGACAAAAGTAACAAATAATAGCAGTCGTCATTCGCTTACCAGCTTCTGCATTTTGTCCATCCTCCACTCTTAAAAGCAGTCCTTTTTTATCTTCAAAATAGATCACGGTATCCAAAGCTAGAAACAACAACAAGTAAACTGACTGAGCAACTTATCTTTCCTTTGAGGTAAAATACACCTGAATACATTGAAATGCTCCTTGATTACTTCACAGTGCAGCACAGGAAATATAGTTCTCTTCGTTTAACAATTTAGTTGTGTCAGTATTCGACTACCAACACCGTTCTGCCTTGAAAGATTTTAATGAATAACCTAAAACACAATAAATAAATAATAAATAAATAAACTGAGTCTTGTCAAACAAAAATTAAACTTGACTTGGCTTAAGAAAACACTTTCAAACTAAATTTTAAATAATACCCAAAGCCCCAAAGATAGGTGCAATACAAAATCATGCTAAAACTTTGTCTCCTATTGCACGAAAAGAAGAGAAAGTGATGCTTATAAAAAAAAACCTACAGGTGTGTCGATTGCTTCAGCCTTAAGTACACACAAGAAGCACGCTTCGTGACTTACGTTCCTGCGTAGGTTTCAATGCAAAACGACCAGAATCGAGAGAATCTCCAGGCATACTGAGAAGGCCATGTTTCGAATGAGCTGCCAATGACCCTCCCGCTTCAGGCAAACTAATAATATGCTCGTCAGATCGTTCGGGATAGCCGCCTTTCGTTGGGGAAATCTTTTTCCGATATTTGGCATGTGGGTGGGAATACTTGACATCGTCCTCACGACCTTCTAAAGGGTCGAGTCGCCGGCCACCTGGGTGCATCAAAATATTGACATGCTACATGTGCAAGAGAAATGCAGACAAATCACACTAAACACCATCTTGCATACAACATCAATAACGTGAAAAACATAACTTTGTCCTTGTGAAAAAAATCAGTGCCTGAATACTACATCTTGAAGGGCGTAGTTTAAAATGGGGACGTAGTTTGAGTTGTATCTCGTTAGTTTTCGCACATGGGCAGAATGGGCCGAAGCAGATCTAAACATGAGCTACAAAGTAGGTGAAAAGAGGGGAAACAACTGACAACATTAATTCTTCGTTGGTTTTATTTTGATTTCAATCTTACTATGGTCTAGCAAACAGGAAAGTGAATTTTCAGCGAAAACTTCACGTTAACTTGTGGAAATCAAAGAAATAATTATGTGATGTTCCTAACGTTCCTATTACGCGCACAACTTGTTTTCTGCCAATTGTCACAGAAAATATGTGAACTAAACAAGGGCGGGAAACAAAATTTATCAAAAATGATCGTGCTAACTTTAAATCCCAAGAAGCAAAACACAAACAAGACATCACAAAATGAAACTTAAGGTGAAATCAAATGTGATATGCGTTAGGCATTTTTCACGTGAAGTCCTACCTGACTTCGAAATGTGCGCATCCATATTTGAACTGCACATTCTAAACTTCAAATTATGTGCTTTCCTCATAGGCAAACGAGCTAAAACGGGTCAATAAATAATTTCACATTAAGCTTGAATAATTTTTAGAAAACACTTTTCTCATGTTTAAGGCCAGGCATGCAACGAAACAGCTGTAAAAAATGAGGGAGACTGACGTAACACGCACAGCTTTTACTAGAGTTCACTCTGAAATAAAAAAATTACTAGAGAAAAGCCTTGGCCCAGGTTATGTCGGATATAATGACACATCGTTCATCGACCATTAGAGCACTGGGTAGACGAACCTGTTGTGTAGGGTTGGGCATAGTGCGCATTAGATTCCCGAAGAACGACTTTCGGCTCAGGCTCGGCGACTTCAGGCTCAGGTTCGGTCTCTGTTGCAGTTTCAGGGTCATATTCCTTTTCGTTTCTTCTGAAGGAATGTTGGAATTTAGCCGCCATAATCTCTTATCCTTGTCTACAAAGTATACAGATTCAAAAACTCGTTGGACCACTCGTACCCCGGATGTTAAAGGTGCGATTTCGTTTCTCGCACAATAAGGAATATTTGGGCAGAAACAGTCTGACTTATTTAATGGGGCTAGAGTGTGACATTTTGTTAACGCAAAGTGAGATCCAATTTGACTAATTTCATCTTCTCTCCCTCGTAACCCTCTTCATGGACGTAGTTCAAGACTGTTTTCTACTCGTATACTTGTACTCGTACGTACCGTAAAAGTTCAGTGTAGTCACTGAAGTGGTGAAAACAACTCTAGATGGGTAAAGTGTTTATGGGTTTTAACAGGCAGCGTCTGTCGTCTAGACAGTGTGGACCTTCTGTGGCTTAGGTCTTTATTTACACCTTGAAATGAATTATTTGCCAGATGTAAACAAACGCCTAGAGCCGACCTTCGCCTTCAACGGTATGACTATTTGTCAAGTGAATCGGTCTGTATTGTAACAGGGTGTATTTTCAAAGTCATCGTTGTTTAAATTTGATCATTTTACATATCGTTGTGCAAACTCATAAGGTTCTTAAGTAAAATTTAGTAAGAATACAAAATTTGTTATATATTTCAGGAATATATTTCACTTCGGCGCCTGCTTGACGGCCTGCAAAATGGACCTTGTGTAGATTCTGTAACGAAAACTGCATCTTTGAGTGTAACATTTTCGTATTCTAAGAAAATAACTACAAAAATGTTAATATTAAAATGAAATCACCCTCCTAGAAATAAAACAAACGCATATAAAGCCGTTATTTGCTGTAAATGTGTATAATTTAAAAATAGAAGAACAATATTCTTTTTCCAGGCATGTACATAAAAATTTGCTAGCCAGCCAGTTTACTACTTTGGCGAACAAAATCTTTCATATTCGCTATCTAATTTAAGGTGTTGACCATCTTTTCCAGTTATGTCTGTTTCTTGGCCTATCTCTAAGCACGTGCATCATAAAGAACTACCTTTCCCTAAATTTACTACTTCATTCTAACGAAGTGATATCTAAATTTGATGTGTTCTACTTTATATATCTACTTTGTCATAAAATATCGCCTTAGTTTTTGCAAATTCTAGATTTTGCGTCAAATATCCCTCAAATGGTTCTTTACATTTCGGAAACGTGTGTATTTATAAATAATTTTTCAGCGTATGCAATTTTTTTTTTCAATTATAAAGATCCATAATTTACTCTAAATACCCATAACAAAGAAAATGATGAAAATTTGTTTATTTTAATTGTTTAATAAATGTTCGTAATTCATTCAGATGTATTATTGCGTGAACTATTTTCTTAACACATGGTTATGTTGAACATTTCTTCATACAAAACAACAAAATTCATCATTGATTATGTGGTCTTTATATGTAAATATGTTAAAGCATATGCTTGTAAAAACGTTTTGCTTAATTTAGCTAATTGAGCTTGTGCGGTGTTAAGTTAATTGCACATTTAAGTTTTGTGAATACCACGACAGGAGACTAATTGTTAATCAGGATTAGGGCTGGACTTGGTCTCCTTTTTGCTTGTGGTAACTTGTTTATATGTTAACAGTTTTTTTTGTTTTTTTTTTGTAGTTTATACTGCTTAACAACAAGAATAGTATATATTATTTGAACAATGTATGTGGATGAGTTCTAAATGCTATCCTGCAACATTCATATTGTTGTTTTGTTATATAACTGCCAATAAATAAAGTCAATCAATCAATCAATAACTAATAAGTACATAAGATTTTTCCTTTAAATTGATGGAATAAATAGTTTGGACTCCATTTTTCTTTGCAGATTATATATGCATACATGGGAGAGATAAACCAAATAAAAGTTTTTAAATTGGTCGTATAAAAGATCTAGAAAACAAATTTTATAATTTTAGTGCATGAAGTTCCGTTTTTCGCGAATATATTCTTTAAAGGTCATTTTTTATCAGCTTGTTATTTTCTACTGCTGTTCCATACAGGACTTAGTAGACCGCTGTAGTAGTCGTAGCACCACCTACAACGGACGGTTTTGTGAAGAATTTTATATAAAAAAACTACGTCGTATCATTTTGAGGTAGAAAGGTAGCCAGGATTGTATTAATTCTAGCGCATGCAAGTCAATGTGATAAAAGCCAGGACTTTTACTGGTGTGATATGTATTGCTCCGAATTGATGTCGGTTTTCATTATCGCTCACATTTTTACTCACCCAGAAGGTGTCGAATAAAAGCGGATTCGGACTTAGAATTTTGCCGAGAAAATTGGCACTTTGAACGAATTAGGTTGGGGGAAAGGCATAGAGAAATGATAGAAAAAGTTGGCAAAATTCAACAAAAATTCCATTTTGCTAGAAACATTCACAAATGGAGGCAGTCTCTCTCCCTAGGACAGAAGGAGTCACAGTTATTGCAATAGAAATGGCCATTGATCTCAATTTTCGAGGCTCTGGATCTTTCGGCGCACGTTCAAGGACGCCGAGGCTCGACCTGAAAAATGTAAATGTTGATTTTACTCGAAAACTTTGAAATGAGGAAGGAAAAGAAAGCGTTGAATTTCTAATTTGTTCAGTACACTTGAGAATTTACTAAGCCATCGATAGGGAACAGCTTTGAATAACATGCGCAAGAATTTTTCGGTTTATCTGAAAACCCGTCAAGTTAAAAGTGAAAGAAATTATAGAAATATCGCAAAAATAACATTTACTGAGAACATACAGGGGTAGCAGGAGTAAGGTGAGCACAGGGGGAAGGTGAACCACCTTCTCTGGCGAAGCATGTCATTGTTAAGATGCAAAAGCACCGCCAGGCATGTAAAGCTTGATTTGACCATCCTTCTGGTAGCATGGATTTTGATAAATATACTGTAGTATTCTTTTCGATCGATATATTATTCATGTTTTCATTTCCAAAGTGAATTTTTGAAAATCCGATATTATAATTCTCTATTGACTGTAGTCACCGATAACAAAGTTTTATATATGACGGCTAAAGTCTCAGCGAAAAGAGAGTAAAAGTTATTTCTCCCCAACTTGTTATAACGGTGCGTGTGAGGGTTAAGTTGAACGAACACCTGAGCTTGAGGGTATCAAGTGATAATGCATATACGTGGGATTTGTGATGCAGTCTGTCTTGATGCATAATATGTCACAATTACTCGCTTACTTTCCGAAATATCTTGAAAAACATGTAAAGAACATACACACGCGATTTGTGATACTGATTGCCTTGATACGTCATATATCACAATTACTCACTCATTTTCTGAAAAATTAAAAAAAAATTAAAAAGTGGATCAACTTACCATTGATTTGTTGATACTAACTTAATTAGACCCCAACCGGGGATTGCCCTCTGTCCATCCAGCTTTCCGTCCGTCTTGCCGTCCGTGTGTAACACTTTGGATGCTGGTTTGTTTCCACGCAAGTTCTCCGAAACTATTTACCCTAAACATATGCAACGTTAAACAGTGAAAGTATATATATTGAAGTTGTGCAAAGTCGTGTTAGTTTTCAAATCGGCGAAAAATTGCCATAATGGCGACTTGTCAAAAAATGTGATCTGTTGAGATAACTGCAATGTAAGACTTGGGTGCTTTCCACGCGAGTTCTCCGAAACTATTTACCCTAGGCATATGCTACCTTGCACGGTGAAAATATATATAGTGAAGTTGAGACACGTTGTGTTATTTTTCAGATGGGCCAAAAGTTGCCAAAATGGCGACTTGTCAAAAACTGTGATCTCTTGAGATAACTGCAATGTAAGACTTGGGTGCTTTCGACGCGAGTTCTCCGAAACTATTTACCCTAAGGATATGCAACGTTACACAGTGAAAGTATATATATTGAAGTTATACAAAGTCGTGTTATTTTTCAAATCGGCAAAAAATTGCCATGATGGCGACTTGTCAAAAATTGTGATCTCTTGAGATAACTGCAATATAAGACTTGGTTGCTTTCCACCCGATATCTCCGAAACTATTTATCCTAGGCATAGGCTACATTGCACAGTGAAAATATATATATTGAAGTTGTGCAATGTCGTATTATTTTTTAAATCGGTAAAAAATTCCCAAAATGGCGACTTGTCAAAAATTGTGATTTGTTTTAGATAACCGTAATGTAGGACTTGGGTGGCTTTCCACGCAAGTTCTCCGAACCTGCTTATCCTAGCTACATACAACGTTGCGCAGTTAAAATATATATACTGAAGTTGTGCAACGTCATTTTATTTTTCAACTCATTCAAAAATTGCCAAAATTGCGACTTGTCAAAAATGGTTATTTTTTAGATAACTGTAGTGTAACACTGGGGCGCTTTCTACATGAGTTCGTCGAAAGAGAGAGGCAAATGCTTCAGTAGCTAATCTGATAATCCATTGAGCTTCTGTCACAAAGACGCAACGAACACAGTACTATTTCACTTTTCTCTCTTCTCTATCAGTTCAAGTAATGTTTTTCCTTCCCATCATTGCTATATTGCAGTGATTGTTATCGTTTAGTTAATCACAGTGTTCGGTTGGGGTCTGCGCCCTCGACAATGGCTTGTTTTTACATGGTTTTCATTTTTTGGCATGAAAAGAGTATTGTTTATGCCACAGCTGTAAAGTGAAAAAATGTGCAGATATGTAACTGTAATGCATGAGTATCTTAAGCTTTTTTCTTGTGCTTGCTCCATTTTCTGATTGGTTGTATATTTATGTTTTTCATTCCGCATTAGCAGTTTCAATTTGTTGTACTTTATATTCTTTCCTATTCAGAAAGTAAACTTGATTTGACTTGGCTTGAGTTTTGGAGTCGAAAAGATTTTGCGCATTTTATTCGGAACACGAAAAATGATATTTGGCTTATTCATATGACGCTACCGAAATTGAAGAAATCTAAACTTGAATAACTTGGTAAACCCTAAACGTTCCCACACTTCCTTCGTTTAAAGCAAGTATTGTCAATTAAAATACACTGCAATAGTTTCGCCTTTGAAGAAAAAGGTTTACGTGCAAAATGAGCGTTTTAAAAAAACGTTCTATTTGGCATCCTGTGTCGGTCCTCTCGTAAATTTTTAAATACTCGGCTGTATACTGCATTTTATAATGTGCTTGTCAATATATTTGTCCAGTGAAATGAAATTTTGCTATTTTTTGGCTTAAATAACGCAAAATAATATCACCATAGGGTTACCGTTTGCCGAAAATTCGACTTGACCTTTATTTATAAAAATATACAAAATATACAACACTGAAATTTATTCAGAACTGAACTTAATAAGCATGAATATACAAACCCACTTAATATATACAATCAGGTGGTGGCAAATACGCCAAAGGAGGGGTAGACACTGTGAAACATGGTCCCTTATTTCGGGACGGGTGGGTGGGATTTCAGTTCCAATTGTTCAAAACACAACTTCTTGCTTTGCCTGCTGCTTATTAGACGCGGCGCACTGCGCATGCGTAATTAACTGATGTGCAGCTGGTTTGCATGATGTCCACATGAGAACTTTATACGCATGGACATGTACTCATACAAGTGATCCGTTACGATAACAACTCACAGCTTATACTTGCAAAGAATACATTTTAAATCATTGCGGTTTAAAATACCATTTTTTGGCTTAAGTAACGCAAAATAATATCACCATATGGTTTGCGTTTGCCGAAAATTCGACTTGACCTTTATTTATAAAAATATACAAAATATACAACACTGAAATTTATTCAGAACTGAACTTAATAAGCATGGATAATATACAAACCCACTTAATATATACAATCAGGTGGTGGTAAATACGCCACAGCTGTTTACAGCTACCACCACCTGAGAGGCGAAGGCCTGGGGAAAAGGGGGGATGTTTTCGCTGTGACGAAAATGGAAATAGTGGCCAATGCAATGGTCCACCTCCAATTTTCCCTCGCGAAAGCAACACAAGGTGGTAGGACCTATCTGTAGGTGAATCGTGGGCTTGAAATCCGTACATATTTCTCAAAAGCAGCAGATCTGCTCCAGCGACCTAGTATTTTTGTTTGCTCCAGTGACAACCCTTTTGCGACAGCGTTAGTTGCTGCCCCTATGCGGAAGCTGTGGGTCTTGAAAGACTGTTGTGACAGCTTGTTAAACCTTAAACACTGTTTAGAAACAGTGAAAATTGACAAATAAACTCCGGGTAACTTGTTTATCTTTAAAAAGGAAGAGTGGTCCTGGTTTGTTTCCCCTGATGGCTATGTAGCGTATCAGAGATGACACCACAGGTAAATGGTTTGATTCATTGAGTTGTAATCGAAAGGGGGATTTCGATTTCTTATATTTGAAGGAATGAAATGTTATAGTTGCCGATAAAGATTTTTTATCAAAGGTGACATTTGAAAGATGGAGTAAATGGTGATTATGGCCGGACGAAGAAGTAAATTCGCCAATCCGTAGGAAAGCGGCAAATGCGAGAAAAAACATTGCTCATATTAGTGTGGTCTTTGGCTTTCGTACAAAATGTTGGATGCCGAAGCGATTTTGTGTAAAATGGGCAGAGTAATTGGGAGACGGGTGTCCACTCAAGGTGTCATTTTCTGAATAACAGCTAAAGCTCTTCTAACTAAGAAACTTGAAAAAATGTCGTGGCCATTGGCAAGTTAAGGGATGACATAACTGACAATAGTGTGCTTGATGCATAATTTCGGGTGTGCAGAAAGGCAGTAAACATCAGCGAAAAATTTGGGAACATTTGCACAACTACACGACCTGGAAAATAAATGTTCATAAACTCATACGCATGGACATATACTCACAAGTGATCCGTTACGATTAATAACAACTCACAGCTTATACTTGCAAAAAAAAAAAAACATTTTAAATCATTGCGGTTTAAAATATCATTTTTCATGTTTTTATCGTTTTTGTATACATTTTACCAAACATGTTACAATCTAAACGTCAAAAAAACCTGTTGGTTTGCGAATCCCCAAAAAAACCTGTTGGTGAACGAATCCCCAAAAAATGGGCTTAAAATTTTCGGTAAGCGGCCACTTCACAGTGTGGTGATTCTAATATTACTATTTACATAGCAGTACTGAGGCAAATCGATTTCTCCCAGGAGTTAATGTATGGTACGCGTAACGCACGCTTATCACAGAAGTTGACAGAAACACGTTTTTTTAATTGATTATGACACGTTGAATAAAATGCACATATTAATTCTGCTATATTCATTAATCCTTGGTACATCCATCGGTAATTGCTTAGGTAAATATATAATCTCGAGATGTCAATATTGAAAGTAAATTTCCATTAGATGACCAAATTTAAAATGTTCTAAATAAACAAACAACAACATCACAAGAAGGTGCAATAGTTATTAGAATACATCTATATTCCTAAGCCTGTTACGGAATTATATGTCTCCCCCTCGGGGAGGCATATATTCGTTTTTGGTCTGTCCGTCCGTCTTGCCGCCCGTCTTGCCGTATATCCGTCTGTCAGCAGCGATTTCTCAGTAACGAGGCAGCCGATTGCAAACAAATTTTACACACGTGTTGGTTGTGGCATTGTTTCAGAGTGAGTTCACTGACCTTTCACAAGTGTACGAATCCAATACAAAGGACTGTAGTCCCATGATCTATCTCAATTATAACACACATAAAATCATGCTTTAGACAACCAAAAATGGAATAATCTCTTTGTTCCCTCGTAGATGCTTCCCAGTGGTGTATCGTCGCCTGCGGGTCACACAGTAACTTTCGTTGCGCAAAGTAAAGTTATCATGTAAAGCGGTCGATTTGGAAGTTCATGTTAAATGGTATGTTTGTTTCGTTAAAATGTTTTTAGGCTTAAAATGGTAAGAGAAAGTGCATCCGCTGGACGGACCATCATCAGCCCTGTTGTAGCACGAGACCGAATTATTTCGAAATTCCCAAAAGCTTTTAATGTTGATGCCACGCCATACAAGAAGTTTGATTTCCATCCACGAGTGCGACAGGCCTGTTCCGCAAACAAGACGGGCACCGTGGGGTGGGTGTTTTGTTATTGTAGTTAACTACTGTCCTTTTGTGGTTTTATTGTTATCTAAATGATTGTATTGGTTTAAGTAACTAGTGTCGCTGTGAATTTAGGCGCAGTGTTGTTTAATTCATGTTTTTATAATTTGGTGAGTAGTTCCTTAAGGAGATTGTTTTATGTGGGCATATTATGTAGGCAAATGGAGGAAGTAAGTGAAAAGATTAATTAGGTATGTTGTTTTTGTCATATGCCATAAACAGGCCAAGGATTAATCCTCTTGAAACGAATCTTAATTTAAAAAAATTAAAAAATAATAATACAAAGAAAAATAAAAAAAGACATCAGTAAGAAAAAACTTAGTGTATTTAGGATGGGGCTTTGAAACTGATGGGTTTATTTACGAACAGGTACTGTTTTCAAATTTAGTTAAGTTGGAGTTACTGCTAAATGTGGACTACACACTGTTTATGTATGCGTAAACAAAATTTAACAATTTCTTTTTACAGTTCTAATCGTATCTGTTCGGTATTCCTTTACAGCTTGAAGATATGTAAAGGGGTGATGGTTGGCGATGTCGCCGTCGGGAAGAGCTGTCTGGTGAATCGGTTCTGTCGGGATGTATTTGACAGGGACTATAAAGCTACTATCGGTGTCGACTTTGAAGTCGAAAAGTTCAGCATTTTAACTATTCCGTTCAATTTGCAGTTGTAAGTATGAAGGCAAGAGAACTTCTTTCAGTCTAAAAGCCCTAAAAGCATTCAAATTTATTGATTCCTAAATTAAATATGGCCGTGACATTTGTTCTGCTTGATATGTATTCATATGAATTTTTAATGAAGATACACATTACCGAAGGCTTTTACTTAAAGTGAAGCAAGGTAGTGTAATACTCGAATAAATATTGCATATTAAGCTGGTGTTTAATGTTATCTCAAAAAGTGTAAATTGAATGTAAAATATGCATACATCAAGTTATTTGTAAGATTTATTAAGCGCTACTCGTATTTTTTTTCCTTGCTTTAAATGTTTTCATTTGACCCACAGTTACCACATAATCGTCATTTTTTGTTGTTGTCTGTAGATGGGACACGGCAGGTCAAGAACGTTTTAAGTGTATTGCTGCGTCGTACTATAGAGGCGCAAATGGTAAAACATAGCCCCTTTTCCAAAAATATGTACTTCAGCGTCTGAGCGAATGCGATCTCTTTGCGATTTAGTTTTAGCTTAAATTTCTGTATTAAATAAAAAAACTAAGCAAAAATGCTTATTTCAAACTAAAAGTTAGAAGTACACAAAACAGAAAAGGTAAAACAGAGTGATTAAAGAGTAATCATAATAAAAACATTAGGCTAATAGAAAGCACAGATAGTGAGGGCTACTACTTTATTTTGACAGTGGTGATAGTTGTGTTCGACCTTAGTGAAATAGAATCACTGGCAAACACCAGAACGTGGAAAGAAGACGCCTGTACAAATGCATGTGATCCTTTAGTGTTTCTTGTAGGAACTAAAAAGGATTTGGTGGTAAGCTTTCATTTAATATATGACAAAAATTGGATTAAAGGTTAAAAAAAATTTCTGAGATAAATTTATTACTAATTCGGGTAGTGGTTTAAATAATTAAAACTAGAATTCACTTTCACAGTCACATATGGAAATTGACGTTAGTGACGTGTCGAAACAAGTCAAATCTGCTTCAGTAAGTGTGAAGGAAAAATTGTTATATTCACACCCATCTAATGTAACAAATGTAATTAAACAATAAAAAAGAATAACTGAAAGAAAATTACTCTTGCTTTTTGCCTGATGACAATTTCTTAAACATTTTAACGGGAACTTACAATAGCAATTATTTTACTGGCCACAGTCTGATGCAACTTACAAAGAGGTGGAAGAAGAAGCTATAGCCTTAGCGAATGCAATGGGGGCGGAGTTCTGGGCGGTGTCTTCAAAAACAGGTGACCAGCCATGGCCATTGTCGAGTTAAAGTATGGCATCGTATGTTTAAATTTAAGTCAGTGGGGAGAAGTGGGGAGGCGGTACAGGGAAAGGGAGTGATAACTGGAACGTTACTTAAGATCGTGATAACTCACTGTAATGTCATTTTGCTGCAGGTGGTTAGAGCATTGGTCTGGTAATGTCAAGATCAAATTGGGGGGTTCGATTTCATGAGCTAAGCGAAAGGAGCGATTTAGTTAAGCTGTTACGGAAGTCAAAATGAACGCCCACTTCATTAAATAAAGGGGATTCACAACAAAGAAACATATTGCAACTGATAACAGTATACCATAAATAACAGTACGTATCGTATTGGCGGGATCTCTTAATCAAGCCTTTGATTCTTCATCTCATTGAAGAATATAACTTCAGTTCACTCTAAATTAAATGTACTGATTTGCATAATATTTTATTCTACCTTCAGGTGAAAACGTTCAAGAGTTCTTCTTTCGTGTTGTTTCACTGACGTTTGACAACGCTGTGTTGAAGGAGTTTGAGAGTTCAACAACTAACCAACAGATTGGAAGTAATCTGATCAGTAAGTCGTTGTCTTTTAACATCTTCAGTATTAAGTTGATATTGAACCGGCGATACCTGTTTCTACATGTAGTGAATTTGCATATTTCACACTAAACTTCTTCAGTGGCAAAAGGGTGATTGCGAACATTTTATTGATATATATTTTCCAGCTAGATCGGTCAGATTTTCTGCTCAGCATTTACTGTCTTTTAAGGTATGATTCCAGTATCTATGTTAATGGCAAGAAGCAGTATGTCACACGTTTTCAAAGAATCCCCGCAAAATATTTCTGTAACAGCTTCTACAGGGCAAAAATTGAAGTGTTGCGGGTCTTGAATTTTGAAATTCTTCAAAATTCTGTAAAGCCAAACACTGTCCAAATGTTTGAATCAGCATACGGTGATTTACATGTGATTTCCTAAATGTTTCTTTGTAGAAGTTGATAAAACTCAAGCAGATTTGTATGAGAAGAACCAAAAGAAACTGAAATGTTGTAACTGAACCCGCTCAAGAGCCAGAACCGCGTACCCAGGTCGCAGGCAACAGTATTTTGCATCTTCTTAATTTCTGTATAACGTGTGCGACAAGTATCCACCAAACTTTGGTGGATTTTGTTATTTTATTTTTAAGAACAGAAGAAATTTGGTGTATTTCTGAGTTTGTTTGATTAAATTGAATTCAGCGCTCTCAAACACTGTTCTGTAATGTGGTGAATTTACCAGACCTTAAAGTGCCAAAATACCTTTTCCCCGTTTACATGTGTAGAGGCTAAGAAGTTGGCCGATACGTTGATGTGACTGTAATGTTGCCAATGGGAGTCAATTTTTGACATGTTGAAAGGCTTTGTGATTAAAAGAAATATTTTTTCATATTCTGAGCCAAAATATCTTTGAAACAAAGAAAAGCATTAGTGTTTAAGGTCTGTGAATAGACTTCGACTGTTTTGCACGCTTTATCAGGCACCGTTTTGTAGCCTTGTCAATAATATTATTATTGCCCTGTGATGTTTACGCAAGTATCGCTATAGTTAGCTAAAAAAGCAATATTTTGCATTGGTAGTGACAGTTTCAAAAATCTGTTGTCATGATAATTCATAGAACTATCCGTCCTAGTGTTGATCTCATTTATTCTCCATTTATATTTTCTGATTATGATGTTTTTGGAATTTTTATTTTACAATGGGCAATTAATTGTCGGGTGTAGCAAAGCCTTGTTTATGCAGACGGCGTTTGTGACTCTGTGAATTTACTTTTCTAGACTGTGTTACTTTGTTGGTGAAGCTGCACTGGCGAAATTGTGTGAAAAAAAGGGCAGAGGTAGAGTGTGTGATTTTGCGTGTTTGTATATTTTGGAAATCTAGTCAAATATGCCTCTCCGTGTATTAACATGTAAGTGTATAAAGGAAAAAAACCACAGTGCGAAGAGCTTGCATTCCAGCCGTATATTGTATAATTTGACAAATTATGTTGTTAGGATTATTCATCATGAACGAAATCCTTTTTGTATCAGAACTTCCGAGTCTTCCAAAGTCTCTTTGCGATAAGGTAGATTATTGCTTAACGCTTTGACACAACGATAACGGGTTCACCTGGCGTTCACCCTGCGTCCTGTACCAACACACCCGCTCCTTCTCCCCCCACCATACACACGCCACTAGTTCTGACCAGCTCTTAATTTAGTCGCTTGAAGACATAGCAGCCTAGTGATATAGTTAAGCGATATGTTTTTGCTTTGTTTAACGGTGAAATGGCATATCTAATTTTAAGACCGATTTTATTCTTACTTTGTGTACGCGTTTGTTGGTTTGATGTTTGCACGTGTGAGAATTAATGGTATCCTTAAAAGTAATATTTCAAAACTAGAAAAGGTACTTTTGTGACTTGTAATCCCGAAAAAAAAAGAAATGTCAGTGCGAAAAAAAAGAAAGTTGCAGACTCTTATGTGGGGTTAAATTCACGTGCCGACTTTAAAGTAAGGCGGCTACTGTAATCTGTCTGGCAAAAAATGAGACTTTTGCACTATTTAAATGACGATTCCAAAAGTCATATCATGAATTATTTCAGTAGAGGGTGGGTTTATTGCTTATTCGAAACTATTTGACATTATTGTGTTGTTCCAATGATGCCGTTGTGATTTTTTTATCGTATCTGGTGCATGATACTAATTTATTTTTGTATGTGGGATATTTTTCGTTTAAGTCGAGTGTAATATTTGTATGAAACTGTTTTTTTTTTTAATTTTTAGTTACAGAAAAAATTTAATTAAATTTAATAGCCTTATTGTCGTATTTTGACCAATAATTTGTGCCTTATCTTAACGAATTATGATGGTGTAACACACTGTAAATAAAACAAGAAAAACAAAAGAAAATAACTTAAAGCCCATTTACTGTTTAATAAACAATTACTGTGGTTAACAATTTACCGAAATCACAAAATAATACAGGGGCACAAAGTCTAGAACCCAAATGACTAGAATTATAAAGATTGTGAACTGGTACTTGCGATCATAGAATTAAATTTTGATGCTCCTATTGAAAGGAATGATCTCGTGCAAATTTTCATCCGTTTTATTATAGAAATAAGACTTATTTTAGGTAACTTTAGCCCTTACGGTTCACTGGCTTCCCTAACATGCACAAGTCATCGCCATTTACATCAAGTCGGTCTCCACGAATATGCAAACGCGCTTTGCAAAATAGTGTGTGTTCGAAAGATTTTGACGAATATATTCAAACATTCCACATCGAGCCAAAAAGAGGAGGGCGAGGGAGAGAGTTAAGAATCAGTGAGAAAATCTAACACAGTAGACTGGATAGCCATAACGTGATTTCAAAATTATAACGGTTAGACAAACTAGTCTATTTTTTCGAGAATTCTACCTTTAAACTGATATTAAGGCACCTAATCGCCACTACACAGAAATATCCTTTACGCATTCCTGCCTTGTTACCAATAAGCCGCATTAATTTTCTTACCTTGTGCAAGACAAAGCCCATAAACAAACAGTCTCTGCTTATGTAAGCGCACCCTTTGCTGTTCCACAAGCTAGAGCTGCTCATGCTTTATCACTGATGTGTGGGTGTAAAAATT
Source organism: Protula sp. h YS-2021 (assembly GCA_949752745.1). Lineage (NCBI taxonomy): Eukaryota > Metazoa > Annelida > Polychaeta > Sabellida > Serpulidae > Protula > Protula sp. h YS-2021. The sequence continues at coordinate 72,029,477 of OX457024.1, forward strand.
ATTGCTATCGATAAAACACAACATTGGAGACCTGCAAAGAGCATATTGAAGTACGGGGCCAATGTTTCGGACTTTTCTTCCTCTTTGCTGGTCCTTCATTTTGTCTTCACTGCTGCCCTGGCCATACTGGCATTAGGACCTCCAAATCTCGCATATTTGATCTTCAGTTGTGCACATCACTTTTCGTTTTCACCTTTGTTTTCATTTTCATGATCAAAACGCTACGCCAAAAATGTGATTTCTTCATTACCAAAAGCAACGAGTAAGTTCTGCAGCAACATTTGCAGAAGCCTCTCGCATGTGCCAAAAGTCACACTGTATTGCACAAATGATGTAACATCCTATTATTTAAAATAAGAATATATCAAGCAAAAAAGAAAGTAAATTTTTGTCCTGGTTGAAATAAGGCATTTTCGACTCTATTTCGAGTCTATTCCGGAATAGACTAACGTAAACCCATGACCGTAAAATTTCCATGATTCTCTCTCTCTCTCTCTCTCTCTCAAATATATATATGTTGGGCACAATTTTTAAATCTGCACAATTTATAAATTGTGCTGCACAGTTTTTAAATTTATAAACAGGCCGACCATTTAAAAATGGGTTGCCCATTTATAAATGGGCAACCGATTTTTAAATGGTCGGCCCGTTTTTAAATCCAAATTGCGGACAATTTTTTAATTGTCCTGCACAATTTTTAAATATTTCCAATTTTTTTAGCCTTTTCGGATTTTGGTGTATATTTTGTCAACATTTTACTGCTTTTATGTCTTTTATCTCGGTTCACAAGTATATTCATGTTTGTTCAGAAACAAAGTTCTTCATTTTTTGGCCTGACAGTATTCGTTTCAGAGTTTTTCTCTTTTTCATTGTTTGGTAACTCGGCTGGGTCATGTGCTTGGACATGCTTGTTATTGTATTCTAACAAATACTGTCTATATAAAGTATCTAATCTCTGAAATAAGAAATCTCGGCACTATACTAACAGCTTTTAAATTACCTAAGCTATCTAAATCAGTCTTGTTACTTTTATTTTTGCAATCTTCGGCTACAGGCTAAAGCTTTTTTCACAAACACAACTACAAGTTACTAACTACAGGATAATAATATATTCGATTAAAAAATCACACCATAGAAAATCTTTGTAAAGCAATTACCGCGCAGAATAGAAGAATACATAGAATTAGAACAGTAGATAATCCAACTTGTGAACCACAGCACAAAAACAAAATCACGGAACAAAAATTGCAATTATAAAATACTCTCATCCATCAAGTGCGGGAGCAGTTTTGGTGAAATGCAATTGGAACAATAAATGGATATACATGTGAACCGAGATAAAAGACATAAAAGCAGTAAAATGTTGACAAAATAATTAAAAAAAGAAAAAAAAGCTAAAAAATTGAAAATATTTAAAAATTTTAAATGGTCGGCCCGTTTATAAATTTAAAAACTGTGCAACACAATTTATAAATTGTGCAGATTTAAAAATTGTGCCCAAATATGCAGAGCAAAGTGACATGCTTGTGTTGGTTTGACGCGTTGAAGTAAAAATTTTACAAGGTCATTTTAAAGACACTGACTATTCGTATAAATCACCAACTATAGTTACACTAAATTCTTGGTGAGGACCAGGAAGGGGTGGGGGGGGGGGGGGGAGGGTTTGCAAAGGAAAGAGAAACAAAAATAAGGCTGAAAAGTTTTTAAGTTCTAGTCGGAGAGAGAAAGTGATTTTGAAAATATTTTTGGTCAAGTGCTGATATTTCGTTTCTGAGAAATGGATTCTGGTTACATTAGGAAAGTGAAACTTTCCAAATATAACCAACACGTACGTAGAATAGGCAGCAAACAGTTCAGGACATTTACCTTTAAACACCACTCCTGTCACATGAAATGCCAATTAAGCTGTAAAGCAATGTAAAGCAGAACAGGCAACGCCACATATTTTATTACAATTAAAAAAAACAAGGTTTCATTATATCAATCACGAAAGCTTGAACACCGATGCAAGAGATACGCTCGCATGCTTATATATATATGCAATTACACGGTAAATTTCATTTTTTTTAACTTTACACTGACTCCTGACTGGAAAGCATCTCAATTTTGAGGAAAAATAAGTGAACTATAGTAGCAAACGATCACCTGTGCAGTTGTGGTAAGTGGAGTGAAAACCAACTGTCTATTCTGCTAACCTATTATTACTGACAACTTGAACAAAGTGCCAGTAGAATTGATACATCACTATCAACTTCTGGTGTATTTTGATAAATTTGGCATTTTACAGTTATCTGTCAACTTTTTTACTGTCCTATAAATTAAATTTCTTATGTGTTTTAGACCCACAGCGGTTAATGAGTGACTTTACCGAAAACTACAAACCACTTTATAACCCAACGGAAGCAGGTTATCAATTTGGACTAAGCGCCTCAACAGAACGCAAGAGTGCAAAAAGCAATTGGGTTTTGCACAAAATATTAACATTCTAATACTTAATAACTAATCCAGGATTTTAATAAAATTAATAATTGACGAAATCACGCACCAGTGTAGAAAATGAAAATTTATCCCTCAAAATTGACATCGTGTAAAATAGTACGTGGGTCATGTACCAATTAAAATAATTAAATTTTAAGTACATCACGCATATCGTACTGTAATGCAGTCACGACTAATGTGACTGTGCAATATCGCTGAAATAGCCTAACAAGTCATTTATAGTAAATTCCAGCGTTATTCCCGATCCTGGGTAGCACTTGGCAATAAGCGACTCGAAATGTTTATACTGTTTGAGAAACTCATCCTGGAGGGAATGCCAGAGGACTTGCAATAAATTCTCCTCTTCACAAAGATACTTCTCCACCTTCTTGTACAGATGATCCAGGCCCTTCTTGACCTCCTTACCTGGATACTCCTTGATGACTTTCTTCAGCTCCGTTTTACTGTAGGCGAGCTGAAAGCCCACTTCCTCTTCTTTTACACCAGCAGCCACGCGGCTTTGGATTCCTTCAAAGAAGATGTTCAGTTTCTCCATTGGTCGCCCGAGGGAGAAGGTCACAAACTTCTGCATGTGTTCCTGATACAGCTGCTTCGTTTCTTTTTTCTGATTCTCAAGGCAGCCAATTTTGAGCTGTCGTAGAACGTCAAACATACGGTGATAGTTCTCAAATTTGATGACGTCAGGGGGAATTTTCGGGCTTTCTTCGCCGATGCGGACAATTTCTTGTATTATCGCCCCAACAAGTTCCGCGTACGCTTTGTCCAGTTCATTTCTTCTCTCTGCCCCGCGAAATATCGCCTCCGCCTGTGGCGCGAAATTCTCGAAGTCGTGGACAAATGATACAATTCCAATCTTGGACTTTTTAAATGGTTTGCAATCGCGAATGTTTTGAATCTGGTGTTTGATAAAATTATCAAATATTTTTCGAATCTGAACAAGCAGATTGCCAAGTACTTTGATAAGAAACGAATTCTTGTCGGAAGACGTCATTACATGTTGACTCATGCGCACTAACATGTACAGGCAATTAAAACTGTCTATTTTATGCCCATATTGCACAAGCTCAGCAAGCTCTGATTCAAGGCTTGGGAACAGAGCGCTCATCATTTTCCTCAATTCTTCATGCATTTTCTTCTGCTTAAACTCAGCTGGTCCACCGACCTCTTCTGTATCGCCTTCTTCCTCAACCGTTGTACTTAGGTGGAAAAACTTCACACAGAAATCTTGTTCCGCCTGGCATACGGGGGCCAACTCGTTCAGAACACGCTCTAGCATCTGGTCGAACTTACTTCTCGTTGCCAGGTCAAGTTCCGATCCATGGCGGGATCCGTGATCCGAATCCACAGTCGAAATGGATGCAGACCGGCTATCTTTATTCAGGCTAGTGGCTGATCCACCATGGAGTTTCTTCTCGACAGCACTGGGTATGAACCAGTTGGCGGTATCCTTCTTTGCTGCGTAGCTCTGCTGAAGCTTTGTCTTAGCCGCCTCCATAAACTCACGCACTTCTCTGTCATACAATTTGGATATGCTGGTTGTGTAAACCTTTGCCAGTTTATCAAAACTGTCTTTATCCACTTGTCTTAGCCAGTACATCATGTCTGCGTAAGGGAGTAAATCCTTATGGCTGGCCTTATGCGAGGGCAATTTAAGGTCACCATGGAAACGGGACAGTGTTTCGCCGAGTTCGTTGCCTTGGTGAATGAAGTAATTGTTCAGGTGGTGCGCAAGTCGTTTCGCGAAAGTGGCCTTGACCTTTGTGAACTTTTTCATCTGCTCTTGCACGGCGGCCATTTTCTTCATAGATGGGTGTATTTCGGCAGACATGCATTTTAAGAGATGCTTCGATGCATCGGTGCATATTTTGATTCCTTTCGGGGTGGAAAGATCTTCGTCCAAAAGAGCACGCATCTCGGATTGGTCAAGGTCAAGGTTGGTCACTAGAAGCTGTAATTCATCCAGCAGCTTCTGATGGTTAGTATTCCGTATCTGGATACTGTTATCCTTATCCCGCATGCTCTCCATCAAATCTTTAACGCCCTGCAAATTCTCATCGTATTTATCGATCTTCTCTTCGATTTCCAGAGCCATCTGCAGCCCTTGATCTAGCAGTACCATCAATTCAAGTACTCGGTCTTCGGAACCCATGATGGAGAGAACATTAGCGCCATCTAGGACAGAGAGGTCTTTGGAGAGCTGTTCGGCAAATGCTTCTGCGTCGCCAATGGCGTTTTCGACTTGTCCCATAAGTGTCTCTAGGTCATCGCCTTCCTTTGCAGTCAGGGCCTGATACTCCCATTCGGCAGCACTGGCCATCTCCTCGGCCTGCTGCACGGAGCGGTCCACTTCAGAAGACTGCTTGCCATCGTCAAGAATACCACTCAAGATATTGTGGAACTTCGGTTTCTGCACCAAATACCTCTGGCTTAACTTATGGAGACATTGAATAAAAGTATTTTTCTCCGCCAGGCTACTAGCTATCCATTTGTACGTCTTATCAAACTGAATGTCAAACTCGGCGGAATCTTTAGTGCCACTGCACTTTGCATCGAGCTGTTTAAGTTCCCTCAAAGCCCACGACGTTTTCTTCTTGTACGCATCGCCTCTATCAGCTTTTTTGACTTGATATACCAGGGCCTGGATAGGCTTTTCAGTGGTAACTGCGGCACACAGAAAGTTCGATTTCTTCTTTTTCCCTGGTTTCGTGACGTGAACAACAGCAATTAATCTTTCTTCACTCGGTAAAAACACCTCTCTTTGTAGTGTATGCTTTATTGCAGCCATTTCTCAACAACAAGCCTGTGCAAATAAAATAAACAACTTGTTACTTTATTTCTTAATAATTTCTGCGCAAAGATACCAAAGGCTAGAAGATTGTAGTTTCTGAGAAATTGTCTGAGCAACACTCCAAGTCTCAATGCATAATTGCAAATTTTCATTCATTTTGCCAAAGCGTCTCTCTATCAATTTTCGGCCCATTTCAAAACTAGTACGATGTTGCAAACCTGCAATGTATCTGTTTTACTGTTTATATATATATATATATATATATATATATATATATATATATATATATATATATATATATATATATCCGATATGTCGTTTATAACTAAATCCCGATCGTGATTTTCAAGTCCCGTCATTTTTTACCCATATAAATACCTCACATATAACGACATACGTTTAGAGCTCCTAATTTTTATATAAAAAGGCTTCTGAGTAGCTTTTTCAAGTGTCTTTGAGCGTTGAAGTCAATTGTTTAAGCAATAGGTTTATGCTGCCTTGCATGGCGCGTTATGTTTGACCAAACGACTTCAATAAGGACTTTCCTGGTTTGATTAGCGTGAGAGGCATCATCAACTCAGGAAACATATAGCGTTTACTGTAACTGAAATTTCAATTTCACATCAATAAACTTCTTTGAAAGCAATCGTTCAACTGCAACTAAACATCTATGCTTAGCAAAATTACTCCTCTGTTGATTTCTTTCAAATTGCAATTCATGTAAAATGCCCCCAATTTTTAGGGGTTCAGTCTACTCGAAAGCGACCATGAAGCATGGATAAGTGCAAACAAGTGAAGAGAAAATTCTGCCCACTGTAGTAAAATACAGGGCGGCTATGTACATTGAAAAGTGAACAAGTAAAAACAGCTTTGTTCTTTTAATGAAGGTTCATAATTCCTATAGCAGAACTTGCCATTGATGTCAATTTTGCTAATCTCGGCGCACGACTCTGGACAATATCGTTATTTTACAAAGAGTGCATCACATAAATGGCCCAATTATAAAATACGGCGCACATTTTTTTTGGTCAAATAATTTTGATCTGAGAAAATAGATGTTTTCTTGAGATCGGGATTATCCCCCTTTATCACCACACCACTGTTCACTCAAGTTTGGTAGTTCGCTGCGGTCGAAAATAATGCGCCAGGATACTTCTCAGTGTGCCTTTAAAAAAACTGCTAGTCAGAACCTCTGTGACCTGCAGCGTTCGCCGAAAGATCAGGAGCCTCGAAAGTTCAGATCAATGGCCATTCCTATTACAGAAACTGTGACCCTTTCTGTCTTGAAACAGGCCATGACACTCTTCTGCAGCTAACAGACCAATTTGTAATTTCACCAGTTACGACGTGCGTTTCAACTGGAATATTCTTTGCCTTGTACGAATATATAAGCCAGTTCAATATTTCAAGGGCCCATGCTCAGTAGGAGAAATTCGCAGGATTACAGTTGAGGGACAAAGAATGTAGAACTTAAAAATGGCTTTCTAACATAGAAATAGCTCTATATCTATTTCAAAGCGATTTTGATACATTTTTCCATTGACTTCTATACTTTCTCAGCCTCTATATAAGTTTCTCAGCCTCTATGATTACAAGGATGAGACAGTAATTGGGACAAAATTATGGGTTTTTAATGAATTTAGGGAAATATCCGTCAACTTACACGTGAATAAACATATACCACCGGCAGAAGAGGTCTAACCAGACACTGTTAAAACAAAACACAGCAGCTTCCCAGTACACGGACATTAAAGACACAAAGTATAAATTGCACGTTTCTAAGGTGAACAATAGACTAGTTTGGGACATAAAATGTCGGCCTGAACATGAGCCAGTCACAAACAGCGTTACAACCGATGTCCCAGAACCAAGATGACGACGTTAACAAATAAACAGCTGATCAATCTGGCTGGTTTTATTAACTTTTCTCTTGACCAACAAATGACACTTTCAATTTTATGTTACAATATTATGAGATACACTTTCTCAAGTATGTGGATCTAAGGATATCCAATAGTAAAATGAGTAAAGCAGGTTTCAGCCTATCTGTGTCAAATGTCTCATTCTACCCTCCGTCCCATTCTACGGTTTGTGCCTCGTACCCCCAACCGCAATGTGCCTATTATTTTACCACCTACTATTCCTTATCACCCAACAGTTCAGTTTGAAATTTTGACCGATTTTACCTCGCCGACTATCCATGGAAATAATTCATTTCAGTATGGATACACTTTTGACGGTCCACCTTTTACCCGTACGCGGATTGAAATATTTTGTGGGCGGTTGTAAGTTAACCTTAATCGCCGGGGTTCAAAATCTGCCATTATCGCCCAGATAAAGAAGCAAGTACAAGCCTTCCATGGCTCTACTACTTTTACCTACCTATCGGCTATAACAAATAGATTTTTATCTTAAAACCAGTTCAATTAATGAGTTTGTGGAACACTGTCTTTGACCTTTAATTTGTTTTATTTTTTATGTTTTTTTTTTGTTCAACTTCCTCATATATGGTTATGCACAGAACCGACATGAAAGTAACTTCATATCCACAGATTGCATCCTGTCAACTAACAGTCCATTATCTGCACCCCTGGAAAGAGTGGCGAATATTATCCAATCACAGCGCTGTTCATTTTTGCTACGTATCGCTTAGCAGGCACACATAGCAGAAACGATGGCGTTCTCTTATGCAAAAAATTGCCAGTATTTTCCTAAAAATTTTTGTAAGAATTTGTATAATTGCAATAAAAGGCCAATTTACTGTAGTTTACCTTCAATGTATTTTGAAATAGTTTTGATTTCTTTTTTTTTTTCTAGCCACTTTTTTATACTTATAAATAAACATAATCATCGTTTCTATTGTGATGATATCATTGGCTAACGGAGCGTGCAACAACGACTGAACGGGGCCTTGCAAAGCAGGCGTCGCAGTTACTAGTTCCCATAGGTGATGCCACATCAACTTGACCCTGCTGCGCAATATACACCGGCTATGATAGCACCACAGAATAAAGAAGTGGCAACAGAATAATATTAGGATTAAGTTTTACCGATGGCATTGTATCCTGTGCATCAGTATCTAACCACCGTAGGCAGCTCAAAAGGTGAAAACGAGTGTGTCAATGCAGAAGACTCATCACCCTTGGAACGTTTGCGGCCTGACTGAATCCCCCTAGCGACGCAAACAAGCAGTGTATAGAGAATATGGGTCACCATTACGCCTGATATGAGCACAGGACTCATGGATTGTCAGCGAATCTACAACCAAAACACGCATGTAAGTATATGGTAGTCGCTGAAAACAGTCTGCAAAACAGGATATGTTAATGATAAAAGACAAAAACATACTCGTTATACATCATTAATCTGTTTTAAGAACAAAGCATACAGTGTAAGATACAACCTGACACTAATACCCGTCACCGCAGCGTGTATGACGTAATCGAGTCGCTGCAAGCCGCTGCAACAGTGAGTCATTGTACCAACAAGTGGTTGTAAACAAAAGCAGTGAGAGTAGCAAGTCGCCGCAGACGCTACCCGTGAACACAGCGAGTCGCTGCAAAGACGACCCGTGAGTACAGCAAGTCGCCGCAGATACGACCCGTGAGCACAGCGAGCCGCTGCGAACGCGACCCAAAAAACCGCTGGTTGTGGTGAACACCACCCGTGATCACTGCGAGTCGCTGCAAAACACGAAACGTGTACACAGCAGGTCAACGGAGACACGACTCGTGGACACAGCGGGCCGCTACAAACACGACATGTGAGCACAACGAGTCGTCGCAAACACGACTCGTGATCACACCGAGCCGCTGCAGGCGCGACGGCAAACTAAGAATAAGTCGTCACAAACACCTTTCTGTCATTACCAACAGGGCGTAATAAACTACAAGGGCAAACAGCCCCATGCAGACCAGATAGAACGACATGTGGTCGATGCTATCACCATATTGGTGTTGCGACCACCCGCCGCTGTGCCGACCACATGATCGGGTCTACATCGATTAAAATGTGGACAGAAGCGGCTACACTACTCCCTACCGTGAAAAACGTCACAGCAGCAAATGTTGGCGTGTTCAATCGCAGAAAGAGAGAAAGAGAGAGAGAGAGAGAGAGAGAGAGAGAGAGAGAGAGAGAGAGAGAGAGAGTATGCAACTCTTCAAAGAGAATTGCCGCAGTATCGAGGTAATGGAAGCTGAAACCGCCGGAACCCGTGATAACTTCGTGTCCGACGACCCTACAATGCCCTGTTGCTGGCAGAAAGGAGGAAGGACGGTGGAAATTTGAAAATTTTCCTGTTTCCGAGCCGAGTCATGCAAACTCTTTGCTGGCCATGAGGGAAACCCTCGAAATAGAAACTGAGAAAATCTTCCAGAAACCATCTCACTGTCTGTTGCGTGTGGCCTACACTATGTTCTGATGGCAGGAAAGCATTTACCAAACGAAAGCCGGTCTGACAAAACAAAGAACTATCACGTGAAGCAAAGTCCGCAAAACCATTCAAAACGTACACGTAGAAAAAAACTTAGAGTATACGTAGATACGATATCCAAGATAAATAATATCCTAAAGATATGCATTTCCCTTGATTTTGATCCGTCATTTTATCAAAAGTTTCACCGGAGAAAAATCTCCTGTTACTGGGATAGCGATAACTTGGGTATGATTCGATCACATGAAAGGAACTGCACCTGCGGTTGGTTGACAGGCATTGTAAGCATAGCAACAGGATACCTGGTAAGGGTACCCATGTAGTGCTATGTGTTCCACGGAATTTTTTTTTGCTATGGATTGCTATAACTAATGTCTAATACATTAGAAAACCCATAGTGATGGCTTCGTAGTCTACAAGCCGATATTTTCGAAATTAAAAACGCTGCCTCTACAAGATTTTGCAATATACTCAAATTCCATAGATTTCACGACATATTTATTTCCCTTGAATATATATATATTCCTTCCATTAGCTAGTTCTCAAGATTTTATATTAAAAATGCCATATAATTGATTTATTTCAGAGCATTTGTCCCTTTGCTTCGATTTAAAGAAAAATATTTGAAGGAACAGATCGTTGGGTGTCCTTTGTGTCTGATCCATAATCTTTTATCTGCGTCGTGATTTGCTTGAGTTAAAACACACTATCAACCTCACCACGGATTCCTTTGGCAGCTTATCCATTTCCATTCCTATAAATCTTCAACATTTAAACTTAACACTCCTATTTCGGAAACTGCCGGTCCAGTTTAAACAAGGACAATTTTAGAATAGAAGAAACAGGTTTTTAATTTAAAGATTTATCAGCTATTTTTAATTTTGAAAGAAATCAATTTGAAGTTGGGATTACTATCTATATTTGTAACTGTGCCATTCACAAATCAATCAAACTAACGTAGAAGGTGGTACATGCTCTCCCTAGTGCACCTAAAAGAAAATAGAAATTTCGGATATATATTGTATACTACCACTAATAATATTACCTCCATTTTACATGAGCTTATGGCACCACTGCAGATTGTACTAATTCGTTATCTTTCTTTACATCATTATTACATAAAATTATACAGTAAAGTACTCATTTATTTCAGTAAAACAACGTTTCTATTATAATCGATGAATCAGTTATATAAAATTTAATATATAATCAGTGGCCATAAAATATTTTTCTGACAGAATACATAGAAAGTGCGTGACCGGTGGCTTGGGATGTGAACAAATTGACTGTTTACGCGAAAAGGCATATGTTATGGTCCAAAAATGTAAAATGTATTTAAAAACAATGTATCGAACACAGCTGTAAATTAACAAAAGTGTTGCGATACCTTAAACAACAAGCAATTTTATAAAGAACATGTTTACCCCTATTAATACTTGCTTAGCAAATTTTGGCGAACTGCCAACACACCTTTTCTAAAGGAAGACTAATGGTGAATTATATGTGTGCAATATTGAAATGGCATATTAAAAACCATTTCAGTATAAATATGTATTGACTTTTCTGGGTATACCACCTCTAGAGTCTTTCGAAAGAGCGACTAGTAAAAATACCTCCTGGCCTTAGTGATTAGGTAACGACATGTAGCTGCATAACTAAAAGTCTGAGAGCCCAATATTCAGTGATTGAATGTCGCTGGAAAAGTCAATTTCAACATTGTTTATATTTTCGGATCTCTTTGGATTTCATTTACTGTCAGTTGTTAATACCGTTCGTTCGATTATTTGTTTGTATTTGTATATACTTTTATTTTGTTCCTTGCAAAGTAATATGAAGTAAAACCCGCCGCACAAAACATAAGAAATGTGGACAGTTCCCTAATTCGGGATATATTTATATATAAAATATATTTCTGTCCCTTTTAGTTTTCCATTCGTTTTTATATCATCAGGACCTGGATATTTCGGACACCTCCCTATCCCGGTCGCCGGAACCATTTTGTCACATCAAATTGTGGGTGTTGTTGCTTGAACAATCCAACAGTCCAACAAGTTAAAGGCGCGATCTATGAGGGCAGTTTGTATGTGTTTTTTAAATGATGTCAATAAGAATCAGCCGCAACAAATTAATACGACTGTTTCTGTTTACGAACCGTTTAATCCCGTAACATCTATCAATCTAAAGTGCTTACATATACATTGTCTAATTAACTGGCTGATATTATAATCGAAGTTGAAAATGATGACAAAAGAGAAGCATAATTATTCAAATATTGTCGAAGATCGGAAATAACATATTGAATACTAGTTATGTATCTTCTTTTAATTCTTTGTTTTAGGTGCTGGCGGGTTGGATTTTTAGGGGCGGGGGAGGGGTCCATCCTATTTTACATAGGTTTGATTAAACATTCGATTCAAGTAAACGTAAAGGGTAATGTCCAGTTATCGGGATAATTCTGTTTTTAATTCATGTTCACGGCAATTCACGAATTTGTACTCGATGCAGTTGGTCATTCACATCGCTGAAACTTTCTGTGGGGAGATGATATTATATTATCATAGAATATTGGGGAACTAAAAGGTCGGGGTTCTTCACAATCTATGAAAATTGAAGGGTATAACTGGATAAGCGCGACCTCATTTTTGATCCAGAAATGTCGTTTTTTTTTTTTTTGGTGAAGGAAAATGAGTTGAAATTTGCGTCATTGCATATTTTCAGTTCTTAAAGCTTGTTAAAATGGTGCGATGCATTTTCTTCTCAATCTACCTTGTTTGTCAGTTTAACCACGAAACTTTTCGCTCCCCTCTCCTCCCCTATATATATATATGGGTCACTAATCAGCCCCTTTGCTAAGGTTAAACGAGAAAAAAAATCACTTGTAATAATTGAACTTATTCATTAGTGTGAATTTATTCTTACTATGACAACCTTTACTGTTTAATTTGAATATGAAAAATGAAGTCAGCTTATTTACAAGTTCCTAATGTAATGCAAAAGAAGGTGATCAGTTTCATATCAGATATTATTTCACGGATACCTATAGAACAGAGTTCGATAAAAACTGTTAATCATATCATTGATTGCCTCTAATTTATAACATAAAAACCTCCTTGTGGTATTATTACACATATATTAATAGACAGAATACTTCGGACCACTCCGCTATGGGAACCAACTCTAAATAAGGCTACTATTCAACAGTCCCGTTTCGGTTGTCGTCCATTATAAAGTACTCTGGAAAAAACTCCACAAATACGACCGTTCTTGAAATCGTACTGTTTAAGTTCGTGATAATGCTGGGGGACGGGAAGGGGGTCAGTTCGAATGTATATCAAACATTAAATAAGTTATATAACTATATAATTTTATTCAATAAAATGACAAACCTTTTAAGACAAAGGAAAATTCTGTTTTATATTTTGCGACCACTTGCATTTGTCCCCTTTCATGTTCGTTCTTATACAAAAGGATAAATTATGAAAGAATCTTCGATTAGCTCCAGGAAAAAAGAACAGTGAGAAAGCGATAATTCACAGATCAACCATTTTCAAACAAATACAGGCTTGGTTGTGCATCCCTTATGTCTTATTCCTCTTTTTATTACTCTTCATATATGATTTATTCTGTAATCAATTCGAAATCTTTCAATAATATCCACGATTCGGTCTGTGTGTTTGTACAGACCGCTTAGAAAGGTTTTGGCCCAGTTATTCGCTTTTACAAAACTTTTAGGTGATAAAAATAGAAGAAGATGTTAATTTTTAATAACATCGGCGTCATAGTCACAGAAAGAATCATTTGGAAACTGGAGGATTTTGAAACTGGTGCGAATTTCTCTAGATAACGGAATGACCCACAAAGATAAACCACAAAGGAACAAGCCATTGTCGAAGGCGCAGACCCCAACCGAACACAGTAATCAGTCAAACGCCAAAAATTTCAAAGTTTCCACATTTTTTAAGTTTTTTTTTCTAGAAATCCAAAAAAAAAGAAAGAAAAAAATAGCGCTACGTCGCACAGCTGCACTACTATCTTTCTATGTGCAAAAGCAAATTGAAATCGGTCGAATGGTGCTGGAGATATGGCGCGAACAAACTACATAATGAGATCAAGCGCAAAAAAATTTCAAAGTTTCCGCATTTTTTTAATTTTCCGAGAATTCAAAAATAACATTTCGTCGCACAGCTCCACTACTGGGTCTTTCTGTGTGCAAAAGGTACCTCTTATGTCACGCCTTTTAATATTATCTCAAACTTGCTGTATCTCTAACTATTTTCTTAGATAATGACCAGCTTCGGTTTTCGACCATAACCTTGACCAAGAATGTCAAAGGCCACAGAGATAATCTTATGTAACGTCTTTGAGGCCCAACGTGTCGAAAATGAACTCACAATAGCTCTATCTTTAAATGTTTTCAAGACAATAGTTAACTTCCGGTTTTCGACCATGACCTTGACTGAGAAGGTCAATGTCACCTAAGTTTTTCTTACATAACGTCTTTTAAGCCCATTCTATCTCTAACCGTTTCCGAGATTTGACCCTCAAGATCATCATTCAGATCAAGGTGAGAATTTTTTTATAACTGCAGCGAGATCTGTTCACCTTGTATACGCGTGCCAAATTTGGTGATCATACGTCAAATGGGCTTGAAGGAGTTGTCTGAAAATCATTCAAATGGAATGAAAAAAAAAAACAAAACAAAAAAAAAAAAAAACAAATAAATAAAAAAAAATAAAAAAAGGGGAAAAATAAGGAAGAAACTTCCTGAATAACTACTAACTTACTCCCACTTGGAAAGAGATTTCCAAGTGGGAATAAACGTAAAGGCATAGACACTCGTGCCCTCTCCCCCACCCCAACGCTGCTCTTAAACTTCATATTCACAAAAAATGATGGTCCATTAAAACTGTGGACAACGCACACAATATAATATGACGTTGCCCTTCACCAAATTCCGACCAACTTATAATTTCCATTTGCGGTTTTTGCTTCGCTCCCTTGACCACAGTACTCTTGATTTGACTTGTACTCTTGACATTAAAACAACGTAAAATAAAACGTCAAGGGAACGACGTAGTTTCGACTGCCATTACCCACCAAATTCCGGCGTCGTTCCATCGCGTTTATCCAACATCTGCATAACATCTCATATATACATGAGTATTTAAATATACATTCGAGCCAAGGATAAGTTTTGGGGCAAGCCTTCCACGCACAGCATGAAGCCATTTCTTAAAACTAACTCTGAACCGATGATGTGTCGCTGGTGTCATCATTAAAATTTATATGCACCATATTTTCATTTACTTCGATTTCGTTGTTCGACTTATGTTTTCTTAAGGCTAACAAATTGACGGCAATCTTCTCAATCTTTTCAATGCGTCTGGTTGTCGACAACTCCGGCTTGTAGGGGATCTGGTAAGGGTTACCACCGCTGAATTTAGAAAGAAGCTGGCTTATTCGGCTATTCGGGTGTAAATCCTCGGTTTCAGTGCTGGTATTTGATCGTACTGATGGTGCTCTGCCAGCTGACTTTATACTTTGAGCTTCTCCCACTTGGTGAGGCTTAACAGAAATCACCCTTTGGTATTCATTAACCGTTGTTGGTCCGAATGAGACCGCGCTTCTCACAGTGCCACCAGTAACAGGGCGAATATTGCTCTTCGAATTGCCTCCCCTTAATCCTCCAATAAGATTATTTGAAGCTGGGAGCAACGGCAGCACATCCGGTTCATTTGTATTTCCTGTGATATTTCTGCTAAGCACAGCAGAATGACTTTGGTGCGTGCGTTGACCGAGCAGAGTTTTGTCTGCATACAAGGTGTCTGGGGCATCTTCATAAAATGATGCTTTACTGATTATACTGACAGTCTTTGATGAGCGAGGCCTGCCCCATCTTCTGTGCTCGGAAAACATTTTAAATGCAGCGGTATCAGCACTGCTCAGTGGATTAGTTCTGTATGTTGCATACTGGGCTGATGGCTGTCTTGCTGAACTCCTTCTGCGTTTGAAATGAACTTCATCTGCGTCCTGGAGTTTACGCAGGCGGGCTTCGGCCTTACGCTCTTTTTCCGTCATTTCGTACGTGTGTTTGATTCGTCTCGTGCGAGGTGTTTCACTGAGTTCATTCTCCTTTTCTTTTAAAACATCGCCAAGCGTCGGTGTTTTGGCGTTTATTTTGTGAAGATCTGCTTTCAGTGAATAAATCTCACTGTTAAGTTCACATCTGGCTTTTAATCTGAATTGCTCCATGGAACATTGCTCTGCGGAGCTCCGTCTTGCCTCTTCACGGTTTGAAGACAGGGCTCTAATAATGCTCCTAGAGCAGGTGTCATTCAATTGAGATTTTCTTCCCATTTTAGTGTTACTTGCCTAAAGGGCTTTGTAACAATTTAAAAAAATAGTTTTAGTATAAAATCACATCAAGGTGTTGAATCTTCACACAACCTTTTTAATCATCTCTGTTAGTTCATTTCAATATAATTGCACTGCACTCTACCATAAAACGTTCATGTTATTCCTTAAATATTCCTTATTACAGCAGAGAAAAATACGTATCAGTCATGCCAAAAGTGTGTTATATTTTTCTTATTAATATTTCCGCTCTCTTACTTTGCCTGGAAACAAATGGTATTAATGCTTCCAAGACAAAAAAACACACAATCCGAGCTCTGTAGCTTATGGGCTTTTATAACTTGGTCTTTCATCGCCATACTCTCTTTTTCTATATTTGTATGACCTGCTACAAAGGAAGATAAAGCTTATTTTGAAGAGATCAAGAGGTAAATGTCACCCAGTTTACTCACATCCGTCGCTGAAACGGCGCAATGACGTCAAAAGTTTGTTCTAAGTTTCGAGAGCATTTTGAATGATGCAGTTTATAACGTCTTGAACCTGTCACTTTAATCGAAATAGTAATATTTAGCATTCTGAGATTAATACTGACTTCTCAAAAATAAAATTAAAGTATAACACTGTTTCCCTGAAGAATTCCACGAATTACCCAGCAGACACTTGGTGGAGTGGATGTATGACGTTTGTGACATCGATGACACATTGCTTGGTCGCAGTTCTGAAAGTTGTTATGCCGTCGGTTTGATTCTTAAAGGACTCTAACCTAGTCACGACGTAGCAACTTAGTCATTGTGACTTGGTTTTATATGACGGTTTTTCACGTAGCTACCCCGACTATTAAGCGATCACGAGTATACTTGATATCTGAGTTAACTAATAATAAAGAAACGATTAATCATTTGATTGGTAAAAGTCGCTTTTAAAAAGTATACTCGAGGGAACTTTTCTTGAAACAGAAGGAGAAACAGACAGGCGCCTAGAACTCTCCTCTTCAAACAAGAGTTTATGTTTCATCTGAACTTTTTTTCAAAATAACTTCTATTTCCGATTTGTAGGATTATGAATTTTATTTTTAAAAAACCACAGTGAGGCAGATGGCGGCATTAGACGACATTGTCGCGACCTTACTTTTTGGCCAGTTTGACAACGTCGCTTTGAGGGAATTTTTTGCTCGGATTTTTAAAACCCATTCCTGAAACTGTCCCATGTTACCTTTTTGAGAACCAAGTGACGTCGTAATAACATTTGCAACTGCAGGAATGTCTGATGGAGGAAACAAATGTACTGCTTCAACTCAGTCATTTTACCGATGCCATCACCACGTCACTTGAACTTCGTATTTTCTTTCTTCCCAATTTATCAGTAGACGAACAACGTCATATGACGTCAGAACGACGTTTTCAGAAACAAAGCTCAACCACGTGACATCGAATCGACGTATCCGACCGGCCAAATGTTTGATGGATAAGCAAAAACCACTCGTGCTGTTAAAATTGCAATGTTATCTATTGAGACCAGGGTAAAAATTAACGCTGAATCGTAAAAATTGTCACGGTCAAGTCTAAAAGATTTCCAGTTAAAAAAATCGAATTCTTTTTTTTTTTTTTCTTGAAGAGAATTTTCACGTCCGTATGGATAACAAAATTTGGGGTTTATTCTTGACAATTTATACCACACTGCCAAATCACATTTACGTAAGAGAAGGTCAAGACACCACTTGAATTTTATTTTATATTCAACTTTTTCACACATGTCAAAAATTCTTCTTCAGTGCTTTTAAGTTTTTAATATGTTCGTATAACTGCTCATTATCAGACACTATATCATTCTCTAAACCTTATAAATTTCTTTTTCTTTATCTTACGTAAATAATATTGAACTACAACTGAATAAATTATCAGTGAATTAAACGTTGTACCTTAAAAGGCCGACAGTGAAGACTCAATAAAAAACTTCAGTTTCATGAATACAATGACACTATTCGTTACAATGGTTTTCATAAAGCTTTGCATGTGGCACACATACAGTGGACTCTACATAACTAGACTTTTACCGGGATGATTGAATAATTTAAAACATATCCACTTAACTGAATGAGGGTAGAAAGAAAACCAAGGAAACTCTGAAAGAGAGACCTATTATTTGCGAGCGGCTTTGCTACTGGCAGGCTTGCTGGAAGAAAAGAGAGTCTGTAATTCCTTTCCTCTAAAATTAAAAAAAAAGTACCCGTGTCAGGCAATCTTTTCTGAAGGAAGTGTAAGCTTGCATAATCTGTACATGGGGCCCTTTGATGAGATCTTCATTGATCTCAGTTTCTTATCTGATGTGCTTCAGAGGATAAAAACTAGCCTATTATAGATTTGACCAAAATGAATTATATGAATAAAAATCCTATTTTTTTCTCAAATGCGCTTTAGTAAGTACACGATACAAATCAATATGCAATGCGCTAATGAATGTATGCTATTCTTTTATAATATCATCAATGGTTCTTAACATATAGATTATTTCGAATGAAAAATTTAATCAGTTTACATAGCCACTCTGATCCGTTTTTTTTTTCTCAGAACAACACTTACAGCAAACCGGGAAAGTGGAAGGGCGTCTAAGATTACAAAAAAGAAAGAAATAGAGTGACCATATTTATCTTGAAGCGGAAGAAGCTCCAATTTATTAGTGAATTAAATTGCATGCATTAAAAAATTTTCTGCTCATAGAGATCATGAGAAATGTACACTTTAGAGTGTAGTCATTCCAGTTAACCCTTCGACGATATGTAGTTATGAATATAGGTCATGACACATCGTTGAGTCACATTGTATAGGAGTCTGTAGAGGGACCTTTGATGGGCGTCATGTAACCGTAAATTGTCAATAATAACTTTATGTTGTAAATAAGTCAACATAGGCTGTTCTATATGTTTTGTTGCATGAATCTACTGCCCCGGTATTCACAAAAGTTAAGTGTGCAGTGCACTGTTCACCCCACAAGGGAAATCAGCTCATTTAGCTCAATTATGTAAACAATTTTTACGAAATTATATTTTAACATAAAAGAAACTTTTTTAACTTTCAGAAGTTCTGTGAGCTACAGGAGAAGTTAACGGTATGGTTTATAAACAGAGAGTTTGAAACCATTTTAAAACCACATAAATGGTAAAAACTAACAATTTCCTACATTTAAATCCATTCCTTGCATTTTTTACACACATATCCAGGTAGATGCGTGCTAATTAGCACATCTATCAATCAGCATTGATTGACGTTCTTTCAACACATCGTCATTGTATAAATATTACGCTTCGATCTGTGCGGCGTTGCCAAGACGAAACGCGTACGTCTCATTTGATGACTTCCGGAAAATGGCAGCCATTTCAGCTTTTATGTTTTGCTTCTCTTGAATCGTGTTAAATAAGTCATGCTTTGATTTTTATCTAGAGCAACAACACAATGACTTATTCGTTATGGAATGGCAATCACGTGGAGTGAATTCAAACTACATATTGGATGGACAACAAAGAAAGATGTTTACATCATTGTTTCATACACACTGTTGGTGTTCCTTCTTGGAACAATTCTTAACGACATTATTCAGATATTTGTCATGGAAGAATCTGAAAAGACTACACAATCATTTACAATGGCGATTCTTGTAAGTGTTTTTTTTTTAGCACTCCCTTTTGGCACTAAAATTTAATGTGCCTCTCGGTGCCACATCCACCCACTCCCTATGGCAGGACCATTTTGCCCGGAATGAGAGGTCGGGGGACCGTTTGGTCAGGTGCAATCAATTAATCAATCAATTCTATTCTTTTCAACAATAAAAAAACAGTCCTAACGCAACCCAACTCTCAAAGGCTTTATCTAATCCCCAATGTGTATGCAAACATTCTTGCGGACAAGTTCACGTCACAACCTTACATCCACCAATGAGAATTCACGTTTTCATCACGTGATCAAAAAGTACCAGTGCCTGCGTCAGGGCAAAAAGCATATTTTCTCACTCTTTTATACCAAATATAACAGGGCATTTCTCTTGTTCTGGACCGATTGCATGCATTTTGGCCTACTTGTCACATGCCAGAAAGTTAGTTCTTTAAATAGTTTTTACCGTTTAGAAAAATTTTATCACTTAACTGAAATAGCGAAGAATTTGTGTTGGTATAAAACAGTGCAAAAAACTCCAAATATCGCTAATTTCGCCCTCAGTTACCCACAATGCATTGCACGAAGCTGTCCGCAAGAATAGCTGGGTTTCATAAGTAACTTAACACTTTTGGTTTTACTCTCGTCATACCCATAACCTTTGCTCCCCTCCCCGAGCCCCCCCCCCCCCCCCTCAAAGCTGCAAGCAACTGTTAATTTTGTCTTCTTTGAACAATCCCCCCAACCCCCAGACTGCAGCATTTACCCAAGTGATGTGACAAATTTATGTGAGCATTCGTTGGCGTTTTTTCTGCCATAGATTATTATCTCAAGAAAAATAGAATAGAATTATCTCAAGAAAAATAAAAACGCAGATAAATACTACGAAGGCATAAAAGATACTGAAAATAGCTTTTCGGGACAGAAATTTTATTATAAAATAATAAATTTTAGGGCACTCATATTTACATTTAGGAATCACTACAAATGCTTCAAAGTAACAACTTAAAAAGTGATAATGTAACTCCTATGCCATAATGACGCTTTATAAAACCATTAAAATATGTTTATGAAAAAAACTAGAATTTTAGACAATGCCGCGGGTTGCCAAAATTCGCTGGCGGGATCTTTTCTTTCTTTTTTTTCAGGAAAATGCAAGAAATATTTAAAATAAATTGGGACGCAAAATAAGACTTTTTTTTTATTTTGAACCTACATTTTTGTTCAAATTTCGAATTTTGGTATAAGTTTCTTTTAATTTGAAGTTATTTTGAAATCAGCACCTTTCTTTTGGCTAACACATTTCGCACCATATACATTTCCAAATAGGGTAAAAAGAAATAGTACCAGCTGTTAAACATTTCGGCGGTGTTTTCCAATAGCCGACCCCTACGGCGGTTCGGTCTGTTGTCTATGACACCTTTTTACTTCGTAGACCCACTGGGGATTCCGCGCAAAATAGTACTCACAAAGAAGAGGAATCCCTTTTTTTCAAAGTCACTAAAATATAGATTTTAGTCACTTGAAAACTTACATGGCACCTTTTTTACCAATGTGCGAGAATACTCAACACTGAGGGATGCACAGTACAGCTAGATAGAGAGAAATATCCATCCGCTCTGTGTTCATACATAACAGATATACCTTGTTAGAGGTCGTCTGTTTTATAACAACGAACATTTCGGTTAGAACATTCCAATCAACTACACTCAGCAGAATTACACATTCAAACTAGATCGAATTCCGCTAAATAGCGGAATGACCCACTTGCAAAAACCACAAAAGAAAATGCATGTTTCACACTTAAGTTAACATACGAACACGATTTTTCAAAAGTCTGATGGTAATTTCTTTTCAGCAACACTTGGTAGAAATGTGAATGACATTGTAAAGCCATTGAAGGTCACTAATAGACCAATCATTCCTTGTTTCATTGCGAGAGAGAGAGAGAGAGAGAGAGAGAGAGAGAGAGAGAGAGAGAGAGAGAGAGAGAGAGAGAGAGAGAGAGAGAGAGAGAGAGGGAGAGAGAGAGAGAGAGAGAGAGAGAGAGAGAGAGAGAGAGAGAGAGAGAGAGAGAGAGAGAGAGGTATTGTATGTGTTAAAAGTATACTGAACCACCCCCATCTTCTTTGCAGCTCGTACACACCATTGCGTTCTTCTTCGGCTTACTCAGCTTCGTCTATACGACTCAAACAGCAGGTCATGCCTCGGAAACAGTCAGGAAAGCCCTCGGTGCAGTCAGTAAGTGCAATATCACGTTTTTTTTAATTTTTTCCCTTCTCCTTGACATTGAAAAAACATCGGATTTTCTTCTACAGGTGAAGCCATATTGGTATTTAAAAAATGCAAATTACCAAGAATATCCATGGACATAGTGCCCAGTCGTTTAAGCGAAAACACCACAGAAGTGAATGTAGAAACCTACCAGCTTTGACAAGATTTGGTCAACAGTGCTCTCAAAAGTAACCAGACTGGACCTGTGGGACGAACAGCATTGTTTGTGTTTCTTTTAATGGCATTCGTTTATTTGGCCAGTTTTTGCCTGACCAACAACAAAAATATTGCAACTCCACTGCAGATTCACTTGGGGTGGAGACAGGAGGGGGGGGGGGGGGGGGGAGAGGAAGGAAAGGAAAAAGAGAAAACGTTCTTATGTACAGCGAACGCTGGAAGGTTGCAGGAAGTGTGGTGAATTGCCAAGTTCGACAAAAAGTTCGATGTATTGATCAACATAATCACATTTTATTAATGAAATTTTTTTTACCAAATATGGATATTTTTACTCCGGGGACTATCCATTGAAAACTAGTCCAATGCAAAAGAACCAGCAAGGCGATCGCCGTATTCGATGTGCTAAACAAACCATTTTTTCTTGTTTTCTATACTTTTAGGACCTTTTCTTTGATAAAGGGTATATAATAAACGGAATATAGCACTCAGCTAATAACAAAAAAAAAAAAAAAAAAAAAATTATTGGCCTTGTGCCCTCTTTGGGTTCGTGCCTTCGTTTTATCAGGCCTTCGTGCAAATATTCCTATTATATATATATATATATATATATATATATATATATATATATATATATATATATATATATATATATATATATATATATATATATATGATACACCGGCTTAAGAAAAAAAATTATGTGAAAACACCCATACACAAATCGTTCTCGGCTGGAGCTGGTTTGGAGCTCACGGCCTTGTGGTTATCAGCTTTCAACTCTTCTGATTTAGCCACGGAGGCCTTTCAACGCTTAATGAAGAATAAAGAACGAGCACATTGTGGTTTCTCTGAAATTTGACCGTTTTTTGCAAATATTTTGGCAAATTTTAGTCAAAACACCAAACAAAATACAATCTTGATGTAAGAGCTTGAAGGGAAACATTCCCGTCAAATTTCAACGCAGTCGGGCGAGATATGTACGAAAAATAGCATTTTTTTGTGCTTTCCAATTTTACCAATTTCGGCCAAATCACCAATGTAGGTATATTTAGGCATTATCGGGTCCGAATGTCCTTTAAAATATTCATTATCTGGACCGCGAAATTATCGAGACCAAAAGCCGGTCTCGATAATTTTGACTTTGGTGATGCATGTCACATATGCTGTTGTTGTACAGAATTTATGTTGAAACATCATTTACACTCCAATATTTTGCGAGAGTTTTGCTATTTTGATAAATTTTTAGTTTTATAATAATTATTCTCTTGTACCTGATGTGATAGCAAACTGATGGTGGGACACTGAATAATATAATTTGTTCTACATGCCAATGTTTTACTTTCAGTTGGAAATATCCTGGTGTTCGGACTGCGGGTTGCAATTGAATCCACCTGTCTTGGATTTCGTGAGGAGTTTTATCGCACCAATACAGAGAAATGACACAACAGAAAAACTGCTGCAAAATGGATGGATTTTAAAGGCCAATAAAGAAAAGGCAATTCCGTCAATATTTCTACGCATTCATTGGACAACCCCTGAATTGGAGCGTTATCCAACGTGACAACATACAGTGTTAGTTTTGAGATTTTAAATACAGAAATTCATGTGAACAATAGAGTATAATTTCTTGCCAAGCATCGAAAAACAATTTACACTAAAATAAGGTTTCTATTCCGAATGATTTAGAAACATGCGTGTATGAAAAACAAAAACAAAACACTTCAAACGTGATACCCGACTTAAATTTACTTAAGATATGTGGAAATTGTTCCTTGCATAATACACATGGGAAAGGCAAGAATTACATGAATTTCACCGTGTGGTTTCTCAATAGAGTTGTACATAATGTATATAAAATATTAGTTTCAAATGTTACTGATATAGTTTGCTCGTAGACAGCACTTATTGTAAGTTACTCAAGTACTTTTATGAGATACTCTTCATTGCAATCATGCGCGTGACAGAATCCAAATGGTGCACTTGGTCTGGCCCGGTTCTCTTCTCTCATAGAGAGCAGATCAGTCCTGAGGCAACGCACATCACCAGTGACAAGACTAATCGCAACTCTATGTGAAGACTCCGGTCTGTTTGCAGAGAGTACGACAGCAGGTACGGCACGTGTACACAAATCCAATGAATATTTGTCTTTCTTAGCGAAATAAACCGATCTTAACACAACGGCATTTTTCTGCTTAATAGAAAACGATTAAGCCCACTATTTTCAAAAAAAAAAAAAGTTGATAGTCTGTCTGCTTGACAACGGATCATTCTATATTTTGCACAGATGGAGGAATTCATCCAGTTCACTCGCGTCTTTCTGTTTCTCCTGTCTTGACCGTCTGTTCGTCTGTGCGTTACGCTATCTTTATGAACAGGAGTCCAGCAAAACACTAGAACATATTTTGATGAAACCGGCTCGACATCGAATATTCACCTTAAATCTACTGTCGAAAGGATAGGCCTTGAGAACGCAATTCCGCAAAAATTCATATGAAACTGTAAAACTATCGCGTTTGTGAGACGTATGCACTATGTGCACAGGATTCAATGAAACCCAGAAGATTTTAATGAAACTCGAGCGAGTTCGTATCCATGAACTCTCGCCACTTGGTTTTGAATTTTAAGGTTTATGCGTTCTGTAACCGACCTCCCTTTAAACAGATTGTGCATGGGTGGAAGGTCTTTTGGGATAACATTTTGTCTGAGAGGTCATCTAAGGTCATTATTAAACCTTTCAGTATTGGTTTGTAACACTAGTATACATTTGTGAGATACGGGATTGAGTGTTCTCGCGGCGATCTTTCGCACTAACTGGATTCTGGTAATGAGTGGACGTTGAATTGTGTGCCTTCCTCACTCTTGTGAACATGACCCCGTCTTTACCCCCCTCCCCCCCCCCCCCAAAGCCTTTGAACAGGTTTTGTTAGAACTTCTATTTTCATGACATTGAGCAATCACGGAAGAGACCTCAGCGTAATGGATGCAAAGGAGAAAACAAAAACAATCATGTCCAAGGACATGACCCAGCCGAGTTACCAAACAAGGAAAGAGAGAAAACTCGGAAACGAATACTGTTAGGCCATAAAAAATGAAGAGCTTTGTTTCTGAACGTAACTTTTTCATAATTTTAATACACAAAAACGAGTTTTCCCGGGTGGAAGCTACCCGGAAAAAAGCAAAGTCCAGGTGGAGAAGTACCTAAGAAACTTCCAATTAAAATTTCATAACTATTTGAAAAAGACAGACAAATGAATGGTTTGACTATTCAGTTATTTACTACCATTTATTCCAGTTTTTGCCATACTTCAAACTTCCGCCATTTCGGCAGTTTTTGGCGAACAGCGAAAAAAAATAATATCCTGGTAGCGAACCCCTAGGGAACATCTCTGTGTAACATCTAAACGATTGGAGTAAAACTGCAGGAGGAGTAGCATTTTAAAATGGGTCAAAACAGGCACAAAAAGTGTCAGTTTTTCGTCAATCGTCAAAAAAAGCAATAGCCAAGTGGGGTGGGCGGGCACCCAGGGAACATTCCTGCGTAATATCAAAACGATTTGAGCAAAACTGTAGGAGGAGTAGCATTTTAAAGAAAAAGTTCAACACACGCACATACATTCAAGCCCCCTATAGTGAAACGACTAAGCCAGTCCGACAAAGTCGGCTGGGTTAAAAAGAATGAAAGAAAATGCCATACAAGAAGCTTCATATTTTACAGCAATTTCGTCACATATACAAATTTTATGTATACACAAATGAGTACATCTGTGCGATCAATCAACAAGAACTATCTGCGTGAAAACAAAAATATGTCCTAAATATTTATCCTTACAGTGATTCAAAAATCACATGATCAAAGTATTTACGCCAAATATTTTGAATTTTAAGAAAGCAACTAAGAACATAAATATATACCTTTGAGATGATTGCTCTGAGTAACAAATTTCATTTTCCCTTTCATTTAAGGTAACTCGTATAACTGTTAGCAGTTAACAACCCTCCCCTCAAGGCCCATTTCTTGAAAAAAAAAAATGTAACTTCGGATACGAAGGATACTATCACTGCATTTGAAGCTAATCGCCAGGACAGGTCACAAAAAAACAGAACAAGGGAATTTGTTTTTTACATCACTGTGGCCAAGTAATAAATGAAGCATCTTTACATTTGTACAGTGAAGGATTTTTACACAAAACAACTACATGGAGACCATAAATACTAAATGTATTTAAACTACTACCCCCAGCTTTCAGAATTTAATATTTCAAAAGCAACATAACACAATGCGAAAAATCTGACGGCCCAGGCAAACATAACAGCAGGGGCAAGTGTTTCCGCTTATAGTATTCCATTGTGATCATACTCTTAGAAACAGGAGTAGAGAATTACCAACTCAACCCAACTCAAGTTTATGACAAAACTAATGTACACTACTAGTAAATTAAATCGTGAGAAACAGGTATGGAGTTTTTTTTTTTTTTTTATATTCTAGACCTCAGGCCTTTCAAAGCCACGCTATGCAAGATTTCCAGAAATTTGTTCTGTTTTTTTTTAATCCCAGTAAGCAGCTACTACTTGGAACCACAGACTGTGTTTATGACAAAAAACCTAACGGTGTGCAGTGGGAAAGGAAGATCCATTATTAACAAAGGATGGCGCAGAATGTTCAGGCATATTCACACCCAGACTGACTTTCAATAAATATACTGCTTGTCAATTTTTCTCAAAAAAAAAAAAAAAAGAAAGAAAAAAAGACGACGAAAAAATGCTCTTTCAAGTTGCAGGGAAATGGAACGATTAGTTACAGATCTGATTTATATGTCACGCAACCCAAATCCCAATGGCAGTAGCTTCTTTAGAAGGTCTAATACCATATGTTTTGCTCTTATTCTGCAATGACAGAGCAGAATTACAATCCACGGCAACAATATCATAGAAAATCATTTTTTCCTTTTGTATTAAACAAAACTGGGCAAGCCAAGCCGTGGTGGGGATGCCAGCAAAAAATCAAGACGAAAACTGTTAACATTTATTTCGTACACAACAGTTTCTATCTCACTCTTGATTCCCACACCTTACGATGGAAATAAATTACAAATCTACCATACACAGTCATTTCACCTTAAGCACCCAGTTGATCAATTACTCTCTAAATATCCATTGGTTTCTAACTTTCGACCAGGAAACTGAATACATACTGAATAAGAAGAAAGGCGAAACATCACAGATTAACACACCGTGTCCGAACTCAAAAAATGGGCCAAAAATAAAAAAAGTGCGCTTAATTCTCTATGCTCTTTGCTTTTGGTGACCTGGTCGGAGATGAGAAACAAGCATATTTTCCTGGCCTTACGCACGATTATCAAAAACGTCTTATGACGTCTCCAAACTTAAAATACCATTGACATATATGAAACCGAAATGCCTCCCCCTCCCCCCCCCCCCCCCCTCCTATTCATGACGAGTAAAATATGGCAAACCTGACCAACATTCAATGGACATTATCTAATCTAAGTTACCACTAGTCTGCTACTCTGATATTTGGATTGGCCATTGGATCTAAGAAAGGGTCATTATCCGCTGAGGCCCGCCCAACGCGCGTAAAGATGACCACTAATGTCAAAAATCCTATGATGGCTAGTACTAGTAGAATGGCTAATCTCTTCAGTGAAGCATTGGGGTCACTTCTTTGTTTCCCGGCTCTAGACCTGGCAAAAGGAAAGTCACAAAGGTATAAGACACCCATATAACTGCCATGTCGGCTTGAAGACTGGATTACAGTAGTTGTTTACACAAATATCTTACTTGTGAATTTTTTTTTTTTAAATTATGAATGATACCATAATTTCAAATCCGGCGTTTTTCTTTCCGACATAAATGACATACTGAAACAGACAGCACCACAACTGAATATTTCAGTCGGCAACCTCTCCTTTCCAGTGTACTAGTCTTGATTCAAATATTGTTATAACTATCCCAACCCTGAAAAACACAATGACTCCCCCCCCGCCCCCCCCCCCCCACCCCCAAACTCGGAAAACGAAAAAGGGATTTACTTGAACCAGCGGGTGAGCCACTGGAATGCCGATCTACGCTTGTATTTGTCCTCGTCATGATCATGGGTCACATTCAACAGCGTGTGGTCTTCTTTTGTGGAATCAAACACCTTTCTTGGGTCTAAACATAGAACGGAATGATTTCACCTGTAACTATTATGCCTTAATCGGAGTTCAGATTTACGCAAGTTACTTTTCTTTTAATAAGCGTTTCCGTTGACTTCTAACATTTTTTTGATAATATTTACTCGACCGTAGCAGGTTACGTAGAAAATATGTGCACATGCGTGCCGTTTATACTGGAATAACAATCTGCACTATGCTTATAGAAGTAAACCTTGCCCTACCTTGATAAAATTCGACTGTTTTCTCGCCCCTGGTATACGCCATGGCCTCGTCGATGCTGCCCCCAGCCGTGTGCTTGGGCACGGAACTGTGCGCACTCGGCGGCGGCTTACTTTGGGACTGTGCCGAATGTGTGCTGGGAATGTGTGCTGGTTCCGCACTAAAGGACAACATAGTGGAATCCCCACTTGCAAAGCTCGTATTCGAGAACGACACATTAGCTGGTGACGGCGGTTCGTCAATCTGAAAAAAAGCGACAGGGTACGCATTCATTTCCGGCTTTGACATTAAAAATAACATATTTCTTTTCAACGCGTTATGGCACCAGTAACTACTGTCATAAACTTACCAATGGAAGGCCCAGCCCGGCTCTTGCCCAATTCACTTTGGAAAGATACTGCTTCAGACTTTCCGCCACCGGGGACGCTACATTGCCAGCGGGAAAAATCCCACTTTTACAGATAGGACATGTGTACCCAGCAGGTGCCGTGTTTGCAGGCAACTGGCGGCAATACTGGTCCAAACACGACCAGTGAAAGACATCTGCAAAAGATAACCAATTTACATGGGTTACACTGTAAGACGAAACATCAGTGTCTGACAATTTACCACAATCGCAACTCGAAATAAAAGTGTTCTATACGAATTTCCACAGAACTGCGATAGTCTCCATAGACCGCATTTGGGATTGATTTGATTCGCACCAGCACTGATACATGTGTTTTACCAATTGCCAGTACCCCACTGAACTTGTGAATTTATAAAGATATTCGGTCTGATAAAAAATTTATAGTCCGTATGATCGATGGTTGATGAATGGCACCCACAACTTCACCATTTCAATTTACCTATGCGCAGGAAAGTCATTTCAACTTAAAGACTCCCATATCGATTACACATTAATCGCATGACATATTGCAATAAAGCGTCCTTTAACATATCTTTATCACTGTTACTTTGCAAGTTTGATATATTTGCAAGTGATACACACAATAATCTATAAATTAACAATAGAGATTTGTTGTCAATAAGGTTGAATGCCACTGGTAACATCTTGTCTACCAGCCGATTGGAATATGATTTGACATCCCGGCTAAGGAGTTCAGAATTCAGAACTGAGGCAAAAATCGTACCTTTTTGGAATTATTGTGTATCAACGCCTAATACCAAATTTTTTTTCGCATAATTTACCAACTTTAATATAACTGTGAAAATTTTTCGTTCAACTTTTAAATAGACTCGAAGATTAGTGAACAAAATTCCAATCGATTTGGGATTCGTCAAAAACTAATCACGAAGCAAAAGGAGCTTACAATTAGGAAAAGTTAAGAAATATCGTCACGACATTTAAAACAAAGGGTGCATCCAACAGCAAAACGTTACTGAACGCCATAACGAAATCGAAACCAGACAATGGTGCTGTAGACGTTGTTGTATGGGTATTTCTTACCATAACACAATAGTCTAACGCATTCTTGGCCAACATCATCGCACAAGTTCTTGCCACATAACCTACATGTTGGATCGTAATCACTGTCCTGAAGCCACTGAAGATAAGACTGAACGATGCACTGAAAAAAATTGGCAGAACGGCGATTAATATTACCACATCCAGTTTGCTTTGTGTACTTGCCTTTTTTTAACATGAAAACCTACAAAACTTCGATTTTTTTTTAAATGTGATCACACATATAAGGCGAGTACATATCACACAGCCATACACATTATTTCGGTAAACGGAACAGACCCCCCCCCCCCCGGAACGGACCCCCCGGAACAGACCCCCCCCCTTTTTGCAGTGGTAGGAACAGACCCCCCCCCCATTTTTTATGATTATAATAATGTTTCAGTATCTCTGTGAATAACAGAGCAACGAGCAGATATCCGGAATCTATGTTCACTTTTTATTGAATACATCTCCGGCTCTTGGGTCGGGGTGTGGGTGTTTCGCTAATCTGCAGATTGAATCTCCGTTAATTGTTTTGACAGAGAGGTTTTGATTGCATTCGAGTTCTGTAATTGTGTTATTTGTGTGATCTCAAGTCATTAATTGTGCTATTGCTAATAGTTTTATCAAATTGCAATTGCGATGAAACAACATCAATACATCCTTTCATCCCTTTCATTATGATGAAAGGACGTTGGCACATGTTTTCATCGTGATGAAAAGGTGTTGCATTACTAATAAACACGCAATTTAAAATAATAATTGAAAATTGTAAAATACAGAAAAATATATATATAAAAAAAAAAACATTTAAAAAAATATATCTCAGGACATATATATATATATATATATATATATATATATATATATATATATATATATAAATGGGGGGGTCTGTTCCTACCAAAAAAGGGGGGATCTGTTCCGGGGGGGGTCTGGTCCGGGTGGGGTCTGTTCCTACATTCCATTATTTCATACGATCATAACTAGGGCAGTGGCTAAATAAGAAAAGAACAGAATTTCTTTAAAAACTTCTTTTAGTACGGAAGTTGTGTCTAGATTTTGACCATATCGCCAAAAGTAGGTTTGAGACGAGATGCGTGAGAAAAATTGCCCATCAAAAGAAAAGACGGCGACTGGAGGTCATTTTGAATTTTCCGCTCTGGCTCAAAATTCAAGATGTCAGTATGTGAATAAGTTTTGGAAATTATCACGCAAATTTTGATGGCCTCGCCCCAAAGATATTCTCGTGTTTGACAAATGTAGCTCTCACTTTCAGAATTCTCCCAAGCCCAAAAACCTCAGCTCCAAAGTTTTGCTGTTGTACGAGCAGTATTTTTTACACTGCCTATTTGCTGTGCAAACACTAGTCCTAGATGACTCTTGCGGTCTTGTTGTGACAATAAGAGTCATACTTCCTATAATACAATTTGTCATTGATGTCCATTTTGCTAATCTCGGCACACGACTCAGACCAATGGTGTTATTTTTGAAACGAGTGCACCACCTAAATGGTCCAAATATAAACTACGGCACACAATTTTTATGGTCAAATAACAATTTTTTACTGAGAAAAACAGATGTTTTCTTGAGATCAGAACATAGAGTTCCCCATTCCACAACAATAAGCCAAATCACACTTTGGGCGTTCCCAGTAAAAATGCACACAAAATAGCCGGGTAACACAAATGAAAGAAATGATAGAGAGATCTCGCCTAAATGTCAAATTTCTCTTGCACCATACAGCAGTCGGGTTTTTAATAACATGTATGCGATTTAAAAAAAATTTAACATATAGTTTTAAGTTTCAATTTCTTTTCTGTTCCAAGTATGAGCTGTTTATGCGATATTTCTTCTATATTTTTCTATCATTTCTTTTATTCTTATACCCCGTTCCCTCGCAGTCGAAATTCAAAATTCTTGGGCATTTTATTCGAAACACCAAAAGTGTGATCTGATTTACGATTCTACAATTGCAAAATTACTCTTTACTCAAGTTTGGTACCAGTAGCCTAGGACTGTCCGTCACTTTACAATGGTTTTTGCGCAATAAATGTTGTGTTTTGGACGCGATAGGCTAATCCTTTGGTTTGTAGCAATTATAGGAATTTACACATGCTTCCTGTTTTGCGCGAAGTGAAATGCCGCAGGGTTGGATTTCTTCCAGTCCAAAAGGTATTTCTTCCGGACAGTGGAAGAAACCTGGAAGAAACTGGACAAAACTAAAATCATACCTGGAAGTTCACTTTATTATCATACACTCAAGTTGTAATTGTTAACTTTGAATAATAATAATTTGGAGATTCAAACAGGGCCCTATATACTTAAAAGAGGTTTGGATGCAGGTTAAGCACACGAAACCACACCCTTCATTGTCTCAGAAGATTACAGTCAGCGTCGTGCTGTAGTATTTTAGACACCCTCTGGCATAGATGAGTTTTCTTTTGATATTGAGAAGGCAATGCTTTGTATAAATGGTTTTCCCTACTGATGCTGAGTAACTGATTGGCTGAACTTAACGACAAAGACAAGGCTAACTCAAACAATAGGTCTAATAATAGGGGTGGTGAGTATGATTAGGCTAGAAAACTGACCAATGGATTTCGTGGCATACGCCATATAAGGCACACTGTATAATGCAAACAAACGTTGAACTCCGCAGATACTCTATTGTGTAGCAAAACCCCACTTGCTGACTTACTAATTGCACTTAAGGTTGTGTAATCACTCCATACCAAAACTCACGATGACTTCACATACACAAAAATAGCGTCCAAAATAGCCAGTTAGTTTCCTCCAGTTTTGTCCAATTTTGGTCTGGAAGAAAGCAATTCTTCCAGACGGTTTAAACCAGTTTTTTTTTTCCACTGGTTTTTTTTCACCTTGGAAGAAACCTGCCAACCCTGAAATGTCGTTGTTCAGGAAAACGCCAGGCCGATATATTTTTGTTGGGCAGGATTTTCGAGCATAGCTGTAACTCGCCATTTTATTTTTTTCATCCTGAAATATCAATATTTTAAGTCAAACTGGAAGACATACTCGTATCAACTCGCTTTTCAAAATGACTGCGGGCATAGACCTGACATTTATATGTGTATACTAACAGCTTACTTCTTAGAGCAGCTCAGTATTTTACATTCGAAAACTAGTGGCAGCTGTCGGGGGTTCGGAACCAAACCGGGATAATTGTTGTTTCCGGAAGGTTGCGACACATAGGCACAGGCGGGTTTAACCTATGTTACTGGTAGTTTCGCTGTGGTCGAAAATAATGGGCCGGGGTTCTTCTCAATGTGCCCTTTAAGAAAAAGCCTGCTAGTCGGTGTCCTGGAACATGGACCGAAAGATCAACAGCCTCGAATGTTGAGATCAATGGCCATTTCCATTACTAGGACTGTGACCCGCTCTGTCCTAATAGGAAGATAGAAAGGTCCGCTGAGACTACGAGTATGCAAACCCAACATGGCAAAAAGGGGCCGTTTCGAATGCTAAGATGGGCTTAAAGGTCCCAATCAAGATTTCTAGATGGTTACTGCGCGTACTCAATTTGATTGGATGATAAGATAGGAATATGGCGGGTGGAAATTTGGTACGGGTACGAGGGAGAGCAGATAGAATTGGCTAGAGTAGATCGAAATTGGTGACAACAAAATGCTAAAATTCAACTCCAGCAAATAAGCCAGTTGCAAGGTTTGGAACCCTATCGACTTTAATATACATCATGTTGTGATATTTGACAAAACAGATTTGTTTTGAACCACGGAAGATGTTCTTTTTCATTTCACCAATTTGGATCTACTGTAACTATTCGTTCTCCTCCCCCCTCGTACAAGGGGGAGGAGAACGAATGGCTACAGTAGATCTTAATTGGTGAAATTGAAAGACCATCTTCTGTGGTTGAAAACAATTTTTATTTGTCAAATATCGCAAAATAAGGAATATTTGAGTATAAAAGGTCGCCAAATTTGCATCTGGCTAATTAAGCTTAGCCAGAATTGAATATTTTGTTGTCACCAATTACGATCTACTGTAACCATTTCTATCTCCGCTCTCTCGTACTCGTACGAGGCAAAGAACATTCAAATTGAACAGCACATCGTAATTGGTGAAATTGCAAAGTGGTCTGTTAGTAGTCCCAGCGGACCCTTTCTATCTTCCCAGGACAGAAAGGGTCACAGTTCCTTCAATAGAAATGGCCATTGATCTCAATTTTCGATGTTCTGGGTCTTTCGGCGCACGTTCAAGGACACTAAGGCTCGAACTGGCAGGCTTTTTCTTTAACAGCACACTGAGAAGTACCCTGGCGCATTATTGGCGACCTCAGCGAAACTCCCAAACTAGAGTAAAACGTGGTTTTGCAGCTGTGGATTCACTGTTGTTGTGGGCGATAATGAGGGATTCTATATCCCGATATCAAGAAAACACACATTTTTTCTCAGTAAAAAATTGTTATCTGACCATAAAACTTGTGCGCCATAATTTATTGTTGGGCCATTCATGTGGTGCACCCTTTCTAAAAATAACGCCGTTGGCCCCAGTCGTGCGCCGAGATTTGAAAATAGACATCAATGACATTTCCCAGTATAGGAACTATATACTCTTGCTGTCATAGGAAGACCGCAAGAGTCATCTAAGCCTACTAGTCTGTTAGCTGCAGAACAGTATCATAACTTATAGTCAGATAGTCCTAGATGGCTCTTGTGGTTTTCCTGTGACAGCAAGAGTCATAGTTACTACAATAGGAAATGTCATTGATATCAATTTTCCAATCTCGGCGCACGACTGGGGCCAACGGCGTTATTTTAGAAAGGGTGCATTACATAAATGGCCCGATTATAAATTATGGCGCACAAGTTTTATGGTCAGATAACAATTTTTTTACTGAGAAAAATATGTGTTTTCTTGAGATCAGGATATCGAGTCTCTCATTATCGCCCACAACAACAGTAAATCAACAGTTGCAAAACCACGCTTTACTCTAGTTTGGGAGTTTCGCGGAGGTCAAAAATAATGCGCCGGGGTACTTCTCAGTGTGCTTTTAAAGAAAAAGCCTGCCAGTTCGAGCCTCGGTGTCCTTGAACGTGCGCCGAATGATCCAGAGCCTCGAAAATTGAGATCAATGGCCATTTCTATTGAAGGAACTGTGAGCCTTTCTGTCCTAGGAAGATAGAAAGGGTCCGCTGGGACTAATAGTCAGAATCACACGGTGAGTTGCGGGACGCCTAGTTTGTAGATAAGGCTGGAATAAGGCGTGAAACTGCTGCTTTCACATTAAAAGAACATATTTTCAGTTTTGCCAATTACGATGTGCTGTTCAATTTTATGTTTCATTCCTTGTAGGTAGGAAAATGACCCCCCCCCCCCCCCCCCCCATCCCCAAGTCACATCAAAATGTCTCACCTTTTGATGATTTGCAACTAAACAGTGTTCGCAAACATTAACTCGATGTTCAAAACAAAATAAATTGGTGACCTTCTTCTTAGGACACTTACACAACCCCATTTTAGGGGAGGAAAGTCGAGGAAAACAACTAAACTTTTGCCACGAAGATTTAGCGAAAATATATTAGTCAGTTGGTTGAGTGATAAAATTTGGCCATACTGTTGAAATTATTTTGCTTAATAGCTTAGTTGATTTATCTAATATTATAACAAACAATTGAAATATATTGCATTTGAAGCTTTCTGTAGTTGGAAAGCGGCAAAACTTTCCAGCAAGAGTTTATTTTCAGTTCAGTTTTGTTGATGAATGTGAGTATTATTATGGCTATAAGTTACTTTATCATTTAGTAAACAAAATTACTTCCGGCAATTCGCTGGAGGTCTGCTCTCAACGTTGAACACAGACCTCCAGCGAAGCGGGAATAAAAAAAGAAGCATAATGAAATTGGTATGGTGGGAAATATCTAGACCGGCAAGCGTCGTTAATAAACGACCGGTTTCGAGTAATCCATGCGTCCTTCACCTTTCGACCATACCCCCAAAAAACTTTGTGTTCCGTAACTTGTCGGTTTCAGTGCCGACTGTCAACAGTTGAAAAGTTAACATAAAAATATTTATTTATTTAAAAATCAAAAATAATTTAATTGTAATCTTATCAGTTTATTGAAAAAGTGTATCAAGACCCGTTTCAAGAAGGCGAGGTCTTTGTTTTTTATGCAGGCGATAATAGCGTTGCAGGCTACAATACCGTTGTTATAAACAGATGACCTCTCATAGATGTCGGCGATAATACAGTATTTGTGCAATATTACAGTATTTCCAAAATGTCAGTGCTTTTACTAAACAAGCTTTTACAAACATAACGCATTTTTTTTTATCTCTTTAAATTTTTTATCCAGTTCTTTGTGTTTTATTCCATTATCTACAACTGAAATCCTCCACCTGATTTACTTTGGGCATGTCGTAAAAATTACCCGATACCAAAGCTACTCTGGAGTGGCTTTGGGAACCAATTTAGGAAATATCCCCCGGATTGTTTTGCACGGAGTTCGTGTTCAAACTAATCTGGCCGTCATTATTTGAAACCTGATTAAGCTGTTTTTTCTTAGAAATGATATTATTCGCTGTTTGTAAATGGTTTTAGCAATTTTTGTGGTAAAAATGAAGCCCTCGACAGGGAGTAGGACCCACAGTATTAGTTTCCACAAATACACAGCGAACTCAACACAGCTTTCGATGTGGTTCACGCAGTATGCATTGATGGGGATGAATTCTAAGCCAGAGACTCTCATTATGCACTGGCGCTAGACTCTGACAGATTTATTTTTCATCGAAGATGATGGTCATGTAAACGGGACGTAAGGTGCCATCTACAGCGCTGTCTTTTCCGAAACGCGCACCAGCATGGCTACCATAGCTAGAGCCAGAGAGATGAAGACATTTTGAGGTATCAGCAAAAACAAACCTGCGTATTCTGTCATTCGTGAATTTCTTAAATCGGGCTTTGGTAAACAAGTCGGAAGACCCGCAAACAATGGTGGTGCCAAAACTGATCAGATTTATAGTAAAAGGTACAAAAAACTTAATTGAGGTTAATTCATCATCGCTGTCGCCAGCAGTACAACTACGAGACAAATTCTTTCAGCTTAAGCATGCCCGTACACTTCTGAAAACCAGCTGTTGGTCAAACAAGCAGTACAGTTAGCTCCTTGCCCCGCCACTCTAGTCACGCTGATTCCAGGGACAAGAGAAGAACTCGAATGGTGGAGCAACTATCAGAACACGGTTCGTAAAAAGGCTCTCCAGTCCCAAATGCAGACAATCCGACGACGATGTGGCACCCACAATTAACCGCAATCTGCTGCACTTGAATCACTACATCACTGCGCAACAGGATGGTTGAAAGGAAAGGGGTTCTCACACGTAGCGGTACAGCGAATACAAAATACCTACGCACTGAGTAAGGCGGGAGCAAGCGATGTGAAAATCATGAAGTATGTGGAGGTGACAAAGGGATCAGGTGGCAGCAGGAAAAAAAACGGCTGTTTATCTTATTCATGCCTCACGTAAACAGAGATGTAGGAAAAGCCACGGCTCCACCTATCTACACAAGACACCTATTGCTTCTTATGAGTATAAATTCAAGTCTGATTAAGTGCTGGAGGAACTACACGTCTATCTCCAAGAGATTAAGCAAGGGAATGTTCACTCAAAGCCGTCCCGGGGCGACAATGGGCGAGATCTCCAGAGAGCTTCGCTAACAGTCGTCCAATAGATTTATTAAATTCTGTCTCCATGATCACTAATCTTTTCCATTTATCATACATTGCTGCAGAATCAGTCGTGTAGATATGCTGATATCATACATGCGGATCGTATTCTTCAATCCTTGTTCCTGTACTCGGGCCCGAGGTGGCGTAAAAGCATCACACCCTGGCAAAGGACTCATACCCCATTGTTCAGCGACTGAGAAAAGAGAGGGGATGTATGGGAAGAATGACAGATGACCCGTGAGTATTTAGATGTGTTAAGTTAATCGGTACAGAAAATTGAAGATAAGGTTAGTAACGTCATAGCCCGCTGGATGAATTCTAATGTAAAATTGAATTCTCGGTGTTAAATGATCACTTGTCAAATTGAAAGTGTTGTTGCAAGTAGCCTTATAAGATCTGGTGATACTGACCCAACAGGGCAGATAATTAGTAGAGTAACCGTTATGTTTCTATGGTAGCCTAGTGTAAGCAAGCGAGTCCGTGACACCTACAATCGTTGCTAGGGACATCCCGATGGGGCGTCACACCCACAGCACAGAGGATGGAGACTCAGGTAACGTGGAAATCACTGCACAGGTCGGGTTGTGGATCGGCAATAGTGGCGTCAAAGTATGTTAAAACTGATTTTGTCTTTTATGAATGTTGCATAGTTGGTTCGAACCAACGCTATTATTGGTATTCCCCCTCATCCCCTTACCTGTTTGCCCTACGTCTTGGGGCGAGACTTCAAAGTGGTAATCCGGAGCAAATGAGTGAGGCACCCACGTGAGAGCACAAGGCAGTCAGCAAAATTCATGTGATCTGACTCATTGCATTCGCCTATTTGAGTCAACTGGAGGTTAATTCCCTGCTAACTACCCCCAGAATAGAACCGGGGACCTACGGATTATGGACCAACGCTCCACCTATATGAGCTAAACGTCGATCCCCTAGCATTCTATTTCTTTAAATGCTGAAAAACTGTCATAGTTTAGATTAATAAGATTTTGTATTTATTGGTTTTACATCACCTTCAGCAAGTCTGAAAATTGGTTTTGCAAGGAACTACATATTTCAAGAAAATATTTATTCTTATTTAAATCACCAGTCAGGGGTATCCAAAAATTGGAATTTTGTTTCCTCCCTGGGATGTCTGCTTCATGCAAGGATCACTCTTTGCATGTTTTTAAAGTTCGAGCTGCATTTTTACTGAAAACCCCTGGCTTAAAAATGATATAGTCACAAAATATATGTATATATATGTACTGTAGAACTGCAAAGTAAAATCTATATAGGAAGCTTAGTTGCTGTGATATCGGACATGAAAGTGTACAAATCAAACATTTTTAGTGCGTCATAAAAGGATCACTCTACGCCAAATTGTATTTTTACGATATTACTGACCTTGTAAATAAAACCACCAACAAGAAGAAGAACCCCATCAAGTCAACATACACCATTCATGGTAAAAAGCTCACGAGCGTACCCGCTGCCAAATACCTGGACTGACAATAGATAAGCTGCTAACATTCAACGATCACATTGACAAAATAGCAAAGAAAGCAAATTCCACCAAGGCTTTCCTCCAGTGCAACACCAAAATGTATCCCAAGCATATCAAAGCCAAATGCTATACTACGTATGTGCGGTCCACACTGGAATACACAGCGCCAGTGTGGGATCCTTCAACACCCGAATACATAGCTAAACTCAAAGCCGCACATTCATGGAGAGCTCGTTAACGATCATCTGACACCTGACATCTGACATCTGATCATCCATTCAAAAGCAAGGGGACACAACCCTCGATTCCTATAACCGTACACGCTTGTGCTTGCCTATAAGCACTCGTTCTTTCCATCACCGACTGGTATCTGAAATAGCCTGCCCCCAGAAGCAGTGATCCAGCCAAGTGTAGAGCAATTCAAGCTCGAGCTGCCTAGATGGCCGCTGTGATTTTAGAGATTTTACCCTCACCATGCACGATGTTACTTGAAGACTTTAGCGACATGAACACTCAGATGCGCCTTTTTCACCAATCTGCAAGAAAGAATACTCAACAAAGAGGGATGCACAGTATCGCCCGGCGACATAGCGCCCGACGACATATCGTCCGAAAAAAGTGAAGGGTGCGACATTTGGACCGATTTATGGCCCCCTTTTTCTTGCTTTGATACATTGCTCCAAACTCCAACCAGCGTCACTGTTCAAAAGAGCCTATCGTTTAAATGCCAGCTCTGGAGTTCCATCACGGTGACTCAGATCAAAAAGATATCCGTTTAACGTCAGTTAGTGTGTAATCTATGGATTCGTTGTGTCCACCACGCAACTGCGTTTACTTGAGTAGTTAATAATCTCCTTCTTAATCCCTTGACGCTTCGTTGTCAAAACTTTCGCGTATAATCGGAGCTGTTTTTGCAAAAAGATCACAGTTTTTGAGGAGTGTCGAGTTCAGTTTGAAGTGGAAGCCAGTCAATCGGGAAAACGACGAGGACTGAAAACCGTGCAACTGGTGTAGTGGAAATAGTGACACGTACCTTGTGTTTAGATGTGTTTAGAACGGGAACGTACTCAGTGTCAAGATGAGTTCAGGATGGTAAAGTGTACAGTGTTGTTGGTAGTTTCAGCGAGTGCTTTACCTAGTACACAGGTGACTTCTGGACGGTAAAGTGTACAGCGTTGTTGGTAGTGTTGACGAATTTTTTTATTTAGCATCTAGTGTTCAGCTGAGTTCAGGACGGTAAAGTGTACAGCGTTGTTTTTAGATTTCTTCAGATTGGTCACATTTTAAATGAGTAACCAGGAAAGAAACTTTTTACTAAAAATGATGAACTAAAATCGATCCAAATGTCGCACCCTGTACTTTTTTCGGGCCTTATGTCTTCTGGCATTAGGTCGTCGGGCATTATGTTGTGGATTCGTATTGCTAGATAGATAGATAGATAGATAGATAGATAGATAGATAGATAGTTAGAAAGATAGGTAGATAGATAGATAGATAGATAGATAGATAGATAGATAGATAGATAGATAGGTAGATAGATAGACAGATAGATAGATAGATAGATAGATCGATAGACAGAGAGATAGATAACACAGCAATAAACGTAAATAATGAGGTGTGAATGTACAGAGACTTGCGTTTCTTGTTTGTAACAGCCAAAAACGACAGATTATTACAAGGATTTTATTTTTATGTAGAAAGCGTTATCTGTTTTGTGTGAATGGCATGTTCTGTTTGTCCTTATCTTTGTAATTCTTGTACTTTTTTTATTTTTCAGAATCTTAGGCCTGTTACATTTCATACATGTCGATTTTGACATAGAACACAGGGTGTTAAACGAGATCACATGCAGTAGAAGTTTAGCGGGCAACTGCCAAACATGTACCCTAAACTTGCAATTCATGTGCGCATGGTACAAATTCTACCCTCACAGACTGCACACTTTACGTAAGGGGCCCAAATGCACAGGTACACAGTCTTGTATATAAACACATTACTATTTTTTGCATGCACCCAATGTTTTATAGTTTTTACTCCAACACACGCATTCATATAAGACATAATTAATATATACCATACATCAACAAGTGGTACATTTCGAACCACATTTTCGTATGTACTCGGAGGCGTGCACTCGGAGGCCTGTCCATGACTTTCTAAAACCAGCCTTATAGCAAGGCTTGAAAATGTATATATCTTAACCAAAAGCGTTTACCCTGTAATTTTCACCCGTAACTGCCGACAAGCAAATACAAAGATATACTTGAAATGCTCATGCAACCAAAGCAACACAAACGGACAGGGTCTGTCATCGCCCTCAAGCCCTCCCCCCACCAAAATAACTCCCGTTCTCCACCTTTTTTGGACATGAGTGGTAAAATGTGCCCCTCTTCCTCACTGTCCGGTGTCCTAGAATATCTTGGCCCCAGTATATCCTGCCCCCCCCCTTCGGACAAGATATCATAGAATATCTTGCCCCCCCCCGGGCGAAGATATCCTAGTATATCTGGGCCCCCTTTAGGATATCTTGGCCCCCTAGGTGACCAAGACATCCCAGTATATAGATATATTTATAGATATACTGGGATATCTTGGCCCCTCTTAAATAATTTCATATGACTTCATTTGAAAGAAATGTCAGTTAGTGTTTCGTGTTTGCCTGATGTATATGTGATCAATCAATCAATCAATAGTCTTATAATATTTTGTAGCTTTTTTATTGCATTTGACCTCATCTTCTGTCGATGACATGCACCATGTCAAAAGTTGAAAGAAATGTCATTACTGTTTAATGTTTAATTTATGTCTGTGTGATCAATCAAGCAATAGTCTTACTAGAATGAATAGCGTTTTAATTGCATTTGACCTCATCCTTGAATCCACATCCAATCTAAACAGCGTTTATCTTGATTACAATTCTGTCGAATAGATACACCATGTGAATAGTTTCGGTGTCCTGTGTGGGATTATTCTCTCTTTTGATTCAAAGGCAATAATATAATGCGACGGGGATCGAAATACTATTCGATTTGGCGGCAATTATCTCCGGAATAGTTGGGATTTCATCGAACCTACTCCGACTATCAACTAGAGTTTATATCGGATTTTTATCACAGTTTACGCTGTGGATAATATGGATACGACACTAAAACAACGAAGCTGTTCTTGGGTAACCACCTTGATGTTATTTTCGATTTTGTTCGGACATAAACTTATCCACCTGGATAAGATATACTAGGATAACTTGGCTTCCAAAGGGGGGCAAGATATCCTAAAGGGGGCAAGATATCCTGGGATATCTTGTCCGAGGAGGGGGCAAGATATCCGGGGGGGGGGGGGGAGCAAGAAATCCTGTTGCACCGGGAGGAGGAGCTGTGTATGAAGTTTGCGTGCGTTCTTTTTCTTTCGGTCACAAATGAACAAAAAAGTAGTTTTCTCCAGTTTTTTCATCTATTATTCTATTTAATACTTTAATTTATTTCACAGTTTCTCACAAGTTTGTGAGCTCCGGACTATCGTGAAACACTGCGAAGTGATCGTTACATCAAACATAGCCATCTTTCAAGATTCTTTCAGTTCACATTTTGAAAATATACAGTATGTGCAAACAAAATCCCAGTGTTTGTATGGTTCACAACCACCCTGCGCTTTTGAAGATAAAAGACGTCAAAGTGCCAATCTAGAAATACACATATTCTTTCTATGTATGGCGTGCCCTCCTCACCAGTGGAGAGAAAAAAGTCAGATTTGCGGAAGTCAGTTTTGTGAGCTTGTGCGTCGCGCTTGCGACATCACTTGCAGACAGATTAAAGTCATTGTAACGTACATTTCTGGGAAAAGCAACGGCTAACGATGCAGGCCACTGCCCAGATGTCCGAGAAATATATACTAAGGAGCCTTTTTAGTCTTGATTGGGCCCAAGCGTTTAATTTTAATTTACTTTTTCCTGCTCGTTAAGATACGTTCTTTTGCAAGTTTAGTATTTAAACAGTTTCAATTCGCATTTTAAAAGGCACATCTCAACCCCGCTCCCCCTCCCCCCACCCCCCTCGAATGTGCACAAGAGATTCCAACGGAAGACACGTATTTGAGGGACTTAACTCGAGACAAGGAAAGTATTTTTGGCTTTACAACCAGAAGTTTTAATTAAAATACCGTTGAAACAATCATCATGTTTGAACATGTGGCACGAATGACCTCACAGTAGTTATCTGTTAGATAAATATATCTTAATTAGATTCAATGTCAGAATGGAAATGACCTCAGGTGGTGAATATTAGTCAGAAAGCAAAACAATGAGAAAACAAGCACATAAACAAATATGCATAACTCAGAGAAGTGGATTGTGAGTTTTACTTGAAGAATAGATAAACAAAACTATAACGGTTAAACCAACCGCGACATAGAAAACAAAAAAATCTGGTAAAACACGGAAGGCTTGGGCAAGGCTGAGCAGGTTGCCGATTTCAAACCTTGTCTTGTCTGGTAACGCGATGCTACCCCCCCCCCCCACATAGTATTTCCACAAAAGCCCACCCACCCCCTCCACCCCCTTCAAAAGAATCCGTCACTTAAACCATAAGACCCTGGCAGTACGCACATTATATCCGACATTTTATAGGGAACTGCAAAATTCTGTCCGTTTTCCAGTTATTTTATTTGTTCAGCACACCATATGCGTTACCTGGAGAAAATTCCGAAAACCGATCAAATAACCCAGTGGTTTTGCTTTTATACTCTTTGAAGGAACAAATTAATCTCCGCGAAAACTATGACAGATCAGCTATTACCATGTCGGAGTTAGAAAATTGCAATAAAGAACTCAATTGCTACAAAGTAAATTAAAGAGATATTAGACAATTTGACTATCATTATTACAGTAATTATGCAAATTACATGAAAGTAATTAAACAATGACCTGAATAATTTCGCGTACAGGAGGGGTGTAACTTCTGAAATGCGTCAAAATATCCCCTCTGTCTTCTTCCCATATCATTAATGTGTCATATTCCTCTTTTTGGTTACATAAATACAACAGTTTATTTATCTTTTAACCGAAATTTTATTCACATGATGTCAGATGATGGTTATTTTACTATCATAGTTTGGGAGGTGTGCCCAGAGTTATGATACACAAGTGAAAAAAAAATCAGTTTTTAAAGTCATCAATAATCGAGGGGCCCCGTCAATTAAAATACTGTCTTATTTATAAGACCAGTGTCCAAGGATATCTTGGCCCCGCACTAGAATGTCTTGCCACCATCCCACCTACAGTCAGA
Source organism: Protula sp. h YS-2021 (assembly GCA_949752745.1). NCBI lineage: Eukaryota > Metazoa > Annelida > Polychaeta > Sabellida > Serpulidae > Protula > Protula sp. h YS-2021. The sequence goes on from OX457024.1 coordinate 72,073,960, forward strand.
ATTAGAAGGGATGCTAATTGCTATTTAGGAACCCTGAGCCATATTTTGACCGGGTTCCAAAACAGAGTCTAGGACGTTACCTGCGGGCACTTCACCCGTGGACTTTACCCGCTTAGACTATACCCACGGGGTCTTTACCCGTGGTAGGACTTTACCTGCGGGGACTTTACCTGACTTAGGAATTACCCGCACTAGGACATCACCCGTGGATAAGTAAAACGAAAGTAAAAACACAGATTTTCCACAATGTTCAATTTTGTATTTGAAACTTACACCATTCAACCAATACAAAAAGCACTTCATGCATCAACCTTCGCTTAGACACAAATAAAAGCATGAAAGATTAGAATATTTATTATTTAGTTGATGATTAAATTCATTTATTTCTCTTTTTTAATTCTGGATAATGAAAAACATCACAAACCGGAGAGAATACCATTAAATTAGCCAGTAAGTTTCAATAACATTCTATTGTTTCTTTTCACAAGCTTAGTCACGATTTCATTTTTCTTCATCCGCAGGTAATTTCCTAGGTCGGGTAAAGTCCCCGCAGGTAAAGTCATCACGGGTATTATCCTACTTTAACCAAAAACCGGCACAAAAACCCACGTCTCAAAATACTCAAGTGAAAACTTAGAAAACGATATTTTTTAAGTGGACAAGTTGCCATGGCTAGTCTCAGAACAGTCACAAGCACCAGCCTTGAGATTAGGCGACGGAAAATGGAGTTCTTGCCAGCACCTCTATATATGCGTATTTTCTATGACTCTTTAAAACGGATAGGATTATTTATTTGGATGTAGTGCAAGTTGATCTCAACTTTTGAAGGCCTGCTCTCTCCTCACTCACAAAAACATTTTTGATTACCTGATGGAACGAAAACCAGGATGGGAATGATGTTGTTTCCGAAACAATTGCTGATTGAATTATCGCTAGCTCCAGAGTCTCTCCATTTCGGTCAAAGACTGTTTACTACTACCGTAGTAGTAGTTTACAGTCTTTGATTTCGGTCAATGAAGAAAGGATATTCGATCAGTGGCGGTATATTTTACATATGAATATAACATATGGGCTTATTTTGCCTTTGTGTTACAAGTGCATTCCAATTTTAAGCACTCATTTGAAAATAAATGTAAGACTGGGTTATGTAATTTCACTAAATGTTTGAAACACTTTGTAAAACGTCTTACTAAAATCTTCTGAAATTTAGTAACAAATTTTCGCGAAAGCCGTCTAAAGATGTCTCAATAAGTGACCTGAGATTGTGGATGCAAATTATTTTGCATCAAATTTACCTATGTTTTTAACTCTTATCACTTAAAATCTCTGAAACAACAAAGAGGCTAATTGTTGTTTCTCTAATACTTCACACTACATTTCAGTTCACTGTGGAAATGTCAAAGATACTTTTAAAGCAACCGATTCTGTTTCCACAGAACTGAAATTAGCATTAATAATACAACACATAAATTACCAGGGACATAAATACATAAGCATAATTGTCCAAAGAAAGAAAATCCTTAATTTAACATTATTTGAGTACTTTTGTGAATGTATATAAAATTAGCATGTGAACTTATCGTAATCGTTTGTGTTTATACTGTGTTTTGTGCCTATTTTAACGGTTTTTTTTTTTTAAACAATGGCACTACTAAAATTTTGGCATTCGCTGATCCCTTGTGAAAGACGATGCTGTCAACCCCATGTCATTTCCAAAGAACTGACATGTCTGTTCGTTGTTTATTTTCCAGATACAAAAAAAAAAAAAACAAAAGAAAGAAAGAAAAAAGAAAGCACATTTTTTTTTATTTCACTTCTTGTAACGATAACGGTCCGTTATTTACATCAATCAGACCGAATTACGTGTACAAAAATATCTTTCGTTTTCTTTTGTCAACAAATTTCACAGCTAATTCGTGGATTACCTCGTTGTTGTCAACTTAAAACTTTGATTTAAATTTACGAATAATATTCTTCGGTTGATTTAAATTGTGCTACATATATTATTAGACCGCTTGCGTTTTCAATTAGTAAATAATACTTCAGTTTCCATTTAAACTTCTCAGATTTATACCAAAGCTCAATTACATCGCAGGAGGAAACAGTGTAAAATAAAGTTTTAATAAATGTGTAAATATATTTGTTAGACAATATATGACTTCCTTTTGCACATTTGTTAAAGCTTTAAGAATATATCAAGATACTCAGATATATTTTCAATTTATTTAATGATATTTACAACTAAATTGAAGCCTGTGTTATCTCTACATTTTCCATGTCTCTAATTTAGTTAAAGATATTTGTTTTTCGATACATTTCAAGAAATCAATAAATGAATTAAAAGTTCAAGTTGTTGAAGAAATATATCGGGTAATTATTATTAAGACCTGTCAAATGGTCTCGTCTATTACTGTTTATTTACATTTCCAATTTTAAGAATGCTTCACTCCCTCATTTGGAAAATTTTTGTGTATTTGTTACTGAATACAGTTTCGCATGTTTTTAATTTTCCCAGTTAGCGATATGACTGATGTAACACCAAATAGCAGCAGTATAATTGCAATGTCATATACGTACTATTTTTAAACCTTACGGGGAGGAGGAAACTTCGAATCCTTTACAATGTATTTTTTTAATTAATTTATTGGTTTTTCATAAGTTTAATAATTTTTTATTTTTGCTGTTATTGATGGATTTAGTATACATTACTCTCTTTACACAACTGGAGTGATTCTTTTATAAATTATTTCAGGAATGTTGCTTTAACTTTCACAACATTTAAAAGAAGGAAAGGAGGAGTATGTTTGTGTATTTCTGAACATGCTGTTGTCTTTGTGCAGAAAAGGGACAGAGAATGCGAAACAAAGCTGCTCTTACTCCAGGCCGGATCACATGATCCTGGTTTTTTTTTTCACAAGAAGAAAGGAAAAGACGCGGAACAAAGATCAGTAGAGTAAACACGGTTATAAATTACAATGGAACAGAATTTCTTCAGAAGTCTTCAGTTCTTATCTGGGTCCGTTGTTTACTAATCCGTTGAGCAGATTAATTACGGCTGTCTTCAGTTTTATATTGAGAAATCAAACATGAGTTAAACAAAGACAGGGTCAATGAGTTTGCTCTTTGCAAAAGTGGCATTTTCTAAAAAGAAAACTAAAGAAAAAAATCATAGGACCAACAGTAGATTTATGAATGCTCTTTTTATATATTAATCTAGACATCTCTAAAACAATGTAAAAACCGTCAAAATAAGAGCAAATAAATTTAGCCATATATAGTCTGGAGAAATCGGCTGACTTTTGTATTCATTTTTATTTACACAAAATATTATGTCACTGCAACAGTTGCAATTTTGCACATTCCTTTCTCTTATTTATGAATCTAGTTAAAGTGAGAAAAGTTTATGAAAATTCAAGTTACAAATTATAAAAAATGCTTTGGTCTGAAGTTTTCATTCTGTGTCTTGTTTGTTTGTTTTATTTTCTACTGACAATTAAATTTTATTTACGACCTCTTTGTTGCGTCTAGGAATTATTGTAACTTTATTGTGTAATGTATTGTATTGTAATGCATTTCCTATGCTCATAAAATATCAGGTCAGATTGGCAATTATCGCTTTTATCTAAAATATTACACGTATATCTTGTTCATATGATGACTGCGGGTTCCCGGTGTCACGTTCGGTCATTGTTTATATGGTCAGTCTGGTTTTTTTAGTCATCCACGGCACCTTGTTTGCTTATACCACAGCAAGAGCACCTTCGCATTGTCGCCGAGCGCGTGTCCAAATATAGCAGCGAGTGTCAAATATTGTCCAGTTTTGTTTGTGGAACTGAGCCACTTGGTGGGCATTTCTTGATACTGATCGGTAATCCATAGCTGGTTTAGAAACAAAGTTTGTCAGTTGAAAACACTAAGAGGCCGCCCCGCGTAACTTGGCGTAATAACCACACAGATGTGCATTACGTTACAATGCGATGTGTTTTCACGCCAAACGCGAGAATATTGATGTGTATCTGGTTACACTGTTTCATTTATCCCAAGCCAATGGTGGATGTGTTACAGAAATGTATCCACCCTAAAGACAAATGTGTCCTTAGCTTGGGCGGCATCCAAGACTGACCATTGTCTTTTATTTATTTTCGATACATAATTACCTTCAGTCAACAAGTCTATTTATCCGTTTTTTACCCATCTCACATCTGTTCTATCTCACGGAAGTGAAGCCACACCAAGCTTTTCTAAGCCATAGTCCGCATAACAACAGAAGCTAGAAGCATTGCTGTTACGTTTTAAAAACATAATAACACTTCGATGCAGATTGATTTATCTCCTGCCAAACAGCCATGGTATTAAAATTTAATCAAGAGTGAATCCCGCCCCAATGGGTATACAGTGTATTTGTTGCTGTGTTGACAATACCTATTTAGAACAGCTGCTCAATTATTTATAATGTCTCAAAGAAAATCACAATACTGATGTGTGCTGCTGTATTTATGTGAGCGGAGAACATTTCTTAGTGTTTGTTTCAGCTTAATTTTTAATTAATTTACTAATTGTTTTTTTTTTTTAGAGAAACAAGCAACAACTAAATCTGTACGTTTCTTGCAAAAAAAAAAACATTAGATGTACTGCCATTATTTTAAACAACAATTTTGCAATTGAGTGACCAATTATTTCGTAATATTCATGCGAGAAAGAGAAAAGGGACAGCAGCGAAAAGGAAATCATCTAAAAAATGTTGATGTGAAACGTTTTGCTTATAATGACCCTATAAAGGGGTGAAAGGCTATGTACAAAGACCTTGCTTTTTAAATGATTTCTATGACTTCTTAAATGACAAATATATTGGTGTTTCTACGGTAATAAACTGGGGAAAAGGAAACTGTGTGTTGATAAAACGCATCATTCATATTGAACAACAATACATACCTTAAAAGGAACCCATCATGGTTCGTGGGAAATGAAAAAGTGACCATTTGAATGACATTGTTCCCGTTACATTGTGGGCCACCCTTGTTTTAACAACGCCTATTTTGAGTATTTGTCAAGCTGCTCTGCCTCTGTTCCCAAACTCTTTTTTCCCCTTGTTATTTCAACTTCTTTGAATCAACTAATCCGCAAAGCTAATACCCCTTGTAAATGCCAAATGAATTAGCGAATCTAATTAAAAAAATGTAGCGTGGATTATGGAGGCATTACCGGATTGCAATTAACCAATGAGATCATAAGGCGTGCGAGAAAACTAACATGGGCTTACTCAGTTTCAAACAAGTTGTGGCACTTTGAGTATCTTCCAATGAAAACGCTGTTCTCTGTTATAAACGTGATCAGCGTCAGAGTGACAGTCAGACAGTGCAGAGCTCACAGACAGGACATCATTGGTCTAGTCTCCTCTCATATCTCCACGGGGAGTATTGAATGCATTTAAATTGAGTAATTAAAAGGCAAAGTTGAAATTATCAATTAGCATTAAGTTAGTGAAATCAAAATATATGAACTTGTTTTGAGATGTTGGAATACGGAGGAAGTGCAGGCACAACATTAAGGCCTGGATTTTATTTGGAAAATATGAAATCCAGCATGAAAGCAACCAGCAGGAATTTGTCTGATACAGGTATTGTAGACTTCGCTTACATATCAGAATAATACAATAATAATTTAATTCATCAGATGACTTGGTAAAATCAGAAAAAAATAATTAATACTTTCTTAGTGAAATAAAATACTCAGATGAAAAAGTATCAGTCATAAACAGCTAGATTCAGCAGATTCTAATATGCAAACGGTTATTTTCTGGGGCTAGTTTGTCTTATTCAACAATAACAACTTTCTTTGTTTGTAGAAGTTTAATTGGTATTTAATGAATGATAATAAAAAATATGTTGATGTATAGTCAGAGATGTAAAAAATAAATATACAATTAATAAAACATTATTATATATTGATTTATTAGGCATTTTGTGCATCTGTTATATATTGTTATATACTGTTATATATATGTGTGTGTATATATATAAATTTCTAGAATATGACGCAGAAGACGAAATGGTATTTTCTCCACGCCCATATCCCGGCAGCTACAATGTTCCTTATTCCCGCCATACAAACCCGCCGGCTGATGTGGAGATTCGCAGGTCTGGAGCGTGTGAAGGCAATGGTGTTTGGGCGCGCCTAGATATCAAAACTGGTCAAAAATTTGGTCCCTTTGAAGGAATCCTGAGGCCAACAGTACCAGATACATCATGTGCCTGGGAGGTAAGTTGTGCTGATTAAATCTATACATAGCATGCGGTCAACACACACATATATATATATGGTTTTAATCTTTCTTAAAAAAAATTGACATTGGTTCAGAAGTTCATAGTTAGCGCATTTTTTTATCAATTGAAATTCAATTGAAAGCGGTAGCAAGTCATTAGATCTTCTTGAAATATATCTTTTGTTAGCTTTGATGTTCATAACAGGCTTGAAAAGCGATCATTGGCACTCACAGTTGAAATCTGAACCACTTTTGCTCGAAAACTAAAGAGTACTTAATAAAGTTTGGAAAGCTTTTAAAATGTTGAGATGTTGCTGCACCTTTTAATTCAATTCTTTCGATAACTCCCTTTTGGACTGAATAAATATTTGACTCTTCTCTCGTTGCTCATGCGTTCGTTTAAATTACTCTCGAAACGTCGCGTTTTGATTGTTGAAAAAGAACAAATTAGTCGATTAATTTTATAATAAAATTAACTTGCAATTCATTAATAACAGATCCGTGGGCGATGTTAATAAAACCTTCAAATAATAAAAAGATTAAGAAGTGTGCATCAAATAAACTGATGTTATCATTTAGTGAAATGAAAGTGGAAGAAATGCCTTTGAATGAGAGAACTACCTATTTGAAATAATATTTTGCACAAAATAACTAAAAAAGATAACACTGAATTGATTATTTGGAAATATTAAGTAATTGTTATTGGTACAACGGTGTTATCTTAAAAAAGAAACATCATTTTAATAGTTAGAGTCTATAAATTAAGCTAAATTTACGCTCACCAGATTGTGGACGAAACGGGCCGTGTGAAGGGCTGGGTGGACAGTTCAGATCCGAGCACAGGAGGATGGATGAAATTCGTGGCCAGTACTGAAAGCGAGGCAGACCAAAACGTGGTGGCTACACAGATAGGAGATGACGTGTATTACAGAGCGATAAGAGATATCCGACAAGGCGAAGAATTGCTTCTGTTTACTAAAGCTGGCGTATACCAAGAAAAAGACCTGGAGTCGCTAAAACCAAGGATTAAAGGTAAATTGCTTTAACCAGTAGAATGAAATATATAATCTCTTACTTAGAAATAATGAGTGAGGTAATGTAGCACATTGTGATACATTTTATGATATATAATAATAGCAATACTGACAATCATAAAAATAAATAAGCAAATAATAACAGTAATATCAGATCAGATTTTCTTCGCTTAATTTTTCATATGCTTTCTTTTAAATTAAATATTTCTTATTTCAGAAGTGAAATCTTTTTCTTGCGAAAAGTGCAAAGAATGTTTCAAGTCGAAAGTTGCTTTACGAAGACACGAAACCTACGTATGTAACAACGAGTATGCAGTATTCTCCCCCAAATACCCACCACATCCGATAAGCGAAAGGCAAGAAAATGAAAAAGTGGCAGAAATGGAAGAAAGGTAAAAATACTAAACACAAGCAATACATCATTAAACAAACTAAAGAAACGTAAAAAAGCATATACAAAAAAAAAAAAAAAACAAAAAAAAAACAAAAAAAAAAAAAAAACCCTAAAAAAAAAAAAAAACAAAAAAAAAAAAAAAACAAACAAAAACGAAACGTAACTTTGAATATCGTCTGTCGACAGCATTTGTGGTGTGGTTTTTTTAATCGTTTTGTAGGTACATATTATTTTGCAGTTGGCTAGTACAAAGCTGGAAATCGTAGATGAATATGAGTAATACAGACGAACAAACATTCGCATTAAATGTTGAAAAAAAATTCAGTGGGTTTACTTTTTTAATGTACTGAGGTTTGATATGAAGGTGATTGGAATGCTTGCAATTTTAATGCTTTTAGATCTCCGGTTCAGAAAAAAATTAAATCAGAAGAATACGTGTCCGAAAATGAAATTAGAATGCCACTTCCCATCAGCAGTGCAGAAATTAAGGTAAATTTTATTCCATTTGGCTAGTTGAAACTTTTATTTATTAAAAATAAAAGTGCAAGCTGTCGGAGAAATGCTGAAATAAGTTTATGTGTCAACTGTAAAAAAAAAAAGAAGAACGGTGTTATGTGTCTGTTTCTTAGTAGTCACATCCGAATTCTTAAGGGCCACTTCACGTTCTTTAAAAAATAATTTTCACGTTCTTGTTTTTTTGTAATTGTCAAACCAATGATATAAGCAGTGACCATTTTAAAATGAACCTCAACTACTCCATCTTAGAAAATAAAATTTTGTTCATGAAAATTATATTATCTTTTACAGAAGCCGAGTAAAGTGTTTTACTGTGAGAACTGCCCTTTGGTGTTCCACGACGTAAATATTCTGTCCGAGCACATACGAGACCAACACCAAGGAGCGCGCTCTTTCCCCTGCGCCGAGTGCGGCAAAACATTTGCGACATCTAGCGGACTAAAACAACATCAGCATATTCACAGCAGCGTCAAGCCCTTTCAATGCGAGGTAAATTTAAAAGCTAAAACGAGATTTTAAAACTTCATTCTGATGCTGAGTGGAATCGAAAATAGCAAATAGCGATAAGAGGATTATTTTTCTAACAAGACATGAGATAAAAAAAGAGTGAAAAAAAAATCTTCGTATTCAACAGCTAATTTTATTTCAATACGTTGGCAACGAGCTGAGTGCGTTGTGAATCAGCATAGAAAGTAGTTATGCTATAAATAAGACAGTTGTCTGTAATTAAAAAAATGTATTCACTTTATTTTGTTGTTATTGGCAGGTTTGTTTGAAGGCGTATACTCAGTTCAGCAACTTATGTCGTCACAAGCGCATGCATGCCAGTTGTCGACAGCAGATCACGTGTTCCAGGTGTAAACAACCCTTCTCAACTATCCACTCTCTAAACAAACACAAGCCATTTTGTGCCAAGTCAGCTGCTGAAATGACCATCCATGGCTCGCCACTGACAACCAAAGCCGACTTCTCCCCTCCTAAACCAGGTTCATCCAGTGACAGCCCGGTTCCGAAGTATGAACCGACGCCTTACATCAACAGCACGCTGCCTTTGCCTTGCTTACCACCACTATACGTCAACACAAACCCGATGATGCCAACCGCAATACCTCCCATGAATCCACTGATTGCGGCGTTGATGATGAATCGCATCGGTTCCCAACAGTATGACATCATGCAACGTCATCGCCAGCTACTTCAGAAAATGCCAACTGGTGTCCAGTCTGGGAACACCATGAATCGTGACAGCTCTTCTGGCGATGAAAATCCTGAGGCATCCACGTCATGGTTAAAAACTGAAAGGGTACGATCCCAAGATTCAGTGGGCGAATCAAATGATTATGCCAGTTCAAGTGACACCAGTTCAGGAAATAAAACACCACCCGATACTTCGTGTAGACAGTCTTGTTCACCAGCATTTGATTTGGCGTCGTATCCTATAATAAGGAAAGTGCTAAATGGTGAGAAACTACCCCAAAATGATTTGACAACAAACAGCATCATCGCGGAAACCGATTCGCCTCTCGATTTAACATGTACTCAGAAAAAAGTCACAAACTATATAACAAAGAAAACACACGTGTTTAACACACAAGTGCCATCACCTCAGGCAGTGAGAACCGAATCACCCTATGACTTCAAGAAAAACCACCCGTCTCCACCGTTTTCAAGCCCATACTCTTCCAATAGCGGCGAGTTTCACAACAGCTTCGCATATAGTCACGCTATTCAACAAATGACAATGCTAGTTGCTGGTAACAAACACGAATGTTACCCACAGTCAAGTTCTCTTGATCCGGCATCCGTATGCAACGACAGAACAAATCAGAACATTTCTCTGTGCTACTTCAGAGCTGGGCACGATAAATATGTATGTCGCTACTGCGCTAAAATATTCCCCAGATCAGTCAACCTATCCTGGCATCTGTTCACACACACTGGCGAGTCTCATTTCACATGCGACAAAGAAGCAAGAGATGTTTCCATCCAGCTCAACCAGAACATTGATAACAGTTATCATCACCACGCATTTACCTGCGGAATATGTGAACGCAAGTTTTCACAGCCGTCCAAGCTTACACACCATTTACAGAGACACGACATCCATCTCAAGCTTCAGCATCAGCTTTCACCAGTATCATTCTCCAAAAAATCAGAACTTTTCGACACGGATGAAAGCGCTTCTGAGGAAACAGGTCTCCAAACACCCCAAGAACAGAGAGTCTATGACAACATCTCGCCTGCTTCCGAGCCAAACAGCCCCCAAAACGAACTCATTTCCGGCAACGAAGAGAAGAAAGAGCACAAGAAAGCCATCGTCTCACCTGCCTTTAAGCCTGATCATCCCCAGGCGCTCACGCCAAACAACTCTGTCCCTATGCTGCAAAGAATGAGGAACAGTTTGAAAAGAAAAAGTCCTACTTCTTTTCCATCTCCTGCACATCTTGTGCTGCCAAAGAAACGACGATTTGAAGAGGAAATGTTGTAGTTCTGAAATTCAAAATCGCTGGAACATTAACTTTAAATGCGGTTCTTTGTATATTGTGATTTAAGCATATGAAGACACGTTTACAGTCAAGTCAAGTGCTTAAAAAAGGAAGTAATGTAAATAAATCCATGTGAATTTGCATTTTTGTATTTGTAATGGGAAAATTTATCAAATTATTTTCAAGTGATTGGCTGTACCTGCCTGAAAAATGAGTTCCTCAGGATAAAATATTTGATGTTCATTATGTTAAACACCAAAATGATTTTTAAGAAAAACCTTTTTTAAAAGGCATTGTACACTTAATTAAACTTTGTGGATATTATTTTGTAACCATTTATTTATAGTTATTAAACACATGACCCGCTTATAAACGCAAATAAACGAAAGCACCAGTTGAGTTCGATTTGATCAAGTCACCAACTCCGTAAGACTTCACATTGCATAATCTAGTCTTACAGTATGTTGTTTCATGTCTTCGACGTAACAAAGATTTACCCAGCTGTGTTCGTTGGGGGCATTGTATTATTGCCCATATACGTGAACATTATGAAAATATCCTTTAGCCAAAATGTGCACTTTAATTGCACTTATATATTCTTTCTATTTATTTATTTTTTTTTCAAATCATTCATGCACATTTCGATATTGTAAGAGTCAGTTAAACTTTTCAATAAAATGTCCTGATATAAAGTAGTATTTTTGTTCGTTTACCTTTTCCTGATTCCCAACAAACCAACTTTATACAAAATACAAGCATTCAATAGGTTAGGTTTGCAAGAGGGGACTGCAAATTCGATTTATAGCAGTGTTTTTAAGGCAAAGTATGACAGTAATAAATAGCCTAATAATATATTTTTCGGTGTAGCATAATGCACCCAGCCAAACACACGCGGGCACACACACGGTAAGGGGGAAGGGCTGTTAATGGACTTGTTTATGTAATCCATCATATCAATCCATGATCAAATTCAAAACGGAGAACTACGACCAATCACAACCTTAGAACAATCAGAGCAAATGCTGTTATTTGATTGGATCGGCGTCGCAAACATCAATTCGACGTTATCCCATCTAAGAATGTTTACTGGGACACGGCGTGTTATCTCTGTCAAGGTTTGTCCAGATCTGTCCATTTTTGTTTTGGCGGTGGTTGTCGTGATCGTTGCGCTTGATATTCAAGTACAACGGTTGTATTATTGATATCCATGTGGGTAAGCAATTTTTTGTTGTTTTATGGATTATTTAAAAAAAAAACAATGAAAATGTCCATTTGATCTGCCAGATCAAGACCCTACACCCAAGAAGATCAAGACCCTACACCCCAGGACTCCAATTTTACTTGTCCAGAAAGATAAGGGCCTCAAGTGCTTTGTACCAGGAAGTTAGCCAAATTTGATACGTGTGAAACAATTGGTAATTTTACATACCTGCTTGTTATGACTTGGTCTTATTCAGTACCGAGCAGACAGTTAAGCTGATAGACATTTTACCCATTGCGTTTAATGTCGTCTGATTTCCGTGCTGCTGTTTTGTTTGTTTTTGTTTTTTTTGTTTTGGTATTTCTTATAGTTGAATAGAGGACATTCATACAAAGTAGCATTTTCTTTTTCACAATGCTAAAGAGAAATATAATACCCGAACCAGGAATACCGTAAAGCTCTTGGAAATTATTATTGAGGAAGAAGGAAAATGCTGTAGACACCTTTTAGGTATTGGATTTCAGCTGAAATCTCAAAAGACTCTGGCCACTTATAATCAAAGCCTAAATCTATTTGAAAATACTAAGCAACAAAATATAATCGCATAAACTGACTGGCTCGTGGAATCAAACGTAACGACAGGAGCTATAATGTTCGTTTCATTGGATAGAGTCGCAGTTTTGCTGCTGGTAGCGGAGCTCAGCACAGCAGTAAATCCGGGATTAAAAGCTAGGATTTCCCAACATGGCATCCAATACGCGGCCGAGGAAGCAACTGAAGTTCTCAAACGAGAGGTGTTATCTCTTGCGATTCCAGACCAGTCTGGTTCCAGCCACGAATACATTGGCAAGGTCCAATACCAGCTAACAAATATACGCGTGACGTCATTTGTTCCTCCCAAAACCACAATCACAACAGCTCCGTTTAAATGGTCACTGGTTGGAACAGCCGCTTCGATCCATGCTGATTGGCATTACTGGTACAAGAAGGCATTTATTCATATCTCAGATCACGGATCGGTCGATGGCAGCCTCAGTGTGGATATGGCGACCACGATTGTGATGGGGGTTGACAACACTGGGCGCCCTACCATTCGAACGGATAGCTGCAACAGCGCTGTCACAAGTACCCATATTAAATTTCACGGCGAAACAAGCTGGCTATACAACCTATTAGACGGGATTCTCGAGAATTCAATTCGCCGACACCTAAGTAGGCAGCTATGTTCATCAATTGAAAGGGTAATTAATGTTAAAGCTGGACAATCTCTTTCGTTGATGCCGTTAGAGCTGGACTTGCATGGTATGGTGGTCTTGGACTACAGTTTGGTATCGCCACCAGCTTTCACGACCACATATATTGAGGCTCTCTTCAAAGGAGAATTCTTCTGGAAAACTGACAAGCAAGAATGTCCATTCCATCCCGATTCTATTCCTGCTGTTACACCTGAAACAAAGATGTTATCGTTTTGGTTGAGTAAATACAGCATTAATAGCCTTGGATACGCCCAATATAAACACAACGCCCTTACCTACCAATTGACGAGAGATGACCTCCCCCTTAAAAGTCAGGGTTTGCTAGACACAACGTGCAAGTCGTTATTTCTCCCCTGTATTGGCGGTTTAATATCGGAAGTTGGCAAGATGTACCCAAACGCTTCTATTGCCGTGGACATGTCCGTCACTGAAGCCCCCGTCATGGACATTGACCCAACAGGTATTACAGGAAGATGGAAAGGCCTAGTCAGTTTCAGTGCTGCGATACAAAATACAACACAGCGTTTTCTGTTTTCGTGCAATGCGATGGTCACATTCAATCTCACGGTGGGAATGAATGGTCCGAATATAACTACAACCATTACAGAGTCTGCATTCATAATGACATTGAAGAAGTCAACGATTGGGGACATCAATGTCGACAACCTCAATCTGGTGATGGAGATGGTGATCAAGGACTTTGTTATTCCAAATCTCAACACACTCGGGAAGGAGGGGATGAGGCTCCCTGCTTTAAAAGACGTCAACTATCATTCACCGAAGCTGACGATGATGCAAAATTCTTTGTTTATTGGTGTCGACTTGGAGTATGTTGGATAAACACTTCAAAAAATCGAAACAAGGTAGCAGCGAAAATAATGATCAATAAAAGACGGTTCAGCTGTTAAGCTATGGAAATACGCGTTAGTTCCGTATACTCAGACTAGGACATTCGAATCCATATTCTGCTGTGTGTCTGCTGTTGAGGGACAGGGCTATTCCTTCAGCAAGGTTTCTTTCTTTTTAGTAAAGTTGCTCTCTCGAAGTTCAATGGCCGAAAATCTATTATTTGAAACATCACTATCACCCTCAACCCTTCCCGAAATCAACCCACCTGCTTTCAGCATGTTTTGACAGATACCAAGATTATTGCATTTATTCAAGATTTAGTCACATCATACTAAATAAGTTTGCTTATTAATTTGATTGTGAAGGTTAAACGACATCTTGAAATGAAATAAGAGACCATCCATTAAATACGTACGCAGCATTTTCGGACTAGTTTGTTCCATCCCTGTACATCCAATTAGTGAGGCCACTCATCCACTATAACGTTACCCCTCTGACCCCACCCCCTCCTCACCCAACCACCCTTTCGGGCGTGCGTACTATATGGATTGCTCGAAGTCTTTATTGTATGGAATAGTCTGTCAAGTGGTTTTTACTCAATAATATTGATATATTTACTCAAGATTCATCCGCATCATATGTATACTTTTCATTTGAACGGAATGATAATTTGGTATTTTTACCCGAAAATAATCTGAGGACAGGAAGAAACAGTTCTATTTCTCATCGCAATTTCCGAAAAAATTGACCCGGCCGGCGATGTTTTTTCGCTCGAAATTCGGGTCGTATGGAATGTCATTTTAACAGCTATTAAAGCTATTAAATCAATGTAAATTTAGATTTTGCTATCACTAATTTAAGATATCAAAAAGTTATTTTTGACGTCAAAAACTCAATTTTATAACCTTAAAAAAATCTGAAGGGAGGAAAACATTTTATATAAAATTTAACAAATCGGCAATTAAATTTTGGAGATAACAATAATAACAGCACATTTTTGAGCTCAACGACAGCTTCTTTTTAGCGCAGTGCAGAAGTAAACAGGGACCAATTATTGTTGCATTTACAAATGTTTGGTTCTGAATTTTAGATATAAAAATAAACGATATTTTGATATAAAAAAATTGATCTTTAAGATAAAATCATTCGTAGATTTCAAACTATAAATTAAAAATATCATTCTGAAAAAATGTTATTTAAAATAAATTCTCGATATCAAATTGAAATATTGCTATCAAATATTTCATTTTTGCCATCAGGAACTGAACTTTTGTTCTCTAAATATCAATTTTACGGATCATTAAATCATTTTGATATTTAAAACTTTTTGATATCTTTGCATATTTATTGATATCAAGAATTATTTTGGAGAAAAAGAATACGTTTAGAGACATCAAAAATATAAATACAGATAATAAAATTAATTCTTGATATTAAATTAATTCATTAATTTTAGATATCAGTAATTGCCTAATAAATGTCAAAATGGCATTCCATAGAGACGAAACTACGGTTTCATAAAATGTTTTAAAACATTTATATTTGCGTTAACATTTTTTAAGTACTTACTCTAAATCGTTCGAATTGTTAGTTTGCTTAAAAATGTGAGCGCCGAAGGCGAAAGCCCAAAATTTGAAGATAAAGTATTCTTTGAAAGGTTATTTCCGGTGTTTTTTTCTGCCTCCCAGGGAAATTGGTTTATTTTTAATTTTCTTCGCCCGGCCGAGAGTACGATTTCGTTTTTACTCGAATTTTTAAGCCCAACCGTTGGGCCATCCGATGAGACATGATACGTATGAAATCGATTTACATGAATAATTTTTCAGAAGTAGGAGAGAAAAATTATTTTATGTGCTTGCTTTAGTCTAAAATGCCGAAATTCTCGGGGTAGGAGTTGGGAGTGGGGAGTTCGGGTGTTAAAAAGGCCTTTTTAGCTTAGGCCGGAGAGGGGATGAGAACCTTCAACGCCCTGGATGGGCAAATATATATTTGTCTTATAATTTTTTAACACCTGAATCTGGAGAAATATTGTTTTTCGATTGAGCGTAGCAACAGTAAAATGCTTAAAATATAAAAGGATCTGATGTAGCACAGAGAAATCAAGCCTTCCTTTTTGTGGCTCTGTTTCCGGGACCGGCGTAACAGACTATCTACCCCCTGCCTGCACAGCTTCCCCCCGGGGGGGGGGGGGGGAGCTACACTAGTCTATCTTCCCCACCTCCAGTATATTTTGCCCCCAACCCCCCCCCCCCCCACCCTCGGCCTTTTTTGCATATAAATATATTTGATAATATTTGTTCATTAGAACAAGTGGACTCAATTAAACTATATAAAACTAACTTAAACTACTTTATTGACCAAATTCAACACAATTCAAACAAATATAAAAAAGGCATCTTTGATCAGACAGTTCTATATTTTTCCTTTAATATCCTTTTTAGCATTTTAGAGAGACCAGGTGGATACTCCTGATCGCTAGGATTATCATAAATAACATCGACATTATCCAAGAAGCGCTTTCTTGTATGCTCAACTTCATCTTCCTTTTAGAAAGTGATACCAATAGGGGGCACGAAATACCAGGTGGGGGGGGGGGGGAGAAGATGGCCTGGTCTATCTTCCCCGGGAGGAAGCTGTACAGGGGGCAAGATATGCTGTTCCACCGGAAGGACAGTAGATTCAGATGTGCCCATCCCCTGGGTAGCAATGTGCGTCTTACCCATAAAGCCTGCTCTCGGAGTCAGAGAGACCGTCTTCTGCGCTCCATGTTCTTTCACAATTTCTCGGTCCAAGGCCTAGATTTCACTTTTCGTTTGCCCTATGCTAAGGCTAAAAGGAAGGTAAATCTTACCATTGCATTCCTGGGAGAGATTTTATGCGTCCTGTAAATATCTTATCACAAGAGCCAGATCACACTGTGCCACGTTTTATTGTATAGGAGGAGCGTTTAACTTGAATTGTCTGCTGAAGACAGTTGGGGGGGGGGGGGGGGGGGGTTTCCCCTGGGTCATAACCTATGCTGGCCGTGAGTCATGATTCTCTTCGCGACCTCTGGCAGAATTGCTTGGGGAGAAAACGCATAGAGGACTCTCCCCACTACCGGCCATGTGCAAACTAGAGCATTTACTGCCCATGCTCTGAGATACGGGGATATGTCACCTGGGTATCTTGGTTGTCACTACGTTGGCAAACCAGTCTGTTATAGCAGGGTGTCATGGATAGGACCCATCCTTTCATTTTCTTGAATTTATTCCCACATTGATAACGCCCTGTCTTGTTGATAATGTTACAAAAGAGGCCTGCGGTGGCGGGACTTTCTGCGATGTCATACGGATAGGTTGGTCGTTTTTGTCTTCGAAAGTGTATCGCATTTTACCTTTGCTAACCGAGCAATTTCTTGAATTGTGTCTCTGAATGGTATATAATCTGGTCGTGAGGGAGACGGAACTGTCTTCCGGTTTAGACACTAAGTCTGGAGGTGAAGGAGTACGGATAGGACGTTTCCCGGCTGATGCTGGGTGTCTCCACGTCCTTGGTACTTTATCATATCAAATCGACCACGAAGTGACGCAGGCACTGGAGATCCACCCGGCTCTGAGTTTACGTCATCTTCTTTTCCCACCGACTCACGGTCGTTGCAAGACTGACCATCGGATTGCTTGGACTGGTCAGCGCGGTGAGAATTCCGATCTATTGAGGGGTTGTAACTCGAATTCTGTTTGTTAAGACTCACGGCGGTGAGGGGTAAGGTTTGGGTGTGGGACAGTTTCCCTTCCTCGGCGAGGTAAAGTCTGCAGACCTGACCTGAAGGGGGAATACTCGTCGAGTCTTCTTCACTTACCAGAACCATCTCTACTTCGGGGTACCTTTCCAACGACTGTGAAGTTAAATAGGACACCGGAATGGAAACATTTAGCGCTGGCTGCGTCTCAGTTGCGGGCTAGCGGGATACAGTAGCCGGGGCAGCTCGCTTTACGACACTGACTCTGGGCTACCGGTCATAAGCCTGTGTAGTAGCTTCCGCATTTGACTTTGTTTGCATGGAAAGAAACGCCGAAAAAATTGAGACCGTCGCGGGATCCGTTGCACCAATCCCATCCACCAGCCACCACCTCTACCTCCTATCTCTTCTTCAATTAACAAGACAGCACTCTACAGATCAACGATATAATCATTTAGTATTTTCTAATTAAGCGAAACAAGGAACAGTCCTCATCTGGGTGTCCCAAAGTACACATCGGTCACATGAATTTGCCTCATACACTATATATACTGTATATCATCCTTAAAATACAGAGCTAACCATGTCTCTTGTACGATTCAGTCTCAGCCTACTCTAACCGTATCGCCGACTATTGACGAATTGAAAACCATGCACCGTGTCATGTAAAACTGCTCTAAAAACGCCAGTCTGTTGTTTTTTTCCCTAAGGACACAAGAATTATAATTCACCTCATGCTGTGGCCCGATATGCTGTTGATGTCATGTTCATGTTAAGTTCAATCTGATCTTAGACGATTCATTAATGTCGAATGTAATTATTATTGATGCCTGCAAGAAATTGTGAAATATTCCCAGAAGACACAAGTCGAATACCGGCGTTCTGAAGTCTTAACAACGGGGATCTTATGTGGGAAATTTGTAACTTTAAACTTTTAACAACAACTACGGAAATTCGGCGGCTAAAGGCACTAAAACGGCTTAAGAAATATCCTTTGAAAATGTAACAACATAATATGAGGAAGCAACAAAAAAAAAATGTCAAGCTTCCGAAGTCTCGACAGCTTCGTTCCAACTTTGGCAAACCGGCGTTGGAAACCAACCTTCTTTTCAGTGCTATATAACCGTTCTTACAAAAGCGGACGGATTTCAGTAACTTATAATCGTCGCTCACAAAGAGTGAAAGCCATTTAGCTGCATGTTCTATATTTTCCCTTTTTTCTTTATATCTTTCTTTCACATGGCAAGTACGTTTCTACTTAATTTCACTGATTCAATGCTAAGTCCAACTTTGGTTGTTTGAAGTCAGTCATTCTGATCTCCGCTACCGGAAGTCTACGTCAGTTTTCTTATGACCAACAATAAAGTAAGTTCCAACTGTGAACTTAAACGTCGTTGTGACGTAGCAGCATTAGCTGGGCTACCACTCATTTCCAAGGCGTATTTTTTGCACGTTTATAGGAAATACCGTGTTTTCAGTATGGCAAAAAGCACCCTAGTTGATGGCAGAAAGGTGCCTTTGGAAGTTTTTGCCAGTCTTGTCAGAAAATGGCGTAAATTTTGGTTAAAAAAGGAATGAACTTTAAAATATCGGTTTCAATTGCTTAAAAATCAGATAACCGTATGACATTATGGAATGTACTTTGCTGTATCAAACAATTTTTAAGTTTACATTGGGATATAGAAAAGTGCCCTGCGTCACAGCGTGGTTTTTACAATAGATTCTGGAGTATGGGCACAAGAAGTAATCGAGTCGTTCCTCCCCAACCCTCCCTCTCCAACCCATGCCAAGCGTGATCCTTTCTCATATGTTTCGCTGACAGATCCGATGGATTTCATGATCCCGCCCGCTTTCACAATTTAGCAGCTTCCATGAAAATAGCACATGGTTCCAGTTTTCCCTCTTGGCGGATTGGTCTAACAGTCAAGATCTACGGCTTTTTGGTCTGATGTTGATAACACCTTTTAACTCTGCAGACCCAGTGGGGATTCCGCAAAAAGAGTACCCACGAAAGAAACTACTTTTTAAAATATCCATCCACCCTGTGCTTATACATAAGAGATAGAGCTGTCTCTTGCAGTGGGGCAGTTAAACATTTTCCATAGCTTCACTACAACAATAAGTGAAAACGTTACAGCAAATACAGGCAGGACATTGGCGTAGCCACGTTTTAACAACGGGGGAGGGGGGCAAACTTTCGTCACGGGGGAGGGAAGAGCCGAGGGATATCATGGCCCCCACTCTGAAAAGTGGGGGGGGGGGCTGAGCCCCCCCCCCCGCCGCGCCCCCTCCCGTCCCCCGGTAGCTTCGCCTATGCAGGAAATGCGAGACCAGTCAACATAATAAGTGAATCAATTTCCTTATGGTTCTCCGTAGAATACCTACATTCAGCTTGGCATCTTCGAGGTTGTGGTAAAGGGAAACGCCCCTAAAATTCCAAGTTTTTGTGTTTTCTTTTTGCACTTATGTTTTTACCTTAGACGTAAAGATTTCCCTATAATAAACTGATTGCCAGAACCAAGACACAAAATTAATTTGAAACGCGAGCCTATTTCTTAAAAGCGAAACACTGAACAAAGGTGTTATTATTACGAAATGCCATTTTGACATTTCTTAGGCAATTTTTGATATCAAGAATTAATTTCTGATCTCTAAAATTGACTTTTTTATACCAAGCATTAATTTCTGATCTCAAAACTTAATTTTTTTATATCAAAGAATTAATTTTTGTGACCTGCAATTATAGTTTTGTTATCTCTAAATATATTCTTCACCTCAAAAAATAATTCTTGATATCAATAAATATTTAGAGATATCTTAAAATATTTATTGATATCAAACTGATTTAGTGATCTCTAAAATTGATTTTTAAAGAGAAACATTCAATTCTTGATTAGCAAAAATGAAATATTTGATAGCAAAATCTCAATTTTAAGCTCGATAAGTTATTTTCTTTTATGGATATCAAGAATGTATTTTAGATAACATCATTTCAGAATTAGATTTTAAAAAAAAATTACATTGTGAAATTTAGAAATAATTTTTTGATCTTAAAAATGTTTGTGCTTTATGTATAAAAATCAGAAGCCAACATCTGTGGCTGAAATAATAACTGGCTTCTGTATAAGGAATCCTTCTTTTAATTTTTACTGCAAAAAAACGAAGCGATTCTTGAGTTCAAAAACAGGGTTTTTATTATTGATATCTATGATTCAGTTTTTCATCTCTAAAATTTAATTAGCGATTCGTTAAATATTCATAAATGTGTGCCTCTACTAAGATATTATATTTTTTTGGTTTGTAAAATTGATTTTTTAATGTTTATTTTTACCATCTAAAATACAATTCTTGATAGTAAAATATAAATTAATGAGGTCTACATTGATTTATTGATGTCTTTAATTATATTTTGATATCAAAAATTAGCACTGAAGGTTAAAATTGCATTCCATAAATTACTGCACAAATTTCTCCCTTCAAGTAGTCTTTAAAAACTTTTAAGGGGATTGTTTTTATTTTTATGGACGATTATTTTCGCCGATTTAGAAGAAGTAAAGAGTTTAGAATAAAATTATCAATAAAACATGTAGAAGACCGTCTCGAAGGGTGGTCCTTATTTTTACGATTTTTGAATTAATCTTCTATTTACTCCTATTAAGCACAGCTTTAAAAAATAGGGTAATTGGATAGAATTATAGATGTATATATTGACTATGCATCCAACTAAAGAATACGAATTTTGGAGATACTGCACGTTAAACAGGCGCAATTGAAGTTTATCGATGATTTGATAGTTCAGCAAGCACCCTCTCTCTCGCTTCCTACCGTACCTTGTTTCAAGCAATTATGCATTTCTCTTTTTGTATTTCTCCGTTATTATTTGCTGAAAATGTGTGGAAGGTGGCAATGATATTGACACAAGTCGGTGTATGTTTTTCAAAACGATAGGATACATGGGATCTACTCATACTGCCCCTCCCGTTGTAAGGAAACGTTTTGACCCCCAAAATAAATCGACCCCGGGGGTCGATTTGTTTGGGTGTCAAAACGTTTCATTACACCGTCCACCATGCACGTGGTAATGTTTGCCCTTCTACAAAACAACTAGAAGCTAAAATTGCGCGAGCGAAATTGTCTCACATGGTATATCGGGGTACACTGGGAAACTTAAGACAAAATGCAGAATCATGGAGCTTACACTGACAGTATTATTAAAAGCTTATCAATAAAATAAAGAAATAGAAAGCAATTTTCACATTCAGACATTTTTAATAAAAACAACTCGGAAAAAGTTCTTCCAGATGGGGGCTCGAACCTAGGACTTTTCGATAAAAATTTACACATTGGCCAACTTCCACTTTCGACGTCGATCGTCACCCGACCGGGTCCCGCTGGCCGAGATACATTTTTATATAGTGTATTACGCAGTTTTGCTCGAAAATTTGCTCAGAATTGTTCTGTCTCTAACCGTTTCCGAGATATTGCCCAACTTCCGGTTTCGACGTCGCTCGTCACCCGACCGGGTCGTGCCCCTCGAGATACCTTTTTATAAAAGTGTATTATGCCCTTTGGATCGAAAATTCGCCCAGAATCGTCACCCGACCGGCTCGTCGAGAAACCATTTTTAAGAAGTGTTTTAAATCTGAAGGGTTGAAAATCCGCTCAGAATCTCTAACCGTTTTCGAGATATTGCTATTTTAAACTTTGACCTTGAAAACAACGCTCAAGATCACTGAAATTAAGCGCAGATCCAGGCCACGTTAGTCTGCGTTTGCGTGCCAAGTTGCAACTTTCTGCGCCTAGCCGTTTCTCAGCAGAAGCCCGAACAATAATTTGGCCGAAATTATCCTTTGACCTTGAATTTGATCTTGAAGACAATGCTTAAGTTCACTGAAAATCGACGCACATCCAGATCACGTTGGTCTACGTACGTGTACCAAGTTTCAACTTTCTACGCCCAGCAGTTTTGGACGACAAGCGCGAACAAGATCAGGCGGAAAGCTAAGAAAAACAAAAAGAGAAAACAAAAACAGAAACAAAAAATAGGTGAAGAATTCTAAGCATTTCAACCTCATATGGTATTTTTGATACAATGTGAGAACCAAATACATTAAAATTACCCTCATCCCAAACTCCACCCCTTAAAATGAAAAGTTCCATCGCTAGCTAAGATTTTATTTATACATTATTATATAAATGAAGGTAACATCAGTAGTTCAATCGAAATTGCCATTATCATAAAAGAACTTCGTAGTTAGTGGTGGCAGCCCTTTCTCCTCCACTGTCACGCATCGTGAAGTTCGTTTTAAACTATGACTCGAAGACCTGAACATGCTTGTCAAGTTGTTTGTAAGAAGTTGACAAATTTAGCAATTATGACGAAGCCAGAGAAAATATTTTTGGAACATTACAACAGTTTCTAAGCGTCTTGATTTCACATTGTTTACGGGACACGGGCTAATGTAGTTATGTTAACTTAAGCACTTTCAGTGAAACAAAGTTGCTGTATTTTGTGGATACTCTCGTTTTAAGGGTTGTCTTTTTAGAACATTATTCTGTAATGTAGCAGTACCTATCTACTGTGTGTAACCACCAAGCCAGGGCCTGAAAGCATCTGGTTTTTTATCTCTCATGATAAATATATCAAGAACATAACGGATTAAAAGTCTTGTCAGCATTTTCGAAGTAATCTTGCGCAATAGAACTCTCGAACGCTTGCCAAACCTTTTGAACTTCATATTTAAGCAATAATAAAACGTGTTTGGCATCCCTAAATCGAACAAGGAGAAACGCATGATGACAATTAACTGGATAAAATGTTTTGTCTTTGGTGTCCTGTTTCTGACAGGTAATTGCTTTGAATAATTACTTGTTGTTTACATTCATTAAGCTTAAATACAAATAGACGCGATTCCATGTATTAGATTACGAAATCAGTATTTTCGAAAACTGTCCATCAGATTATCATTCTTAAATGATCATTTTGATTCATTTTCTAAAAAAAAAACTGACCATGGCTGCCATTTCTGGTGAGCCATAATGTGTCAAGGTTTTTTTTTGTTTTACCCTACTCCGTCTATAGAGTCTGGGAAAGATATTGATTCGACTTTCATGTACAGCCAAATCCAGAAGTCTATCCAATATATATATATGTATATACTTCAAAGTTTTATTGGGTACTTCACGTAGCCGATGACCTTGAAATGCAAGGTCACGATCCAAATATATATACATATACATGTATATGAGTCAAGGTAAAACTAGACCGAGTTCCACTATATAACAGAGTGACTCACTTGGATAAACAACAAAAAAATATTTTTACACTGTGACCAAGGCACATATAATGTTTTATAGACCCTTAAGGTTCGAAAAAATATATGGATGTACACTTCAAAGGTGTTTGGGATAGGTCAATTTGCCGATGACCTTGAAACTCTAGGTCACGATCCAAATCGTGAAGTTAACCTGCATTCGAATTCTCTAATCGCAATCTCTAATCGCTTTCGAGATAATGGTCAACTTCTGTATTTTCTCCTGGACCGTGATCAAAAACGTCAGCGCCTGACAAAAACACGGGTTGGAAATTTGCATGCGAACCTTTTTCAAACCAAGGAGGAAGGTAGAGCTAGGAACAACTTACCCTTGGTTCTGTTTCACATACCACACTTGACCAGGAGTGTAGGAGGGTGTGGTGTTTGTGAGTGCATTCAGGCATAGTACACCCCTTTCAATTCCTACCTTTCTTTTGCTGCTAAAAGGGTTTGATGTTTTAGCTCCAGTTATATCCGGGCACGTTGGACAGCTTGCTTCGCTAATCGAAGTTTCATCCTGAGTTCAGCGAAAGTTCGTTTTGCCTTTGCAGATCTCAGCTTCGAATCAGATCATACTGAGATTTGCGAAGCGACGGATGATTCAGAACCTTGCTCCTTTGTGGGGGCCGAGTCAATCATAAGCGACTTGATTATTTGTTCCTTCAGCTCAAAGTTACTGAGCGTGCTTCCGTAGCTGTCCTCGAGCATGGTGATAATTATCTTTCTCTAGATCTTCTTTTTAGATTGCGTTGTTCAAAAATGGTGCGTAAAAAATAAATCGACCGGTCAGGCGAAAGAGAAAATGGTGACCCGGGAGGTAAAGAAATTATGAAGACGACCCTTCTCGAAAAAAATTTCTTCATAAAATTTTTGGATCTCGCTTTCGGTATGCACATTTAGGAACATAAAAATTTATATGTGTTTATTATTTACATGCTTATGCCTAGTCACGCTTAGTGTGCATAAAAAATGTGTAAGCACTTTTCGTTTTGACTGCAAGCCAGTCGGGTAATATAATAAAAGGAATAACAGAAAAATAGCGCAAAAATAGGTCATTTCTCAGAGCATATTAAAACTTATATTAAAATATTTATTAAAACTTAAATAGAAAGTACCGTATGGGTTGTTCAAAACCCAATTCGATGCAAAGAAACTTGATATTTCACATCTCCTTGTCATTTCTTTCATTTTTCCCTTTTAGTTTTGGTTTATTTTCGTAAAACGCTCTTATACGAGTAAAAGCGTAATTTGCGTTCTCCACTTTAGTACGGGTTTTCTAGCAAAACTCTAAGAATCACGCACTCAGGAACTAAAATTTCTTCTAGTGACTCGAATAGTCGCGTCCTTGGTCCCAGCCAATCAGCATCCTTGGTCACTGTAACCAAGCCTCATTCGAGTATTGCCCTACTGCACCAACCACACCCAGGTCCGCGGGGTGGCTGGGTGGGACGATATGATAAAAGTGGAGACCGCGAATTGCACTTTTACTCGTAAAAGAGCGTTTTACGAAAATAAAAGGTCCGTTTTACTTCTTAAAAGCTCCGAATTCGCTTATCTCTACTTTTATACGGGACTAACACAGGAGACGGGGTGGCCTGCGTTGAGAGTCACATCTAGAATTTTTTTTTCAAGAATTACCTTTTACTCCAAAGAACGTGTTGTCTTCCGTGTGAGGTGAAAAGGCGTAAATAAAACACTGTAGAGAAAGGTAAATGTGTTTAATGTGCCTTGGAATAAAATATAATCGAGCTGGTGAACAACTCTAGCACACGGAAGGACGAACGAACCAAGAAACCAAGACGTGGAGGAGACGTACCGATGACCACGCTCCTCTCCGTTTTCACCCTTGCTAACACCATCCCCCTCCATCCTCCCACAAGATGGTAGCCCAACCTAACCGCGCGGTCGGATCGCGTAAACATATAACAAACTCTTCACAAACTCGATCGCGGAACCAAGACCGCGTACCTAACTACAGAACCAAGCAAATGCAGACTGGGCTTGATCACTCACAAACTGCGCCTCAAAAATTCATAATTATGAACACTACGAAATCAAGATGGTTTAAACTCAATTAAAACCTTAAGCTATAAGCTTAACTGAGAACCGAGCAACGAACCAATGCAGCGTTCTTCAAGAATAGCAGGTGACACAAGGTACTCGCATACCAAGGGTTGAGCGCACCATCGTGCGCCCCGACAGAACGCTATCACACTATACCAACTGACTGATCCCGGACACACTACAATGCGCTCATTCAGAACATCGATTGGAAGATAGACACACTCGTCCAAGACGGGTACCGTACTATCATGTGCCCATTCAAAATCTAAATACAACATGATAGAACTCAATGAATGCACTACAGCGTGCCAATGCTCAACCTCGGTCACTGGTTAAGAGACACCAGCTAGTCTAGGCACCTGATCCCTGCCAGGCCGACTCTAGTGGTCGCAACGGACGCACCGAGGGGGATGCGTAGTGCGTACTAGTGCACACCCCCTTTTCCCAAGGGAAGATGGAGTACCGGACTCGCAGGGGTGAAGTGCCGAGACCAGCATCAACTAAACGCGGGAGAGTGGGCTCACGTAGTACCGTCCTAAGAATACTGTGCTCTAACTAAAACACAGAGAATTTTTGGTGCACGTCATGACGTCATTAACTGCGGCCTTGGTTCTGGGACTTCTTGAACTTGCTCGCGCCGTTGCCAGAGCTTTGGAAGACGGCATCCTTGCGCTTGAACTTGCCCTTGTTCTTGGTCGACTGTTCACTGCAAACAAACAAGGGTTAGATAGAGACTACTGACTCGGCAGCCACGAATGGGCCCAAAGAGTACAAACCCGACAGTTCGCACTGAGAGTAGTCTTTCAGGTAATATCTAATGAATGAGTTAGGAGAAGACCAACAACCTGTCTTTAGAATGTCCGTTAGACATACGCTGCGCAGTGCTCTTATTGAGTTTGCGACTTGCCTTACGGGATGAGCTTTAACTTTACACAGATCTCTGAACTCCAATTCTGCCTGGGCTTTTTCGTAAGCTTCTAAAACGACATTCTTAATGTACTTAGAAACAGTTTGTTTAGATATGTCCTTATTGAACCTGGGCATGACGAAAATGATCAAAGCCTTCTGCCCCTCACTCCTGTAGTCCTCTGATACCTGGAGATACTTACGCAAAGCCTGGACTGGGCAGAGAGAGACCAGGTCCTCATCCTCGTCCCCTACCTCTAGGACTGGCAGCCTTATCTGTTCCAAGGTACCAAGGCCTATGGTGGCGATGTGCGTCTTACCCATAAAGCCTGCCCTCGGTCTGAGGAAGACTTTTTTCCACTCACCATTCTCCTTCATTATCTGACGGTCGATTGCGTGTATCTCCCCTCGTCTCTTGCCCGAATCCAGTGCCAATGTGAATCTTACCGTTGCACTTTTCGGGGTGATCACGTCCTCTCCGAATATGTTCGCTCTCTGAAGGTAACGCAGAACCAAGGAGAGGTCCCACTGGGCTATTTTGGTGTTTGACGGAGGAAAATTCACCTTGAAGTGCCCAAACAGCATAGACAGAGCTGGGTCCTCCCCTGCATCATAACCCGGTTTTCAGCCTAGAGCCTATGGCAGCTCGGTAACCCTCGATCGAGCCCACCTTCAGGTGCTCGGTCGTAAACAGGTGATTCAGGAAGTCTGCCACCACTGCTGGTGTGGCCTGGAACGGATCTAGCTGGGCTTTAGCGCACCAGCTAGCGAATTTGTTCCATTGTGACCAATAAACCCTTGCCGTTGATTCCCTATGGCTATTCAGCATTTTTTCTCTCACTTCTTTGGAAAAACCTTGTTTCTCTAAGAGTGAAGGGACAGGCACCACAGGTGTAGGTCCAGGAGGTGGGGGCTGGGGTGGCAATATAACCAGTTGGGTTGTGCTAGGATCTCCGGGTGGCAAGGTAGCCTTAACGGAGGGTTGGTCGCGCACTTGACCAGGACAGGGAACCAAGGGGCTTCGGGTGACCATGGGGCTATCAGGAGGAGGCGTAAGGGCTTGCGCAACCCGTAGCAGGATGGGTTGTTGGGAAAGGCATATAGAACCTCGTTCTTCGGCAATCGCACGTCAAGGCGTCGATTGCCCAGGCCCTTGTGTCGGGGCATGGGGCGACATACCTTGGTAACTTCGTCGGGAGGGCTTTCGCAAAGAAGTCCAAGGTCGGTTTCCCCCATGGAGAGTGCCCGGTCACCCACTCGAAGGAGCGGGGCGACAGGCACCACTCTGTGTGGATAACTTGACCGACCCTGGAAGCTAAGTCTGCCAACACGTTCAGCGACCCCGCTAAGTTGCGGACTGAAAGATACATCCTCTTCTCCCGGGCGAACTTCAGAATGTCCCCAGTGAGCTTCGTGAGCTGCTGGGACCTGGTACCGCCCTGCTTGTTTAAGTATGCCACTGCGGTGGAGTTGTCCATGTGGAACTCCACGCGTCTTCCTTCTACGAGAGGAGTAAGGTCGTTTATGGCTATCCATACCACCTGCAACTCTAACCAATTTATGTGGCGATTTTTACCTGTTCTGACCACTGGCCTTGCCACATTCTGCCCTGGAAGTGAATCCCCCAGCCGGACAAGGAAGCGTCGGTTTGTACCTCTATTTTTGGAGGTGGAGTTGAGAAGGGTACCACTTCGCTCATGACCCGGTCTTCGCACCACCAAGTCAACTCCTGGTGGGCCTCTGCCGACAGGGACATCACCGCTCTGGGATGTCTGCCCTGGCGTAAAGCCCGCCTGACCCCCGCTTGAAAGGGCCTGTAATGAAGTTTCCCTAGGGGGACTGTCTTCTCCATAGCCACCAGCAAGGACTCCATCTGTGACAAACTCACCTTGGAACCTGGCTTAACGGATCTGACGCTCGCACGGATCCTTTCTCTCCGTTCGGGTAAGCTCTTGCCAGTCTCAGATCCCATCTTTTCCCTAAAAATACCATTACCTGTTTTGGAGAGATAGCTCTGACTTGTCTCGGTTCACCACGAGACCCACCTTGGTTGCATGATCGACCAAGGTCTGTGTTTGCTGACTTACCGTGACTCGGTCGCGATGAGCTATGAACCAATCGTCTAGGTGTTGGAAGACCAACATACCTCGAACTCGTGCCCACGCTTTTAATACCCTCGTGATTTTGGTGAAGACGAAGGGAGCTGTAGACAGGCCGAATGGGAGGGCCCGGAACCAGAATGTTGTCTCCCCTACCTGGAAGCATAGGTACTTCCTGGCCGACGGAGGCAAAGGCACGTCCAACAGGTCTATGGACGTGCCCCACATGTTTCTCCCCAGGGAGCTCTTTATAATCTGTGCCGTATCCATCTGAAACAGCGTTACATGGAGGAATTGATTCAGAGAGGATAGATCTATGACCAGACGCCAACCCCCGACTTCTTTGGTACCAGAAAGACCCGGCTGAAAAAACCCTTTTTGGTTCTCTGGCATTTCCTTTACGACTCCTTTGCTCACTAAGTCTTCGACCATCAAACGCAGAGCTCGGTGCTTTGGCGAGTTTCGATCGTAGGAGGCGATCAGGCTGCTTGAGGCTAGGTCGCGCAGAGGTATGGGTGGAACGTGCCCACGACGGTCCCGTCTGAACGGGAGTGCGTAACCCTCTCTTAGCCAAGGCACTACTTTTTTCGGAGCACCCATGTCTCGCCAAGCCTGCCAGAACTTGCCTAGCCTGCCTCCTACGAGCAAACAGTCGCTGAAGGGCTGGGAGCCCTCCTCGTCTTTTGACTTGATAAAAGTTGATCTCTTAGAGACGAGGTGCTCCCCTCTGAGAGAGACTTTGATTGATTGCTACCTGCACTGCGGCGAGGCCCGTGGGGGAGGGGTCTTGCCGTTGCTCTATTGCCTCAGCTTCTTCGGGGGGAGAAGACCTGGCCTTGCTGTTCGACCTCGACCTGTCACGGCGAGGGGGGCTGTGAGTACTGGCGTTTCTGTGGGCGTGCGAACTGCCTTGGTGCTCTAGCCATGAGAGCTAGGTCCTGTGATCTCCTCTCTATCTCCTCGGGGGGAAACAGCTCCTTCTGACCCAGAATAGGGGCGTGGCGTAGGTCACGGAGGCCCTTGACACTCGACCAACATTGCTGAAGGAAGGCATCGAGTCGCAGGTACACTAGTGAGGAGGTCAGATAGGTAGCAAGCTTCACCACATCCCTGGTAGCCAAGGCCAGACACTCCAGGAGTTTGAGTGCCACCGGGTCCGACAGACTCAGATCATCCAAACGTCTCTTCAGGGCACCCAGGGTGTGGTCCTGGAAGGACATAATGTTGAAAATGTGACATGCTGAACCCTTTATGGCTTTCGCGTCCTTCTCTACCAGAGGGATATCTGAGTCCTGCCGAACCGAGAGCATCCAGACCGTACGTTTGGCGGGCTGCTCCAAGGCTTCCAGGGGTATGAGGTCATCCGAGGAACGGTATGGGCCCTGCTTCACTGTGCAGTGCCTGAAGGGGTGGAGACGTGACAGCACTCGTCCTTCGGCTGCGTCCAAACGTTTGAATTCCCGACAGCGCACCGACAAGGCTGGTCATAAGGGCAGGTTGGGGGTGGGAAGCCTGCGAAGTCATCCTGATGGGCGGATCCTCTCTGTCCGACACTGGGCGCCCGCACTCTATACCTGCCAGTCTGGCGATCTCCTGAACCGTATCCCGGAAAGGTACATCCTCAGGAGCCACCGACTCTGCTGGGGGCGAGAAAGGTGCCTCCGGCTTCGGGCAGAACTCCGGCGGGGATGGGGTACGAATCGAACGTCTCCCTGCCACTGCTGGGTCCTTCCACAGACGTTGTCCTTTACCTGGGGAAAGAATTGGGTCTGTGGAGCGGAGAGGGAATTGAACAGACGGGAAAAACTGCTTGGAGAGTAAGCCTCGGCGTCGCCATCCGCTCCCGAGTCCTTCGAGCTCCCATCTTCATTAACCGATAACCCAGGCTCTTCCTTCATGACTGCGCCTGAGACTGGGGTATGAATAGCTATTTCCCTGTTCTTGGGCATCGCCTCCAGAGGTGAGGTATCCAACGGTACGAGCTCTTCCTCCTCTTCCGCGTGCTGTGCAAGCAAGATCTGGCCCGATGGTGGAGATTTCCAGACTCACTCTCGCTGAGGGTTATAGTTTCCAAGGTATCCCTAGTGTCTAACTCCTGTTGCTGGCGAGAGGGAGGCGGGGGTAGACACCGAGGGGAGGCTAGATACCGACAGCGCCAGGGGATCATCTGGTGGGCGGGAGACGGTCGCATTAGGTGTGTACCTGTGTCTCGGTTCTGGTCTTGAGAGCAGAGCTTCTCGAATGTCCTGGATCTGCCGCTGAAGATGGGACTGCATAGCCAGGAACGAAAAAATGTTCAACGTCTCAGCCGGAGGTGGTGGAGGGGTGTCCGCGATTTGCGTTGGAGTAGCGTCTCGGCGTGCAGGAATGCCAAACTCTCCCACACGGCTGGTAAAGCACGTCCCCGACTTAGCATGTATGATTGTCACGCCCTCTTTCACGGCGGGAACGGATGGGGGAGAAGCGAGGATAGGATCTTCTGAAACAACTTTACCCGTCCCTTTGTGATGGGGAGGCCAGATCTTATCCAGCAATATTCTCTCGCTCGTCCCAGGCATGCCCAGCTCTGCCACTAACCGAGAAGTTGATAAAGATTTGACTTTCTTCTTCTTCCAGCGCAAGTCAAAGTCTGACTCCACGTCTCTGTCTGCCCGCACGGGTGAAGACACTGGGCCACCCACTACTGAACCCGCTCTCGGTATATCCAGAGACAAAGACTGTACCTTCCGACGTACTCTCCGCTTAATGTTCTTGGTGCGTACCTTCTCCAGCGCGTCCCAGTCCTGGGGGGAAAGGTGCGCATACTCGTTGCAAGTGTGTAAAGCGTCGCACAGCGGAATGTCTCTGTCTCTCCTGCACCGGTCGCAGAGCGAGTGAGGATTGGCTGCTGAAGCCGGGTGGACGCAGGAGATCTGCGACTTGTTGTGGTAAAGACTGGAGTCTGTCTTATCTGGAAACAAACGAAGATACGAGTGTATAAGTAAAATATCTCAACTCGTTATTACACTCACTCCAGAGCTGAAGAAACTGGAGTGAGTGTAATAACGAGTAGATGGGTACCTAGATGGGTCTTGGTAATCAAGCCTTTGCTCAGAACCGAGCACCGAGATGGCACTCCGTATTACACTAAACCTAGAACGCAGAATGTCCTAGGTAGAGCGAAAAAACTGACGTTCTGTAGAGCAAAAAGGCGACCCAGAGGCTGAAAATCAACCCCTCTGCGCAAGGCAGTTCCAAGCAACTCTGCACTGCACTGGAGAAGTTGGAAGCCTGCTAGGAAGCATCCACTACGCAGCTCGGTCTGCCTATGACCAAGGTGTGATAACTGGCTCCGGATCAGAACAGAACTCGGCAGCTGAAAGATCCGTGCTTACTAAGGGGTCAAAGGGCGTACGCCCGTACTAGTAAACGGTGGAGACTTACGAGTAACACTTCTCGGGGAAAAATATTCGAGACCCCCGTGATGCAAACTCAGAATACTAGCAGTCGCGTACGAAGGCAAAAATCTCCAAATTACACAAGCTAACGAGCCTTCGCCTCTACACTTCTAAGAAATAACGTAAAAGGCAACTAAAAAGGTATATTCGGAGAAAATCACCTTGAACTGACGGCAAGAAAAACAAAGAAAATTTCCCAGTCTAGAAATGCGTGTAGTTGGTAACCGCACGCAAAATGAGAATGGGGCTTGGTTACGGTGACCAAGGATGCTGATTGGCTGGGACCCAGGACGGGACTATTCGAGTCACTAGAAGAAATTTTTAGTTCCTGAGTGCGTGATTCTTAGAGTTTTGCGAGAAAACCCCGTATAAAGGTAGAGCTCAGCGAATTCGGAGCTTTTATGAAGTAAAACATAGATTTGTGGGCATTTTCGGAACACTCTAAATGTGATTTGGCTTACTATGGAAATTTATGCGAGGAAGACACGAAGAGTCACTGGGGTGATACTGAATAACAATTATGAATCATTCCATTTGCATTTTAAACATCTCCGTGGTGTAGAGAAAACCATATCATCTGCACACTATAGTACTAACATCAAGCTTCAACGACACGCAAAGATCAACCCTTATTTGATATATTTGTGAACTCTTTTCTGTTTGTTGTTAATGCGGTGCATTTTGACACTGCAACACGCATGTAGTGTTAAAGGCTTTGGGAGAATCAATAGTATGATAATCCCGCGTTAATCCCCGCTTTGAGATCACTAAGCAATGTGAGCACGCAGCATTGTTTAATTGCCAATAACAGGCATGTCCATGCCAAGCTGTCACAGCACATCACTTTGCTTGAAACTTAAAAGGATAGTGTCATTCAAGACAGTTGACTAAGTTGATTATTGAATAACTTTTACAAAAAGGGTGAAATAAATTAATTTTAGAAAGAGTCGCTGGCGTTAAGAATCAATGAAATTCATAGATGTTTACTAAAATTATGAAAAGGGAAATGGAAATTCGAACATTGGGTTGTGCACATATAAATTTACAAATACAGACAAAACATACGCATTCGCATAAAATAACCTCCTGGCTCAAATGTATGGATTCGTTTTCAACATATTCTGATACAATAATATTAATACATGTGTGATGTTTTAGGTTTTGCGACAACTGATGCGGTGGAATGTTCGCAACCAATCTTAACAATGGTAGAAGAGTGTGTGCAAACGTTCTCTCTTGCAAGAGACAGAGCGGTGTTATCAATGGCCTCTCAAGAGATAGAAATTCCTGCTGGTTGCACGTACGTTTTATATTAGCCATGTTATTAAATCAGCTCATCGAATTAAATCTTAAGAAAAGGTGTAAAATTTCACTACGCGGTATCTATATATAAAAGCAATACAGATGCATTTCGATTTATAGTGGCGCGTTGGAATCGTCCCTCACAACTGCTGAAAACTGTGTGCTCGGCGCAACACAGCTCTGCACACACGAGGATGTGGTTCAAGCTCAGCTTCAGCTGGAAAGTGATTACAACTCCTTCATATCCTATTGTGGTGAGATGCACTGTTTTTTGTTTGTTTATATGGATAATTCGTATTGAAAATTTATTCACCGAAAATAAATTTTCTATATTGCACACTCGTGATGTTCTATTAGTGAGACTTGCCAACAAACTTTAAAAACTATAAAAGCAACAAATATGTGGCAACTACCCCTTTTCGCTATATAAACTGCACAAAACGCTAGCAGCAAACAAAATGCGTTACAGCCCATTAGGTTAACTAAAGGGCTGTTCTTTAATATTTTCTAGCGCATTTGCCGAGAGTGGCAAAACTCTGGATGAAGTGTAGTCCAGAAAAATTCCCCGCAAAAAAAATTTACGTAACTCGGAAAGACTTTCAACAGAATAGCCCCCAACCCCGTCCCCGCCCCCGCCCCCTCTAGAGAGCTGATGGGTCTAACATGTTTAAATTAAGGTCATTTACGTTTGATGCTGCCTAACGTTAACAATATCAAAATTATTGTCATTTGCAGAGACTTACTGTGATCCAAGTGTTATACTACAGGGAATCGAATGCCTTAATGACACACAAAACCTTTTCCTTTCGGAAGATATTGGCGATATGCTGCTATCAAATCCTAAAGAAACGTGTCGGTTTGTATCTACTTCAACAATCCATTAGATTCTTTTGAAACCATTTGTTGTTTGTAAGAACAGAAAGCAAAAACGAAAGAGAAGAAAAAATAGATGCCAAATGAAAGTTGCAACTTTTTATTTTCCTCGACACAATTAAAGGTGTCATTGATTTTTTGACCACTTGGATCCGACCCAAATGGTATGATAATTACGTTTTTGTGAAATTGAGTCTTTCTTTATTTGACCTTTTGATTTTTATTGTACAAGCCAGACTTCTGGGGTTCCTCATTCTTCCTTACATTTGATGCACCTCTTCGTACCCCATCCAACGGCGAAAGTGAAATTTTCTGAAACTGTCTCCAATCAAAATAATAAACATAAATAAATTTACTCCAGTAGCTCACCAACTCAATAAATATAATGACACGGTAGGATGGCGCTGTTTACTTTTCAACTGAGCAGTTGTTAAAATTTGGCCATTAAAAATTGTCTTTCGTGTCTATCATCGGCTGCTTGAAAAGCGGTCTCGCAAAAAATATTGCAAAGGAACTTCAGTTAAATCTTATGAAGTTCCAGTAAAATATTTTGTTGTTAAAATTCACACACCATATTTTAAACGGCAACAGTCTCTATGTCGTTGTAGAAAAGGAATGACAAATAAATGAAGTAGCTTTTCATAATATTCTTTGGTCGATTCTGGGTGTAGCCACCATTACAGTTTTCACGTTGACAAAAATGTTATTTCTATCACCCTCCTTAATGTAATTCAAAGCTACGCTAACTCTCCGCTCTCATGCACTTCTTGCAGAGGACAGTAAAACACAGTTTGTCCCCATGCTATAAGGTGGAAAATGTCACTATCTATATATAAAACATAAAAACAAACATTTGTCAGCAATTTTCCTTTTTCCAAATATCTAAATTTGAATCACATTGAATTTCTAACATAGATTTTTCGCGTGTGATAGCTTGAAATGTATCTTTGAAGTAGTGGAAAAACGAGACTTCTAGATAATCTAGATAGCCCATGGGCTATCTGGATTATCTAGAAGTCTCGTTTACTATTTTGACCCCCGTCCCCCTTGTGGTAAAAACTTTATGACCCCCGTCGTGGGAAAATTTGGTGATTTTATCATATTTATCCATTTCAGACGATTCTGAACATGTTTGGTTTTTGACCCCCCATCTTCGTGGGAAAATTTTGTGACCCGCCTGGGAAATTTTTATGACTCTCCCCCTTCCTCGAGGGAAAATTCAAAGGACGAGAGAACTGAGCCAAGCCTAAAGTATAGACGAGAGTTCTGGGCCACCTGACACCCCTCTCCTCTCTGATTCATGAGCAAACATGCGATATTTAGCCATAGCAATCATTTCTCATCCCACGATAGAATAAGTAAACCTGAATCAGGCTCACGTGCGCATCCGTAATATGTAATATGGATTAAGAAAAAAGGGTTGCTTCGCTTGTCTGCTTATTTCCGGTAACCGACAGTCTGGTTGTTTGGAAACTCTTGTCACAGGGACATTACACAACTTATAGAGCATAAAAGGCGTCCGCCATCAGACGTAACAAATATTCTACATCAAAATATTGAAGAGTGAACATGTCTGTTGTGAGTGAACAACAACTACCATTTATGGCAATGCCTATAGAAAAGTCTGAGACAATGCCTGCAGAAAATTCTATAGCAAAGACTGAGACAAGACCTACAGCAAAGTTTAAGGCAATGTCCATGGTAAAGTCTGACCTGAAGTCACTACCAATACAACAACTTCGAAGGCGCCCACAGTTTAGAAAGATAAAAAGAGATGAGTTACCAGCTACCATGCCGCCGTTTAAAAAGCGAAAAATTAAGTTAGAGGCTAAATTCAAGCGAGAACCTGAGCGTAAAGCTCCCACTAAAAATTCCATGAAGAAGATGAGTGTAGACGATTTACTGGTTATGGCACCCATTAATTGAGAAACATATATTAACTTGGTGAAATATCAACAGAAAGTGATGGTTAACATTCGTGAATATATTACAGATCATGCATCTGGGAGGTTATATCCTACCAAGAAGGAACTTGAAAGTTAACTTTGAACCAAATAAACATGTACAATTTGATGCGTGGTTAAAAAAATAGTTTGTCTTTACGCCTAATATGTGAACTATAAAAGATTTAAATGAATTGACATTATCAAACCATGTGGATGTTAAGTGATTGGATTGGATCAATGTTATGTCAGTTTTCATAACATTTGCAAGCGTAGATATTTGTGATATTAAAAAAACTCATATGATGCTTTTCAACTTTTTATTTTTTAAACAATACTTGTCTATAATACATAATAATACAATACTTAATTATAATACATAATATATGATATATGGTTTACGGGTGAATTAACACCGAGCCAGGAATATTAGCTTCCTGCGATTTCATATGTGAAGAACATTGAAATTGCGTTTAAAAATTAAAAAGCAAGACATATACTTAATAGTTTTATTGATACACTTTGAAGACAGCGCTTAAATAAATAACAATTTTACAAAGTTTAGTCAAATAAGTCTAGTGTTCTTCATCTACTTCACCTCACTGTCCATATCACTTTTTTCGTCACTGCTGTCATCTTCCTCCTCCTTAACTAGAAGCTCTTCAAAGAATGCATTGTTTTTTTCTTATAGCTGCCTTTAGTGCCTTTGAATACTCATAATGTTTTTCATCAACAAAGTAATTAAAGTTTTCTAAAATGTTTTGATAATGTTAGCTTTGTTCTAGACGACGAGTATATATAAATAGCCTGATAAACAGTTGTTTTAGTCGACGCTTATAAACGGGTCGAGTCGAAGGTCATCACTTGCTCTTTCATGCACATCTTCAAGCCGTTGTTCTTCATGTTCTAAAACTTTTTCTTGAAATTTGTCATTGTGGTCATCATATACTTCTTGAATCATATCATGCCAAACAGAGTCTATTTCTGACTCACTGTCAGAACTGTTGTCATGGTCACTCTCGCCACACTGCTTCATATGCATGGATAAAGCTTCTTTGCTGTTGTATAATGCACCACATTCTATACAAGTTTGTGCATTAATTTCATCCATATTGACTCTTTGACGTTTAATAAAAAAACCCATCTAAAGTTTCCGTGAAAGGTGTCTTTATGGGTTTTTTATATCTATCTCCCATTCACTTCTGAAGTGTGTGCTTGCTTTAAATGTCTTCCAATCGTAAGATTTCGAACAAATGTTGCATTCATACATCCTTTCGAGTCCACATCAACTCTTCAAATGATGAAAAAGTCTTTGAATGTAAATATATGGTGACAAAAACAGCAGCAACAACAACAACAGCACCAACAACAACAACAGCAGCAACAACAACAACAGCAGCAACAACAACAGTGGCATGCCCTCTCCAATCTTACATGGTGGAAGAACCGTAACACATTATAGCTGTCATATGACTAAACATCACATGTCGGTCGCTGGTAATATGAGCACATGCCCTATATCTGCATCCGCCTACGCTGTTTACACAGTTCAAAGATGGCCAGTTCAGCAAATATAAAATCCATATGGATCCGATTGAAGATATCATCCATATTTCACAAAGATAAAGTCTTGCTAAACGTTTTGGTGAAAGAATGGATCAAATCAATCCAGTAGTTTTAAAGTTATGCGCTGTTGAAGTCGTCATGCCTTATATACTAGCCATATGGTAAAATGGGGGCGAGGGGTTAAAAAAAACAAAAATGTTCAGAATCGTCGGAAACGGACAGATACGCTAAATCAGAAATTTTCCCGCGAGGGGGTCAAAAACCAAAAATGTTCAGTATCGTTTGAAACAGATAAATATGCCAGAATCACAAAATTTCCCACGGGAGGGGGATCAAAAACCAAAAACGTTCAGTATCGTTTGAAACAGATAAATATGCCAGAATCACAAAATTTCACACGGGAGGTGGGGGGGGGCTCAAAAACCAGAAATGTTCAGAATCGCTTGTTACGAACAAATATGCTAAAAGCACAACAATTTCCCACAGGGGGGGGGCGTCAAAAACCAAAAATGTTCACAATCGTCTGAAACGGATAAATATGCTAAAAATCACAAAATTTTCCCGCGAGGGGCTCATAAAATTTTTACCACGAGGGGGGTCAAAATAGTAAACGAGACATCTGGGTAATCCAGATAGCCCATGGGCTATCTGAACTATCCAGAAGTTTCGTTTTTCCACTACTCTTTAACTATAAAAAGCGGGTTATCAAGATTTTAATAGTGTATAGAAGACAGCGTAACCTCTGACTGATACTTTGCTTTCTCGCAAGGCATCCATAACCTCAATGGTTTTGCTGTAACAAATTCTATTGATAAAGAGCTTATTATGCGTATAGTCTTTTATAACTTATCTTTATTTTACACAGAATAATTGACGATGAATTAGAAAAAGCAAGAGTATGTGTGGATGATATCTTTCGAGATGCCTACTGTACTGAGGGGAATCAGAAGAACGTGTATGATGCCTTAGAACCATACTCCAACAATACTGCTTTGTACTGTGGTAAGAAGTACAGCTGCACTTAATTATTTTAAATATGGCTTTTTTAGTACTGGCTTCTTCAGGTCTACTAAGCATGTATGTTAAATACCACCAAAGAATCTTAATCAAATCTCTGAAACCCTGGTTTGTTCTACTTATATTAAACGATTAATGATTAATACAATCGTACATTTTAGCCTTGGGATTTTTTATTGGACAATGCTCCGGGTTGTATTAACAATCAAACATACACCCCTAAAATAGTGATAACAAAATCACAAGGGTGGAAGTATGACTGAAACGCTTTCGTGGCAATATGTTTTCACGTATGTTTACAGAACATATTGTGAAGGTTAAGTCTATATGAAACCGCACATAACAGCATGCTCTCGTTCATTACACCAAGTGTAGGACATTTTACCATCGGTCAATTGACCACCAGCGAAATAAAAAACGACTATTTGACCGCCACTTTAATTTTCTGTTATCATCGACTAGTTTCTATGTCAGAGGACTGTTGTCGTTCATATCTACAAAAGCATGTCCAACAATAAATATTCCTAAATTACTGTCAGAAACGCACATTATGACTTTACTTGGGTGACCCAAAAATATGTAACTATTATTATTTCTGTTGTATTCATTATTTATTCATTTCCCTATGATTTATTTCATCTAACATTAAAATTATATTAACTTCTGTTGCTCCGTTGCGTTTTTTAATAGTTTCACCTTATGCAACTTTTTTGCTTTTTGCTTGACATACATATGCCCATCAGAGCAAAGGATCCGGCGGATGACACAACAAAAGAAACCATAGAAAATGCCTTCGAAAGTTTAAAACCTTTTAAGAACCTGTGTGATCTTCGTGAGTAAAGAAACGTGCCCTAGGTGTCAAAATTTACTGCAGTATACATTTCAGTAAAATGGAAACTCAGCATCAAAAGACCACTTTTGAGACTGATCAAAAGGGGTTTAACTCCAGGGTAGACTTATTGCAGGGATTCTGTATAATAGTTGGGATTTGGACAGGACTGGGCATCAGAGCAAAGGATCCGGCCACAAATTTGGTTTGATTACATTTAATTCTTCCTGTTATTAGGTTTTATTGTTGTTACGGTTATAGTTTTTGCTTCATAATATCCCTTTACAGATAATGTGTAATTTCAGTTTGTACACTAATATGCAAAGTTTTTGCACATACTTGCGTCACATATAATAACGCCATGCTTTATTTTATCACTTCTGTTAACAACAAAAAATAAATTAATAAAAATAACAACAAAACAAAAAAAAAGAACCAATCAAACAAGCAAGCAAAAGCAAACCTCTTGCGTGGAGAAAGGATAAGTTGGAACTGGCAATTTGTAAGTTTGGGATTTGAAATTCAGTCTGTTTTTGATGCACTTCATCATCGTCATAACAGTTCAACAACTGTTTTTGAATGAGGCACACTAACTGATATCTTCCAAACTTCAAAATATTGCCCATTAATTTTGTACGTAATAGTTAAACAAAAGTCCATGGAAGAAAAATATGAACTCAGAATTGTATAATTTTTGGGTGACATAATAAACATACTGTACTATGGAATGTAAATATCTCTCATGAGATAATTATGTACTCAAGGGGTTGTCTGCAAAAGACATACAACTAAAAAAGCCTGTTCTCTGAGTATTCCAAGAGTACCGGCTTACTCTGTCTTCAAGCTGAAGAAAATCCAATTCATTAAGATCATAAAAAACGATGCAAACCAACAGGATAAGGTAAGGCTTGATTCTATTCACGGCCTCGCCTGTCATCAGTGGCAATGAGCAGGTATGAAATGATGCATAGCCTGTTTTGTAAATCTAGTTTTCGGAGTTTTTAGGTTTTTGTATTTTTCAGATGACTGCAACATAATGAAAGTATACGCTTGCCTCTCTCCACTAGCAGCCCTCTCTAACTTTATTGCTGGAGAATCGCTGTCGGATTTGGTCACTGGTTGCATGTGAGGAGGATTTTTTCATTCACAGCAAGCTTATTTTGAGATCCTAGAATGTAATAAACGTATATTTCCAAGTAACATACTTCAAATAGCCCCGAGTCTCAGTGAACTACAACCTCCAGAATCCAAAAGATTTCTTTTTTATTTTGTATTTTATGAAATTAAGATTTCAAAGTTATATTTCAGCTGCTGTACTGTAAAGAAAGCGAAGCATAAATCCCAAACAATACAACATGTTATGCTTATAAACTTTTCTTTGAATTTGTGCACTATGCAGGCTGTTTGGCGAATCTTACGCAACATTTGAGCAGTGCATTGAAGACTTCAATGATGACTGTGATGAGGCGGATGACACAACAAAAGAAACCATAGAAACTGTCTTCGAAATTTTAAAAGCTTATGAGAACCTGTGTGATCTTTGTGAGTAAAGAAACGTGTCCTAGGTGTCATAATTTACTGCAGTATACATTTCAGTAAAATAGAAACTTAGCATCAAAAGACCACTTTTAAGACTGATCAAAAGGGGCTTAACTCCAGAGTAGACTTATTGCAGGGATTCTGTATAATAGTTGGGAATTTGGACAGGACTGGGCAACCAGTGTGCTGGTGTAATCATTCTTAAATGACAAATTGCATTGCCTCCAGGCATAGCAGAACTGGTGCAAAAACGGTTAAGTTTTGCACTAAGATGTTCCATTTGCGCAGTTTTTATACCGTTTATCAAACCGTTTTGACCATTGAATTGATTTAATTTCGGAAACGTAGATCGACAGTCAAATTATATATGCATAACATTTTGTTAAATTTAAGAGCAATAATGCACATTAAATAGCGCTTCAGAGAAAAATTATATTGTCTAACAGCTGTTTGCAAAATTAATTTCGAG
The DNA here is from genome assembly GCA_949752745.1 of Protula sp. h YS-2021. Lineage (NCBI taxonomy): Eukaryota > Metazoa > Annelida > Polychaeta > Sabellida > Serpulidae > Protula > Protula sp. h YS-2021. The sequence continues at coordinate 72,116,037 of OX457024.1, forward strand.
ACGTATTATTCAGTAGGTGGGGTATAATTCTTATTGATAATGTTGGTGTAGTTGTTGTTGTTGTTGTGTTGTAGGCCTGAAAAGCGTCTCAACAAAAAATGATACTTTAATTCCGTCATTTTTTGCTCTGCTAATAATGTGTAATTGCCCGTCACAATTATTGCATGGATGGCTCAGAATTTTCGCATTGTTTTTTAAAACAGCACAAAAACGTCTCAACGCAAAACGTCCTCCTGTAGCGAAAAGTAATTTAATGTAATGGAATGCACTGCAACGCTGAGCCTTTTCAGTTGTACAGTTGGCTATGGTTAATTTGACCTTTACAGACGATGAAGCTACTTGTGGAGACGTAGAGGAAGCACATAGCAGCGTGCAACTCTGTCTGACAGAAGCTTCCCAATTCCAAAATGTTTTAGATTCACCAAATGGAATTTGTGGGCAAGTGATATTATTTTGCCCGCGCTAAAATTATTTAATCATCTGGACATTTTTGCCTTGCCAAGAACGAATATAAAAATGATGTGTGGATCCCCCTAATACTTGAAAATGGATGCCTTTATTTGATATCTAATTGTACGCCTCCTTCGTCCTCTGTTGTCACATTGACCAGCATTAATTTATTTAAGAAGGTAGATGATATGAAGCGTAAAGCAGAAATAGATTATTTTTAAATACTTTTTTTTCAGATTGGCAGACAATACCATTAGATGTATAGATGATGCTGTCGACTGTCCCTTATTGGAGGAGTACTTCCTACCTGCATTGCAGCGCTACATACAGGAGGTTATTGATATGCTTGGTTGTGAAATCAGCTACAACGGTAACATCTACACTCCTCCGGAACAGGGTATGTGACAAGCTTTATTCAAACCCCAGAGGGGTCATTCACGCACCAGTTGGTTACCATGCATATGTATTTTTTTGTAGGAAACGCAGAATACTGAATGAAAAATACCAATTGCCCCCTCCCTCCTCCCGATTAAAAGATTTGTATAGAATCGAGGTTTTAGACTGTGTGATTTTTATGGACGGTATTGATGGAAATTGATGTGTAAGACTGTGTATCGTATGAAAACAAGACATGCCTCCCTATCCCTACATACTAGTGCTTATTACTGAAGCATAATGTCATGATCGCTGTATATGGGAACATTTCCAGGGAATCCCAACAGATACATGAATATTTGTATTTAGTGACAAATCAAGCAAAAAGGACAGACAAATCTACTATGTACCCCTACCATCATCGTTCTTCATATCCAAGTAAACATTCTAATGTCCACCCAGTCAAGCGATTTGAGATTGCGACATCGATCCACAATCTTAACTCTGTACTTTTGTTGTGACTGGTCGCGACCGCCATTCAACGTCTATCCAACTTCTTGGAACCCAACGTTGAATAGGCGTTGGGAAAGCAGCATTATTTCGACATTGCTTTTGGTTGCAACCAAAACGAAAGTTTCTCCGACGTCTAATGGAATTATTTGGTAAGGTTAATAGACGTTGAAAAAAGACGTCGGATAGAAGTAAAAAAGGACGTTGTATTGATGTTTGACTCACAACCAAAAAATTACCTCCTCCTCTTACGGATCACATGTCACCCTCTTAATCACAGTTGTATACTGGTACGTTGGTGTAATATCTTGTCTGTATGAGCAAATCTATATGGCTGCTTGTTTAAACACGACAAAATATTACGAAAGAGCTATTTGGTAATATGAATCTGCTTTGCTGTTCAACAAATGTCTTTTTAGTGTTTTACCAAGATCTGGAAAGCTTTCATGGTTGAACTTTAATACCGAAAGCTTTAACAAGGAGCAATGGTTAGTGGTTAGATTCTCAGAATCGCTTGTGTGACTGTTCCAGTTTTATAAACAGTCAACTTATCTTACTCTAAATAGGTTTAAATCACAGGTAGCGGAGGAGAATTCTTCACTAGGGATTTGAATTCAGAAGCTAACTGAAATTTGATGAAGCATCCTGTAATTGTGCAACTCCAATATTTTATGTGCGCTATCTAAAATTGCAATTATGTGTTTATGTTGCAATTGCAATTATGTGTTTATGTTGTGCTATGTCGGTAGTGGTAGCCTATTTGTGTAAATAGGCATTGTTAGGTGTTATTGTTTGCACTTATTTTTTCAATAAAGTTGAGGAGTTTTCCGAAGAAAAACGCCTTCTTGATCTTTTATCTAAATGGACAGGTATGGAGACCGGTCTAAATTCTCATAACTCTTTTTTGTGTAAATTCAGGGATTAATGACTAAGTAACTGTAACAGTTAAGTCAGTCCATGTATTGAGAGAAAACAGGGAAATTTACGTTTTTGCAAAGCAATGAAATTTGTGAACTTAATAAGTAAAACCTGCCTAGACCGGATAACGGGGGGACTGGCGGATTTTATCCGGTATATAGAGGTGTCCGGTATTTCAGGGGTCATGTAAACCAATGGGGGAAAACGGGACTGAGAATTCTTGTCCGGTATTGGCAGTTGTCCGGTATTTCAGGGTTTGTCCAGAATGCGGTTTTACTGTATGTGTGGAGGGATTTTACTGAACTTCAAAGGGCAGATAAGAATAGAGTTTACACCCTTGTAACTCCCAACAGAAAAGCAATCCTTGATGTTAACAGGATTCTCATTTATGCAGACCAATAAATTAAGTGAACTAGCTACGTGTGGATTGGTCTCCAATTAGCTCCGGTGTAGTTGACTCTTAATTGTCTTTACAAATTGCTTTGAAATGTAAAACGTTCTGCCTTGAAAATCTTCCAAATAGACCACTAAATCTTTACAGTTACAGTTTGGTTTAAAAGAAAACTAAAGTATCATGTATTAAATGGGAATACCATGTATTAAATGGGAATACGGTTCAAAATGTCTCAATATTGCAATATTTTATCCACCTTTATTTCTGAAAAAATTCGGGGCGGAAGCATTCTGACCCCCCTTACACTCTTTGGATACATCATGACCGGAGATATTTGGGGCGGATACCACCAAATGACGCAGTTTACTCTAATAATGCCAGAACAACCACTTCCTTGTTATTCAGGCAGTGCATGATGGGATTTTTTCATCATACTTAAGCATAGTATGTTCGTTGATACGTTTTGCTACCACACGTTCTATCAATTTTGATAAGAAGCTCAAATTAGATACTGGCCTTAGGTTCTTAAGGATAACTCTATCAAAGTTGATTTTTTGAGTAATGGACGAATTAATAGTTTTTAAATGTGTGGTCTGAAGGATCGGACAAAGATAAATGAGTTATTTTTGGTGAGCATGGAGACAATTGCATCACAGTACAAATTAAGGAGCAACTTTGGAAATAGGTTTAAATCACGCGTATCTTAGGAGGATTTCATCACTAGAGATTTCTCCATAGCTAACTGAAATCTGCGTATCTTGACGATTTTGTCCATGAAGAAATTACTGGACAGTGGACATTTTGCTCTCATGGATATCGTAGATTGCCAGTTTGAGTGTCACACTAAAGGAGGATGGATTTAAAAAGTATTTGCTGTATTTTAATAAATCGAATCATTCCCAGCTGGCCGACTGAACAAAAAGGTCTAATACCACCAGAGACCCCAGAGACCGAGCCACCCCAAAGGTTGGCAGTTCTAATCCAACGGGCTAGATATGATTCAATTTTTCCTTTAATTGCTAATGTGCGCATTGTGGTATTTTTATAACGGGGGATTTTTGGGTTTTGGGGGTTTTCGAGTTGTGTAGCTCTCGTTACTGCGACGGGGTTAGGCGGCTGCAAAGTTTAATTTAAACTAACTAAAATTGGAGGAAAGATCTACCCTTTTAAATTCCCTTTTATTTCCTATTCAACTAATTATCTCTCAGTTTATTTCATGAATATTCTTTAGTTTACAAGCGTAATAAAACCCAATATAAATATTTTGTTGAATAAGTTCAAGAACATAAAACCTGATTTGCAAACATATTTTTCACTGAAATAAATTTTACACCTTCTACAGATCTGTTAAATAATGATAATCGAAATAATCTGATACTCTATTTGATTTCCCAAAAGAATAAATATAAAATAATGCACATAGCTTATCTCTCCTTAGGCTGTCGGTTCCTTGTCTAGATTAGTTGTTTTCCTAAAGCGAAGTTAGATCTAAAGTGTTGCTGGTTAGATCCGAAATCCAAAATGAGATAAATCCTTTTATTTTTCCGTAGATGTTCCAGTTTCCAAAATAGGTGTTACTTGTTTCAAGGTTAGGCACGAACTGACGAGCTTGGGGCGCGGCTTGACCAGCCTTCGAGTTTTCGCAAAGGGGCCGAATTATGTTACGCCGGTTTTACTGGCTAGCCGTTAACGGGCAGACGGAGGGGCATTGGTCTGTTTCGAGAAAGGCTTCGGTAATTTTGGGTGCCCGAGCAGTGTCTGCGCTTAAGGCTTAATTACTCATTTTAATGACAGAGCCGAAATTACTCTTTACCCTGCGGAGCACTAATTTTACCCACTAAAGAAAATTTAAATGTGTTAAGATAAAGATGAAATTGGATTTAGCGAAATTACAACATGTCGTTGAATTTAAAACATGCAATTGAGCGGCCTAAACAATAAGGGAACAATTTAAGTTGCCACTCTAAAGGCTTATGATAAAAGGATTATAAAGGATAATTGCCCTTGCATGGTCAGAATTGTATAAGATATGTAAATGATATTTTAACAGCTTGTTTGAAATTTGCGTTTTAGAAGAAATCCCATTAAATGTAAAGATAGGAAATGTTCCTTTAAAAGAGCTTGATTTTTAACAGGAATCACCCTTTTATAAAGTATTTTTAAATCTAGAAAAAATCTAACAAATCCCATTTATAATAATCACCCAGCGACACAAGAAAATGTCTCTCCTGAGACATGTTACTAAATACAATGAACACCAGTAGATATCACAATAAACAACGTATGCATGTAATTAAAAATTATAAGAAGGAAACAGTGCGCATTATTAGTACATCACACAATATTTACCGTTACTTTGACAATGCACAATAATATATCTCATTGTTTGAAAACTGATTTTTTGTTTTTGTTAACTTCCCGAAAAATCTTTGTTCAACCAATTACCGTATAATATGCAATAAGAAAAAACACATGAACAACACATTATTTGATCATACTAAGAATGGGAGATTAAAGCAATTGAATATAAGTCATATAAGGATGCTGAACAGAACAATATACCTCTTTTAACACAGTTCAGGATATAATTGACTTTGACTTGCAGGGGGAAGAGATGGAATTTGTTTGACCAGGGGCCCGTACCGGTAAAGAAAATATGCGGAGTAATTGTTATTTATATTTTACGGATCTTATACTCCTGGTTATACGAAACAAGGGGAACCGGGGGTACAATTTTTTCGTTACCAGTACTTTCCCACTTGATATCTAGCTTGGGCAGAAGGCATGACTCACCTAACTCCAGATCCTGAATATGGAGGTACAATTCCGTAATCAAGAGCTTAGGGCATTTGGGCCATGACTTCAGAGTAATGTGAACACAGTCCGTTGAATTACTCAGTATCATGATAATGCTGGAGTGGATAGTTTGCAGGAACCGTAATATTTTAACAATTAAAGCTGTAAGCAAAAGGGCACAAACTATATACAATATTGTTTCATGAAATTCCGGAGTTGCTAACGTTAGATAGTTGGAAGTTGGCGCTGGATAAGAGAATATAGTGGTTGACTATTTAGGATGGGAAAACGGATCTAATGGGGGACATAATAGAAAGACCGAGTCTTGGTCCTTTACGAATAACCATAATGCTAAATATAACAGTACATATGGTGCTAATAAAAGATGACCAATTTAGTAGAAACCTCTGAGGAGAAAACCATGAAAAAGAAGGGCTCCAATCACCACTGTAAATCGGGTCGACTGGAGTTGAATATATAAGTTTGTTTGCCTTAATTCGATCTGCAATATGGTCAAGGTTTAACTTCAGTGATTTGTCATGCAGCATTTTATAGCTAAATTCATTATTAAATATGTTAATTTCTGGCATGGAGAAGTTCCAGCTAGCAGTTAGAATTGTGTTTGAGGATATCTATTTAAGCTGTTTGACGGAGAACCTATGTTGGAGAAATATTAGATTAATCGCAATAACATCAAGTCTGGAGTTGAATGCCGTGGCGTATGATGATAGTTCATCGGTAAGTGCAGCAAAATCATGGGAAAGTGTATTTTGGTTCTTGGACATCAATTTAATATGCTCATTTAGGGTTTGCAGATCTTTTTCATCCAGGGTTCCAAACAGCAGGCGAGAAGCGCGACGAATGATAGGAAGAAGGGACCTGTGTCGTCTGGATGAAATGTCTCTGCTTCTTTCGGGGGGTGAGTTCGGCAACTGACTTCATGATTCCAGAGAAGAGACCGCAAGAAGAGTTAAGAATATCAACGATTTCACGTTTGATGGGATCTTGGATGTCCCCGATATCGCCCTTGGGCATGGCAGTGTTCAGCATTCGTCTTGGAAAGTCCGGGTCTGGAATCGGAAGATGGAACGTATGGTGCCAGGCAGACTCAGCATTGTCGATCTGCGCCACATGCCGGAAGATGACTCCATAGTTCAGTCTAGCCACCAGTTCCGATTGAGCAATCCGCCACACCATCAGAAAACACAGTAAAGGAACGATCTTGCCATTTCGCCTGTAAATTAAAACACAATTAAAACAACAAATTTTGAGAAACCTGTCGAAATGAATGGCCATTTTTGAATTTGGACTCTAAAAGTGCTGCAGCTTAATAGTGACTCGATCCGAGCTACTTGCGATGTCAGTGCTTGTCCTGGGAGGCGATCTACAAAGAGAAACAAATCTTCGCTCCTGTTTCGGTGCATGCTCATTATTTTTCTGTTTATTGGAATATTATTTTGTGTTGGCAAATATTTGTATTGTCACTGCCGATTTTAACTGTAACTCTTCTAAGGATCTTAATTTAAAGGTTATTTTAGATAGTTTTATATGGTTATGCTACTGGTCGAAACTGCTTCATTTTTGCTTTTCATTTATACGCGTCTTTTGTGCCTTGAAGTCTTGTTTGATGTAGTACTTCATTATTTTTCCTTGTGGTACTATGTTCAACGAAACAGTAATCGGGCGTTTCTGTTGTTTGAGTTTGACTGTTGACGAGTTCATTTCGGGTTCGGCTGTGACATATAAAATATGATTTGGGTTAACTTGATTTTGGTTATTTATGTGAGCCTGGTTTGCGTGTGCCGGATTATCTTGCATATTTAAAGGATTTTCCGTGAAGTATCGTTTAAGATTGCTAGCGTGAACTCTACTTTTGTGAGGTTTGTTGTTTTTGACAGAACGCAGTCTGTAGGTGTAGTTGGAACCACGATCTGAAATATAAAATAGTTCTGAATATTGTGAATCGAGTTTGGGTGAGCGTCCTTTCCTTTGAGCAAAATTTTTCAAGACGACAAAATGTCCAGGTCTTAGTTTTGGATCTTTGGCTAGTTTGTCGAAATGACATTTGGCTTCTGTGGCATGACGCTTAAGATTTTGCTTTTTAAAGTCTCGGCTAAGTTGGGCGTTTTCCATTAATTGTTCTACATAATCCTGAACGTTTTTAGAATAGTTTTTGCTTGGTGTGAGTGCTGTGTCCTGTGGGAAAAAACATTCACGGCCAAAAAGTATGAAATGTGGTGAGAAGTGTGTGGATTGGCTTTCAGGTGTTGCACGGTAGCTTAACATTACGAGTGGAAGTACACGTGACCAGTTGGAGTGTGATTTCTCCACTATTGTACGGAGTGATTGCTCTATTCTTGAGTTCTGACGTTCACATATGGAGTTTGCTTGTGCATGGTATGGTGAGATAAAATGGTGGTTGATGTCATATATTTTGCATAGTTCTTTGACAACTGAGGACATAAAGTTCATTGCCCTATCCGACACGAGAGTTTCGAAGCTGCCGTAGCGACATTTAATTTCACCGTGTAATGCATCAGCAACTGTTTTTGCGCTTATTTCTTTGAGTGGAACAGCTTCGCACCATTTTGAAAATGAGTCGACAAATAGGAGAATGTATTTGTGTCCTTCTGGTGTTTCAGTTAATGGACCTAAGATGTCCATATGCCAGCGTGTAAATATGTCTGTGGGTGGAAGTGGACGTAAAGGTGTGAGTCTTGCGCGTTTTGCCTGTTTGCACTTGTCACATGTTTTCACAAAATTTTTTACATCCTCAGACATTTTGTCCCACTGATATTTTAAAGCTATTGCGTCTCTTGTACGTTGTTCACCTTGATGACCTAATTTGTTGTGGTAAACCTGAAGTATGTCCTCACGAAGAGATGGGAGAACTATTATAACGCATGTACTTCCGGGCATTTTGCTGAACTTGCTTTTAGCTAATCTCGCTTCTTTATAGCGAATTAGAACGCCGTTGTCGTCCAAAGCATATAAATGACTGTTTCTTTGAATTAAGGTAGCTAATTTGGGATCCGCAGGTAGTGTATTGTCTTGTAAGTATGTAATCATTGGACCACACCAAGTGTTATCTTCTGTTTAGTATTCTGATAAGGTTTTTCTTGTTTTAAGCGTAAAGATTGAATTTATATAGTGGTCTGATTCAACAGAGTTGGCGATATCTGTAGTGATTGTGTCAGTGTGTGGTGATGGTGCAGAGAAAATGTTTGCGTTGTAAAATTTGAATTGGACAGCGGTTTGTGTTGGTGGATGTAAAGTTGCTGTAGCGATTTCCGGAAAGTGTATCTCGTCTTCATCGACGGCTGTAGGATCATATTCCCGACGCGATAAGGCGTCAGCCACGGAGTTTTTCTTGCCTTCTATGTGTTTTGCTACGTATTGAAATTGTTGTAATTGAAAAGACCATCTTGATAGTTTGCCTTTGCCTGAGTCATTGTTGAGTAAATGTAAAAGTGCGCTGTTGTCTGTGTAAAGAAGAAACTTGATATTGCGCCTGTTGTTTTGCTCCAAGTATTTGCGATAGTAGTTACAGCCTGCGACTATGGCGAGAGCTTCTTTTTCGTAAGTAGGCCAGTTTCGTTCGTGCTTACGAATTGCTCTACCACCAAAACAAATTGGTCTTTCGACATTGTTTTTGTCCTTTTGGGTGAGTATGTAGCTAATAGCAGCGTCACTTGCGTCGGTATAGAGTATGATTGTTTCTCGAAGCTTGGAATTTGTAGCATTGGATTGGTTGTGAGTGCTGTTTTTAGTGCCTCAAAGGCTTTTTGGCATTCGTCTGTCCATTGAAAGTTGACATCTTTTCTAACAAGTTTGAAGAGAGGAGCAGATATTTGGAGTAATGTTTGATATATTTCCTATAATAATTGGATATGCCTAAAAATTGTTGAACTTTTTTGACCGAAGTCGGTGTAGGAAATGTTTTTACAGGCTCAGTGTTAGATGGTGCGGTAAAGACTTTATCGCCTGAGATGATATGGCCAAGAAATTAAACGGAATAAACAGCAAAGTTGCACTTTGATACGTTAAGTTTCAGATTGTCTTGCTTAAGGACTGCGAATGTTTGTTGGAGATGATCCAGGTGTGCTTCAAATGTAGGACTGAACACCAAGATGTCGTCCATGTATATCAGAAGAATGTGAAATGCAAGTTTGCTGAAGATATTTTGTAAGATTGATTGAAAAACTGATGGACTTGTTGATAATCCAAATGGTAATCGAAGAAATTCGTAAAGTGCACGGTGAGTAGCAAAAGTAGTTTAGTGCCGTGTTTTAGGAACCAGTGGAATATTCCAGAAAACGTTTTTGACGTCAAGTGTTGAGAAGAATGCTGACTTCTTATCGCGATTTCTTCTAAGATTGTATCAATATCAGGTAATACCTAAACTGCAGGTGTGATAATTTTGTTAAGTTTGCGATAGTCAACAACGAAGTGATATGAACCGTCACGTCAGGGTGAAGACCAGCACGAAGTGCTTTCGTGAATGACGTCATTCGTTTCGCATAGCAGGCGTTGTTTTGTAAGCACGTTGTTGTATGGGTTTAGCGTCACCGGTTTCGATAGTCTAATCATAACCGTTGCAATGACCCACGCTTGATTCGTCCGTTGCAAAGACTTCTTTATTTTCCCCTAGAAGAAGTAAGAGCTGATCCTGCTGTTCCTTTGTTGCCGTTGATGCGCGAATGTCATTACCGAATGTGAATTGCTCGGCGATTCGTATACATTCTTCATTTGACAGAGTGTTTTCGTTATTTGCATTGATATTCACGTTGTTAACCTCTGTATTATTTGGAACGTTAAAGCTATGAACCGAGTATTCGCTAGTCAAGTGTTCGAAAACAGGGTAATTCTTTGATATGTACCAATCGCGAACGTCAGCGTTAATGACGCGTAAATGAGCTTCGTTTTGATTTGTTGTGACGAGATACCTTGCACCTTGCAAGCGGAATTTCCGCATAAGTTCTTTTGTCGGAGTTATAATATCAGTACTGTTTTTGGTTTTGATCGTGTTTTATTTTTACGCAAAATACGGCTTCGGATGTGCCTGGTATTAATACCTCTTCAGTAGTTCTAGCTAAGAAAGTTGTTTTGGAACTGTTCGATTCGTGGTGTTGATGAGCTTATTGGGTGTTGGTGTCTCAAGTGGAACTGGGTAAGTTGTTTGTTTTGAAAGTAATTCGGTTGTTTTCGCAGCTGATTGTGCTTTTGTATTTTTTAAAGAGGTCGACCCCTAGGATGATCTTGTATGAAAGCTGTGTAAGGATAAAAAACGTTTGACTGAATTTGATTGATGAGTTTTGAAATGTAATTTGCATTGATGCAGTGCCTTCAACTGCTATTTGATGACCATTTGCTGCTTTGATAACATAGTGCGATTACGCAATGTCCGGTTGTTTGTTTGGAAAAAGAATGTCTAATTGTGATTTAGACACACAAGATATTTGCGCTCCTGTGTCTAACAAAGCTGGGAATGTTAAACCGTTGACCGTTATATCAATAAAACTGTTATTGTGTAAGTAGCTGTGATCGATGAGGTTTGAAGTAAAAGCGTCTATTTGAAATATTTTCGGCGCGGGTGTTTGTTGCTTTTAAGTTTGTTGTGGTTGGCAGTCGGTGTTTGTTCTGTTACAGCATACTTTTCTAAAGTATGCCTATCTCTTTGCGGGGAGATAGGCGCGCATTCCTATTCCGAATTGACTTGTGGTGTGCTTGCAATGTTGTTTGTTTGTTTTTGACTGCGACAGGCACTTTTGAAGTGTCCAACCTTGGAACAGTTGTGAAATTGTTTGCCGTAAGCGGGGCAGTTATTGGATAGATGAGAACATGTGTAATATTTGCAGTTTTGTATTTTAACTGGTGGTTTTTTAGCCGTTGATTGTTCGGGTTGATGTTGTTTGTTGTGGGAGTGTTGTTTGTTGTTTGTTTTTGTAGCTGTATTTATTTCGATTGCAATTGCAATTATTGCAATGTGTTTGATAGTGATTTGAAGAGCTGGATGTGGCTGAGTTTATTGCACTCTTTTATTGAAGGCAGAGGTTGTGCCTTTTATGTGATTTTTCCGCTGTGCGGGCGAGTTGTTTGAGTCGCTCCCAAGAATCTATATCTGAATGCAGTGTGATATCTTTCACGATATGTGCATGGAAGTTTGAAATTGTTTGTTCCATGGCAAAAGAGAATGGAATGTTTGAAATGCTAGCCATTTCTAACATAGCATCTATGTACTCATCCACGCATTCGTCGACAAGCTGTTCTCGTTGCATGAATTTAATTTGTAAGTCTGTGATGGTTTCTTGAATAAAACGTTCACGAAAAGCTACAATAAAAAGGTCTTTGTTAGTTCTGGTTTCAGGACTTAACATTTTGGACCAAGTTCTAGCCTTCCCTCTGAAATTTAAAATACATAGCCTTGCAAACTGTGACTCTGGGCGAGGCTGCATATAGAAATTATTTGTAAAGTCCTCCAGCCAGGCTTTAGCTTTGTACATCTCGCCATCGAATGGATGAAAGAGGTTGTGGCTGTAAGAAATAAAGCCTGGATTAAAGGGCATATGATAGTACTCCGAGATTGGGACTTGAATTTGCTGTTGTGGCTGTCCCGCTGGCTGCTCAGGGATTTGAGCTGGAACAGGTTGAATGTTTTGTGGTGGTTCTGTGGGGGTGGGGCCTGGATTTGTTTGTAAAGTCCTCCAGCCAGGCTTTAGCTTTGTACATCTCGCCATCGAATGGATGAAAGAGGTTGTGGCTGTAAGAAATAAAGCCCGGATTAAAGGGCATATGATAGTACTCCGAGATTGGGACTTGAATTTGCTGTTGTGGCTGTCCCGCTGGCTGCGCAGGGATTTGAGCTGGAACAGGTTGAATGTTTTGTGGTGGTTCTGTGGGGGTGGGGCCTGGATTTGTTGCTGCTGCACCTCTGGTTGCGCCGGGATATGCCCTCTGTCTGGGTGATTATCTTGTTGTAGCTGTTGGGTGGGAGGTGGTGGTGTTTGGAGAGCGTGTGTCGCAGCACTAGTTTCAGGATTTTGAGGTTGTTGAACAGCATCGGAGTTTTGCTGTTGGTCGGCATGGGTTTGGCTTCGGGTTCTGCCTAGGATGCCTTGGTTGTCAGGGGGAGACATTATTTAAAAGTAAAAAAAAAATTTCCCAGAATCTTAAAGAGATAGTTAATATTAGGAAAGAAGAAAGTATTGTAGAAGCAAAACAGCTGTAAATAAATTCTAAAATTCTGAATTAACAAAATATCGCCGCAGCAAGGGATCTTTAAAGCATCTCCACCAATTTTTATAATGGGGGTTTTGTTTTGGGGGTATTTTCGAGTTGTGTAGCTCTCGTTTGCTGCGACGGGGTTAGGCGGCTGCAAAGTTTAATTTAAACTAACTAAAATTGAAAGAAAGATCTACCCTTTTAAATTTCCTTTTATTTAATATTCAGCTAATTATCTCTCAGTTTATTTCATGAATATTCTTTAGTTTACAAGCGTAATAAAACCCAATATAAACATTTTGTTGAATAAGTTCAAGAACATAAAACCTGATTTGCAAACATATTTTTCACTGAAATAAATTTTAAACCTTCTACAGATCTGTTAAATAATGATAATCGAAATAATCTGATACTCTATTTGATTTCCCAAAAGAATAAATATAAAATGATACACATAGCTTATCTCTCCTTAGGCTGTCGGTTCCTTGTCTAGATTAGTTGTTTTCCAAAAGCGAAGCTAGATCCGAAGTGTTGCTGGTTAGATCCGAAACTTTGCTAAGCCCAAAATGAGATAAATCCTTTCATTTTTCCGTAGATTTTCCAGTTTCCAAAATAGGTGTTACTTATTTCAAGGTTAGGCACGAACTGGCGAGCTTGGGGCGCGGCTTGACCAGCCTTCGAGTTTTCGCGAAGGGGCCGAATTATGTTACGCCGTTTTTACTGGCTAGCCGTTAACGGGTAGACGGAGGGGCATTGGTCTGTTTCGAGAAAGGCTTCGGTAATTTTTTTAGGGGCCCGAGCAGTGTCTGCGCTTAAAGCTTAATTACTCATTTTAATGACAGAACCGAAGTTACTCTTTACCCTGTGGAGCCCTAATTTTACCCACTAAAGAACATTTAAATGTGTTTAGATAAAGATGGAATTGGATTTAGCGAAATTACAATATGTCGTTGAATTTAAAACATGCAATTGAGCGGCCTAAACGATAGGGGAACAATTTAAGTTGCCATTCTAAAGGCTTATGATAAAAGGATTATAAAGAATAATTGCCCTTGCATTGTCAAACCTGTATAAGATATGTAAATGATATTTTAACAGCTTGTTTAAAATTTGCGTTTTAGAAGAAATCCCATTGAAGTAAAGATAGGAAATGTTCCTTTAAAAGAGCATGATTTTTAACAGGAATCACCCTTTTATAAAGTATTTTTAAATCTACAAAAAATCTAGCAAATCCCATTTATAATAGTATTCTACTGCCCTGTCTAATCACCAATGGTTTAACCTTTTGCATTGTGAGAAAATACGCCTGGAGAAGATTGGCTTGAAATAATTTGTGTGACAAAAACGCCTTTACATAGTCTGTTCCTTTAAGCCTTTTTTTCTTCTTTGTTTCAGCATGTGATTTAATCGGTATGTTACAATGCTACAATCCACTTGTTAAAGCTCTTGGTGCTGCTCAGTTGTCAAGGGACTCTAGCATTCAAGCTTTCTTGAACCAAATGAAACTAGTGTTCAGTCAAGAAATCTTCACAGATGCAGCTGATACTGACGATTACCAGAATAGTTTTTCAGCTGTGTGCAAGTAAGAGTTTCTGTCGTGTATAATGCAGGCCGGAAAATGTGAATGGTGAGGATGAACTTAATTCAGTTTTTTATGCACTCATCCTTTAAAAATGGGTATACAATTTTACACCGCTCTCTTTCTGCTTAGAATTTCATATTCAATCAAAATAGGTGTATAGAGGTACTCTAAACTAACTAAATCATTTTCCATTCGAATTTGAATTTACTCTTGCACCAACAGTTCATTTCTATTTTTGACATCAGGATACATTCGGATTTCATTCTGGGCCATTTTTCCTATCATAGTCACATAGCGACAGAAAAAACATACTTTAAAATAACGAAATCTGAACAATCTCATATTTTTATACTTGTGCGGTTTTCCGTGTGGCATACTCAGAGAAAGGCATGTAGATTCAATCATATATCGAACAAGTTCATGCATACAGCCGAGTGCGCCTTAAGTTTCTTTCGGCGGTGTGGCAGCTGACTATGTTCTGGACAAAGACGCAGTAATGTTCAATATATTTTGGCATGACTCCTTCTGGCCTTGTTTCAAAACAAGCTCATATATTGAACTCATTAGGAAGTTTTCCCACGAATAGAATCTCTGCTTTTGTAATGAATTTCCATTTTGTTTTGCACCATTATATTTCTCTGATCAATATTGTATTTATGTAGTCCTTTTGACCAATGTTTAATTCCAGGCGGCCTGCGATGCTTAATCTTGATTGGAATGAAATAAATAATTGTGTGTTAGATCAGTATCCACTCTGTGCTGAAATAGTGAAAGAGATACTGGAAGAAGGACCTAGTGACGAGGAAAGTAATGCATAAGTTATATCTGAAGTTTCTATTTTACTATTTTACTCTATATCTGCATAGCCAGTAACTTAAATACTACAATACAGCTATAATTTTGCAACCTAAACAACAGGGCTTTGTGATGTCTTTGATTCTGTCCTTGACTATGCAAGGTAATCTTAGAAATCGGTTAAAATGTAATTTTGTCCTGTAATATAATTAGAAATATACACCAGAACCTCGGGATAGGACCACCCAGTAAATACAACCACTTTTCGCCGGAACCGAATGTCATTCATTCAGTTCTATTATAACGGAACTCCGCAAGTAAGACCAGGCCGCAAATACAAGCAAAGACCACTTTTCTCAATCCAAAACGCACTTTTAACCCCGCAAATTAGACCATTGTTGATTTCCCTATTAAGGCTGACTTGAGATGTGCGCAAACAAGATACATGCATCCCAGTTAGCGGGATTAGGCAATTCTCAAAGCAAACATCAAATAGAATGGGATACGTATTAAAAGGAAACAGAGACGTTTGATAGCATTTTCTGTACGTGAATCGCCTTTTGATTACGGAGATCTGTTAGAAAAATACATGTACGTGTAATTGATAATAAAAAATTTGAATTGCGCTTGTAACTCCCGCTTTAGATCCCATCTATGGGTTTCAACTCTGGTTTTGGACCAGAACTATAATTGCAATAGGTAATATACGCTTAACATCGCAACTTTCAGCTCAAGTCCGATTCTCAATTGGTCCCTGATTCTGTATATAAACCGCCAAATTTTTGCTCGCACCATAAAATGTAAAACTAAACAACAAAATGAATTGCTACTGGTCACTTTAGGATAAAATGTAGTTTATTAATTTAAGTAAAGGAGAAATGTTTGTTGTTATTTCTTACTCACCAACATTATGATCCAATATTGTCCCAATATATGACACCTTGTTTGAAACCCCGCAAATGAGACCACCCCGGAAATACGACCACTTTGGCCCAGTCCCGCAGGTGTTCGTATTTATGGGGTTCTATTGTATTTATAATTGATCATTTTATTGATTTTTCTGAATGATCTACCTGCCAGATGCCACTTTGTCTCACTTACGTATCACCCAATGGACAAAAGCAACATACACATAATTTAATAGAGGTATCCGGTATTTCAGGGGTCATGTAAATCAATGGGGAAAACCGGGACTGAGAATTCTTGTCCGGTATTGGCAGTTGTCCGATATTTCAGGGTTTGTCCAGAATGAGGTTTCACTGTACTTTGTATTCGGCGGAAGTGAGTTCTTTTCACTTATATTATTAACCAAACGAAATATTTCACATTGCAGAATCGATTGAAGGAGTCAGATACGTATTGGCTTACATGTTTGACACCGGAGGTAGTTTGATAGACAAGCTCCAGTTATACTGTGATGCAGGTTTGTGCTGTTGTGATACTCTGCTATGCAAATTATACAAAGGTTACGTATATGCCTTCTTACTCAAATTCATTCAATCGAAGAAATATTCACGAGGTATAGATGATGGTGATGATAGTGATGATGATGATGATGATGATGATGATGATGATGATAAAATGATCTCTCTTTCTCTCTCTCTCTCTCTCTCTCTCTCTCTCTATATATATATATATATATATATATATATATATATATATATATATATATATATATATATATATATATATACATATATATATATATATATATATATATATATAATGTGCGTGCAAACAGTCTTTCAAAATGCTACTCTTCCTAATTTCTGGTCCGGTTGTCTTAAAATGTGGCATCAATATTCTCTGGGTAATCTTCCATACAGCTTTTCTGACCATTTGGCCAAAATTGGCCAAAATATTGGCCAAATTTAAGAAAACACAAAAATGCTAATCTTCCTACAGATCCGACTGGTTGCAAAGATCTAGTCCGATTAATTTTAACAGTAAGGTTGAGCATGTGGCCTTCTACCAAATCTAAATTTTGTAAATATTGGTATGTTTCTCCTTTCACTTTCGCTTTTACGGATTGGCACATTGGCACACTGTCACGGACATTCGTGTTCTTATTATTGTTACACATTGATGTGGTTCATCATTTGACTTGTCTGCTATTTCGCGTTTAAAATCTTTTTATTTTATCTCGAAAGGATGCGAAACAGTTGGGGATAAGTATGATGCCTTTGAGGAGTGCATTGAGGCGGACGACATTGTGTCCGCATTTAACCAAGTCGTGCCAGCTCTTAATGAGGACTCAACCCCGGACTGCAGGTACGCGTTTGGCTTGCAAGGGTTATATGAATTTGTGCGAACAGCAGTTGTTCGTCTTTTTCTTCTTGACAGTTTCTCCGATTTTCTGTGTCTTCTTCTTCTCTGACACTATGGGCCCTAGGACCATGAAACTTGGGACTTATGAAGAGCTTGATCTGAACGTGTGCATGTCACTTTTTATTTTCGTCTTCGATTTCGTTTTCTTTGTTAAAACGCCATGTTAAAAGAGTGCATTTTTTGCAAGTAAATGCGCAGCATTTAACATATAGCACAGAACACTACACAGTTGCTCAGCTTTTTGCGAGCTCTCACTGCGTAACAGTTAACACAACGTTTACCTGATCAGTCAATCAACCTTAAGTCAACAAAACCAAACACTACTCGGCTTATAAGACGTATTCAAGCCTTGTCGTTTGCTAATTTATTTAGCTGGTACTAAGTTATCAACTTATGGAGTTTTTCTTAACAGTAGTCCGAGTGTTTAGAATATAACAAGATGCATACATGCTGTGCCATAAGCTCTGTACATCGTTGTATAACACACTGTTGTAAAATACTTCATATTATTCAAGAAATAACCCAGTGAAGGAAGTATTTTTGCATTTCAATTTTTGTCAAGTGTTTAACAATTCGCTAGTGAAATACGGTTCTGGTTGAAATTGAATCAGTTCGTCTAATGTGTCCTTATTGAAAAGCAATAAAAGAACAAGTAATAGGTCGTAGTAATTGTTAGATCTACCAAGTTTCGCGCCACGAACTCTGCGAATTCTTTCTCGAACTGTTCATATCGATATGTATAGCATAGTTTTACGGATGTAATTTTCCTTTTTGAAATATGTCGAGTTTGGAATCGTTTTGTTCGTCAGTGTATGCCTTTTCGACGCGTATTTTAAAATTGTTCTAAAAATTTAATTTCGGCTTATAAATTAAGTTTTAATAATTTCCTGTATTTTTAAATTCGAAAGTCGATTGCAGTCATGTTATTGGCGTTAATACTTGCCCCTAACTGCAATTAGTGTCAGCATCGCACGACATCCCCAATGTTAGGATCAAGTTCGCCTGCTCGCTAATCCTGACATCGCTTACTCACTCAGCCTCTTAATTGCAGTTAGTGCCAGCGCCGCGCGACATCTCCGCTCTTAGGATTAATTTGGCCTGTCCGCTTATCTCAACGGCGTTTATTCAGTCAGGGCGGGTGGTATGCCTTACTCGTTAACCTTAGCCAATCACGTTCTAGAACCAAATTACTCCGGTGAGTCTGTGTGAATATAAGCGGCGTTTTTCGGTGTAAAAATTAGTACAACTTGAAATCATAAGAATTTATGTTCTACAAGAAGCAACGGATTTGAATTTACTTGTGAACTTCACAGCGGATAACAACGATAGCGGAATATTACTAAGCTATTGTGAAAATAACAAGAATTCAAGTGTAAACTTTAAATTTTATAGGAGTCTAAGGAATAGTTAATTCCTTAGACTTATTATAATTGTTATTATTATTATTATTATTATTATTATTATTATTATTATTATTATTATTATTATTATTATTATTATTATTATTATTATTATTATTATTATTATTATTATCCCCTATAGTTGATAAAATTCGTACGATGTGATAAGGTGCTGCGGTATGATTCCTTTTTTCCGACATAACCTTGTCACGCGAACTTCTCTGATACGTTTACCACTGGATATAAATTTAGCACAGATATAATGTAGCATGTCTGACTGGTCCACCTCAATTTTTAGACATTCCTTAACATTTTATATTAAAAAATAGATATTGAAATTTTGCCTTTGAATCCCATTATAAGGCAGGCCCTGGCCATGATATAGCTAACAGCGCAAGCTATCGATATCTCCACTACCAGCAAACAGTGAGCAACTATTGCGCCTGTGCACTCTGTGCTGAACGGCAAATATCTCAGGGGGAATGTTTATCTCCAACGTTTCGGGGATGCTCACCTTCACACTTGCTATTAAGTTGTTTTCACATTATAAATGCCATTTTGGGTTTCCTTGTTATAAGATTGTCACGATACAACACATTAATGTTTACAGTATTATTTAAATTATTTATAGCAGTGCACATTTTGCCGTTTCATCAGCGTCGGGTTTTCGATTATTATGGTTATGGCAAAAATGGCGTCCATACCAAATGACCACCTGTTAAAAAACACCGGTCATGTTGCTATCAGATAAGAGACTACCGGGCAAATGACCACTAGCGAAATGAAAAACCGACTATTTGACCACAATTTTTTTCTGATTTTTATTTATTTCTCTTGGGGTGGAACGGAATTTCCAGCCAAAGTTTTAACAGAAGTGGTCTTTTTCAGTAGTTGCTTAAATAAAAGGGGGTGGGTCCGACCTATCAAGTTCACAACGCCTACCTACCCACTTATTTAGGCATGGAGAGTGACATAAAGGCGTCGAGAAAATATTTATCTTATCACCATCTATGCAGTGACAGTCAATAGGAATAGTGGTCATAACTCCGTCAAAGTTCCCCTGGAGTCATTATGTAGCACATGATATGCATGAAATAAATTTTCATGAATATATTTAAAAAATAGTCGCTGGAAACTAGCGCGTTTCTTAATATTCCATACTTTTTGTCCTGATTTTCATCAATTTTCAAAGCGACTAGTCATTACAGGCTTTAAGTTCCCATGAGCGTTAACAAGGCCATGTATTTTGTGATACGAACATTTTTTGTGGCGTCTGTAAAAATCGCCGATTTTCCCAAATATATTTTCCGTTCCGTCAGAGATATTAATTTAACGTCGGCAAAAGTTTGGTTTTCAGCAACGAAAAGCAGCGTATATGAAGAGTGTTTTCAGAAAATGTATGTTCAATGGATGTTAAAGATGTTGAGTAGGCTTTGATCTGTGATCGCACATGTTATCACAACCAAATTACAACCATAGTTTATGTTGCTTATTCAACGCATATTTAACGTTGTGTCAAAGACGTTGTTCTATGGTTGCGACCAATTAAAATCAAATTACAACCAGATTCACTGTTGCGATTTGAGCCGGTGAGTTACAAAAATTGAAAAAAAATGCTTTACGAAATCGAAAAAAAAGTTTACAAAATCGAGAAAAAAATACGAAAACGAAAAAACCAGAACAATAGAATGATGTAACGGTGTTTGCATAGTCCATATACAGTGCGGCAGCGTTGAACCATCAGTTCATTACAGGAACAAATTTGTGTTCCAATACTGCGGTGTAGTGTCCGCGTGTTATTTCTTTCTGTGTTAGCCTTGTGTAGAGATCCATAGCCGCTTATGTCTTTGTTCTCTCGGTGGCGGTCTGAGGTGTTGCGACGTCCATACTTCTGATAAGTATATAGGTGGTTGTCTGACTTTTCCGGATGGCATCGAAGAACACGAAGATGTTGGGTTTCGGGGTACTGAAAATGGCATTATAATTCCGGTGAAAGGTTTCGGGTCAATTATTTGTTCGGCGTTCTGTTGATGGATATTCAGCCCACAGCTGTGGTGGAAACTGTCAATACAGATATTTTTTGATAATACCTGTACCCGTCACAAATAGTTTTTCCCTTATTAGTTTCAATTAATTCTATCTCCATTCTTGTAGTTAACTGAAATGTATGTCATGCTCATTCATCCCTTTCAAATACTTGGAAAAGTAATTGTGATTTAAAACCTGTGTGCTTGAGGACTTCTAAACGTTGGCAATTACTATCTTGATGTTAGGGATCAATAACACTTGTTTGAGGACGGTTGATTATGTGCATCTTTAATCCTCCTATCAGGCTCTTTCCGGACTACCGCGACGGGGTGTTCCGAACTTTTAGAACGGATTTCTACTGTAGGGGTGTTGTTAGTCATTGTTATGTAACTGATTATGCAAGGGCTTTTTCGATTCTGTTAAACTTTTTTTTCCGATTTCGTAATAGGGGAAGAGACAAAAAATTCGATTTTGTGGGAGTCCCATTTGAGCTGGTCACTGACGCAACCTCAAATCAACGTTTTATCGACATCAGAATGTTAACAGGGATATAAAACGGTGTCAAACGCTGTGTTGTGTAGAGTTGTGACGCCACTGGCTACTTGGTCTGACTTTTAACAATTTTTTTAAGAATTATGCATTTTTAAGTGTCCACAATTGTATTTTATGTGGCCGCAAGTGCAATTTTCGCTACTTGGTCTATTTATAATTCTAATAATGAGTGAAAGAACTTCGGTCCCGATAATGTCCAGCTTACTGAGAATTTGTAGCGCAATTTTCAATTCTATGTTAGAATCATACAAAAGATTGCTGAGTGTCTCGAGGAAACGGGCCTATTAACTTGTGACCTTTTCGTTGATGGAGAAGTGTTTGGTACATTCGGCAGTCCACTTTATCAGCAATTTCTGGACTTATGTGGCATTACTCACGCAAGAACCCCGGCTCATCCAGCATGTGAGTTTATCTTATCGTTTTTGCTTCACAACTCGACAGACAATTTTATATATTCTAAATACAAAATCGCAAAAAGCTTTTGTTCCGTTTGCTGCTTTGTCACATTTTTTCAATCCTAAAGGTCAAAATTTTGTAACGCAGCCGATATGAATATAGCTTGCTTTAAAGTGAGCAGGTATCGCTTGATATTTACGTATGGAATGAAGTTTTAACATTTAATGCTTATTTTTTATATCAAAATATAATAGAAGATATCAAGAAATCAATGTAGTTCTCAATAAATATAAATTTTGCTATCATTTATTGAATTTTAGATGGCAAAATTATTTTTTAGATCAAAAAATCAAATTTACAAACTTTAAAAATCTTAAGGAGACACACATTCACATAAAATTTAACGAATCGTCAATTAAATTTTGGATATAGAAACTTGAATTATTGAGATCAATAATAACAACACAATTTTTGATCTCAAGTATTGCTTCTTTTTTGCATAATAAAAAATTTAAAGAAAGATTCTGTGCAAGGACCAGTCATTATTAATTTACATATGTGTAGTTCTGAATCCTTTATTTAAAAAAAAGACTGATATTTTGATATCAAAAATAAATATTTGAGATCACAAAATCATTTGCAGATTTGAAGATACAAATTAGAAGTTTCATTTTGAAATAATGATAACTGAAATAAATTCTTGATATCAATAAAAAGAACATGAATTATTGAGCTCTAGATTGATATTTTGCTCTCAAATATTTCATTTTTCTAATCAAGAATTGAATTTTTGAACCCAAAAATTCAATTTTAGATATCATTAAATCATTCTTGATATCAATAAATATTTTTTGATATCTCTACATATTTTAGGATATGAAAAATTATTTTTCGAGATCAAGAATACATTGAGAGATATCAAAAATGCAATTACACATAGCAAAAATTAATTCTTGATATCAAAATATGGATTTTTTGAGATCAAAAATTAATTCTTGATATCAAGAGATCAATTTTTGAGATCGAAAATTTATTCTTGATATCAATAATTCCCTAATAAATGTGAAAATGGCATTCCATATTTACTCACTCCCAGTACAGTCCCTCAGAAATGCCGTTTTCACATTTATTGATCTAGTTTTTTGTTTAAGTAATTTATGCTTTATAAAATATAGGTATTTTGTATTTATAGTATAAAATATTTCATATTTTTTATTGAAAATAAGTCTCATGTCGAAAGTGGAATTAATAATATTTTAATCCTAAATATATTGTTCTCATTGCATTAAATGTGATAATTGCAATTCTTTATATTTTTTGTCACAGGATCATTTAAAACATCACTTAAATGGTTCTTTGAAATTTATATGCAGCGGTTTTGCAAGTTGCATCACATTTTGAAAAACAGGAAAAATTATTTAACATGCTATAGGAAACGAATGACTCAGTCGCAATTATGGTCTTATCTGTGTAGTTTCTTTGTAAATTAATAAATCTAGAAGTTTCATTTGTTCTGTTTGCCCTCCTGTCTAAAGATTGTGAGGAAGAAGAATTCAGAGAACTTGAACTAAGAACGCAAGAAATAGGAGAGTGTGATGAGTACTTGGAAACAATGCGCGAGTACAGCGATGAAGAGGAACTTTGTCAGTTAGTATGTCTCTCAGTCACATGGGATTCAACCCATACTGTAAAGATACAGTAGAGCTGGTGCAAAGCTTCGGCCTGAAATAAAGAAAAGAATCCCATACTTCTAAATAACGTTAATTACCTCAAGGGTATTGGAAACTGGGAACCATTAAATAAACTTTGTCTTGATTTTGGCTGGTTTTTATTCACAACGCTTTTCCGCATTAATATACACAATACAAAGAGACATGATTTAACACTGATGCCCCTAATTAAAATACAAAACTCTGACATAGTGCTACATACCGTGAAAAAGGGGCGGGAGGGTGGGACGCTTTATAAATCGGAGTAACTCTAAATCCTGATTTTTAACCCGTAAGCCTTCTAACCAACAGCTATATACATGCAGCAATTCAGATTATAACATTTTAACTATCTTCGTCTTGACACTGGCGCGCTACACGAAAAGTGAGTTCTCATTCAGGAGAAAGCCTGCAGATCCACACAATGCGTCACTCACATTATTTATCAGCCAACGAACGTTCCCGAATAACATAAAAGGACTGCCCCTTGCTATAATTAGGGGATTTTATTTACCAACAAAATCCTTATAATTTTAAGTTAAAAAAACATTGAACTAATGAAAAAGAATTTCAGAAATTGTATTTCTGCTTGTATACCAGGCGTCCGTTTGTTCGTATGTGTTAGGGCACTTGAAGAGGAGCTGTCGTGCTTTACGAAGAAAATCCGCTGCTGTGAGCAGCGCCTATCTCTGCTACAGCCAAGGCTACACAGATATGCCTTCTTCAACGAACTGATATGTGATGCGGTCAGGCCAATAAAAATGTACGACTTCAAGTTTGGCCAAGGCTCTGTAGCAGTGACATCCAGAGGTATAACAATGCAATGCAGCATGGTCTTCAGCAAAAAGAGTTCTTTCTCGGAAATTTTTGCGTTTCTATAAATAACGTGCACATGAGTTGGGTCAGGAAAGTGTAACTTTGCATTAAAGACGAAAATAAAAAAATAACGAGAATCTGACATTATCGAAGCATGTTTATACTGTATTTGTATGTATTTAACTTCAAAGCAAAATGATGATTTGAAAATATAGCAACATATTTCAAATAATATTGAAATCAAATTGAAGTATAGAAATATATAGAATTTTAAAGGAACTGTTTAAGAAAAATTATCTGATATAAGTTTGTAGACGGTTTTCAGCCCTCTGTTCATTGTTCAACAGTTAGTTATACTCATGTAAAAGGAGAGCGCTAGGCCAAGTAAAATCCAAGCAAACTACAACACAAAGCTTAAAACGTTATACTTTGATCATGGTTTCTGTCTTTGAAAAATCCACCAAATAATGCTGCAAAGTGCAACTGACCCCTGTTGTTTGTGTAAAACATTAAATCGTTTAAATTAATGCAACTGGTTTTGTATATTACAGGAGAGGACTGCATCTACAGTGTTTTGCTGCTTTGCTATAAAGATCTTTTTGACATGGTTGGAGTTGATATTAATTCTGCCGAACTCAGCCTCATGGCGAAATTGAAGGATCTTTCGCGCATTCACCACGCCTCCAAGGGCTTCTGCAGGTGTGAAAACGCACACCAAACAACAACAAAATACATTAGTAATGTCTATATCTGCGTTATCGAGGCCATTCTCTTCACTTTCAACGCCTTTCGATCAATTCATGAGCAAAATGCTGCCACGGTCTCTCCCTGTGGACTCACAACGGAATGCCGTTTTCACAACCAATGCCTTATTTTTTCATACCTCGACATTATTTTCAGATATTTCTAAATTCATTCAGAGGAACCTCAGAGTGAAATAAAAGTATCTGAAATTTATTTAGAGATGTAATAAACAAACAAAAAGCCTGTTACGAAAACATTCTGCAATAATAAAAACGCAGTTATAGATTTTCAATATTTTGAAAAGAACTATAGGTGATTTAGAGATATCATAAATTTAATTTTACATATAGCTTTTTAAAGTTGATTGTCTTAAATTATAGAGGGATAACTCAAAATAAAATCGAGGCGCTTTAGTAACTGAGAGAAATTTTAAATAAGTGATATCTCAAATTTGGCATCATTGCATTTGAGAAAAACCTCAATTTAGGCCTATTGCTGACATGGGAACTGTTTCTTCACTTTTTAAACTTTTTAGTGGTCTCCATAACATCAACTTCACAGAAATTGAAGAATGTCGGAACAGTGTATTTGAAGTCTGCCCTCACGCTAGTACGTGTGTATTCAGAGATGCCGTGGACTCGGATGTGGAGCCCTTGGATGTCATTGATTTGACGAAGATAAAGCAGATCAGGGATAACTTTTGTGTAGAAGGCAAGGATATTCTTTCCAAATGAGTGTACTTACAAATATATTCCGAAACTTTTTTCCCTTTTTTATTTTTTTTATTTCGTTTTGGATGGTTTCCGGAAAACTCATCATAGCCTATTTAAGGTAGGAGGATGAAAGTTGGCACGTATATAGCATGAGACGTCGTGAAATCCGTAATTCTTTACCTTAATTTTCACGGTCAACGTCAGAATGAGGTAAAAGTTTCACCTAAAATAGTTTCCAGAAAACTTCTCCTAGACCGTTTGATATAGGAAGAGGACATGAAACACTCATGAAGACCTAAAAGGTTAATGTTAAAACTAAGGTTTAAATATTTTAAAACAATTTATCAAGACAAGTGACTAGAAATCGGGTTCAAATCCCTGTTTGAACATATATAAGTAAGTAAAGTAAAGTAAAGTAAATATATATATATATTTAAGTAAGAAGTAACCTCGCGATCTGAATCTTGATCTTGTGGGTCAAGGTCAAAGTTCACGTGACCTTTGTATTTCGAAAACCTCGAGCGATAGGTCGATTTATTTGAATTCAAATTCAGTTATCATTCAGTTTCTACTCTTTACACAACCTTTCGTATCATAAACACAGTGGGATATCTAAGTTTCATTTTTAATCTTTGTTATATAACATATATTCACGGATGTCAAGACAAAGCTGTTATCCCAGTTACATTCAACAAAATCTTCCTGCAATAAAGAAAATGTGATAAAGGCAAGGGAGGAGGACAGTGGATTTTGATTCAGAATGCGACAATGCTGAAGAATATGATGAGTGCGAGTTGTCTAAATTAGACAGTTTGTCTATCAGAATTTCGTGGCATAAATTGGAAGGGTCTAACACCACTGAACTATGCGAGTAAGCCAATGACTGTTTTCCTGTGCATAAGACCATAGTGGATTTTACATGGTCCTCAAAAGATCATGTCTATGTCATCCCGTGCATGTCTGTTTCTTCTGTTATTCAGTTAAGGTTTATAACTAAAAAATGCACTTGTCTTCGCGTTTTTGCTTATTTTCTATATCTTTTATAAATTTTAATAGAAGTACATTTATCGGCCTCTACTTTATTTTTACGTAATTGCGATTGTGAAAAATCGCAATACAATACATACTGGGGGAGAATAACATGTCGCTGACTGAAAAGCAAACAAACTTTATATTTATTAAAAAAATATTTTGCACCGTCCATTATAAACACAACAAATGTTTGTATGTGTCATGAAAATCGTAAATTAATGTTATTGCAGGGAAGTGGAAGAAATAGCGCAGTGTATTGAGCGTCACGTGGATGGTTGTCCTCTTTACGCCAAGGAAGCAAGTCAACAACTGAGGTTCGACCAACCAAAGCTGGTCCGTGTGCTCTCTATATGCGGTCAGAACTACTTTTCCGCCCTCGAGGATATGGATGATGACGATGACGATGATGACGATTATGATGATGATGATGACGATGATGATGATGATGATACCAGCTCAGCCATGCAGAACACTGATTCCTATCTGGCATTCTTGTTGTTTTTACAGATTCTACAGCTCATATAATATGTTTACATATTCCACAGCTCTTAGAATGTGTATACATATTCTACAGCTGTTATGATGTGTTTTTATATTCCACAGTTCTGATAATGAGTTTACATATGCTACAGCTCTTAGAATGTGTTTACATATTCTACAGCTCCTATAATGTGTTTTCATATTCTACAGCTGCAATTATTCTGATTTGCTCTACATGGTGACTTAAAATTTAAAAAAAGGATTTTATGAATTTTACGTCAAAGAACGAGAGAGATTGAAGCTCAAGCGTGCCACACGTTTTTATCTAGTACAGACATGTATGTGTTACTACATGGAAACCACACTTTCTAGAACATGGCGATAAGAATGTAATTACAGTTGTAATTACGTCAAGAGTCGAAACGGTATGGTGTTAAAAAGGTAATGGGGCATTTGGCCAACTGTATTTCTTTCTATAAAACACTTTTTGAATTTGTTAGGGGTTACATTGTCATGTTTTCAAGTCTGC
The DNA here is from genome assembly GCA_949752745.1 of Protula sp. h YS-2021. Lineage (NCBI taxonomy): Eukaryota > Metazoa > Annelida > Polychaeta > Sabellida > Serpulidae > Protula > Protula sp. h YS-2021. The sequence continues at coordinate 72,143,805 of OX457024.1, forward strand.
AAAAATTGAACCGTTCCGTGAGTTTGTCAAAATACGCTTTTGTTCAGTTGTTCAGTTGCACTTCAATATCAACCTGGTCAACTTAGGACCAATTCGTTTTGCGTGATGACATCAAGTGTTGTCCAACTGGATTTGGTAAAATATTGTTTTGAACGTTCTGATTGACCAACACTTGATATAATAAAGCCAAAAAGAGCATGTCCTTGTTCTATATTAACCCCTGGATTCCATCTTTACTGTGACCACTTTGGTTGATGGAGGACAAAACGGCTTATTGATCATATGGTCACGTATATTAAACATGCGGGAAGCACATGAAAACCCAGTTTAATGTAACATGTTGATTGTGTGGCCGAATGGCATCTAAAACGCCGTGACATATCATCGCAATTACATTTTTACTGTTATTGAAAGTTTCAAATGTTGTTCCCAAGTGGTCACCATACGACGAAATGCTGTCACTACGTAGTTTCCTTATGCAAAACATGTAGGAAATGTATATCAAACACAACACACCCGAAATGTATGATAACCGCATGACTAATGTTGTTTGTTGGGAAGTTTTGAAATGTGGTGACTATGGGTTTAACACATGATGGACAAGTGAGTACCATATATTATTGATAACTGTCATCCCGTATGTGGTTGGAGATCTGACAACGCTGTAGCCACATCTTCAACACATGTTCATATTTAAACTTGGAAGCACAAATTTGTGCAAGGGATATCTCAGCCGGTAATCAACCCTGGCTTTTGATTTTTGCTACAGTGAAAATATATATATATTGAAGTTATACGACGTCGCATCATTTTTCGATTCGATCGAAAATGACGAAATGGCAACTTGTTGAAAATAGGCACTGTTTTAGTTTTTCTGTTGCCTACAGTGCAACTTTGTGCACGCGATATCTCAGCCGCTATTCATCTCTGGCTTTTGCTTCTTGCTACAGTGAAAATATATATACTGAAGTTGTGCGACGTCGCATTATTTTTCGATTTGACCAAAAATGGCGACTTGTTGAAAATAGGCAATGTTTTAGTATTTCTGTTACCTACAGTGCAACTTTGTGCACGCGATAGCTCAGCCGCTATTCAGTCCTGGCTTTGATTGTTGCTACAGTGAAAATATAGACAATGAAATTGTGTGACGTCACATCATTTTTCGATTCGACCAAAATGGCGACTTGTTGAAAATAGGCAATATTTTAGTATTTCTGTTGCCTACAGTGCAACGTTGTGCAAACGATATCTCAACCGCTATTCAATCCTGGCCTTTAATTTTTGCGACAATAAAAACATGTATACTGAAGTTGTGTGACGTTGCATTATTTTTCGATTCGACCTAAAAGTGATGAAATAACGACTTGTGAAAAATAGGCAATGTTTTAGTATTTCTGTAATTTTAATATTTGTATGTGTTGGTTGCTCGAATAATAAGACGAATAATAACGCAAGAGCAATGTCTAATTTCTATGCTAATTATTAAAACTCCGCTGCTTTTCAAGCCAACACACACCAAAACGCAACAACTCCAAACCCAAATCAAAACCAATTCTTTTCTCGCATTACCACCACACAGCAAAGTGGAGGAGAGCAGCGACAGCTCACCATCGCTCAGCAAAGTGGGGAAGAGCTGCTTTACTTCACCACTATGCAGCGATGTGGGGACGTGTACATACAAGCATTGGCGAAGTGTCTGTCCGTTCCCACTGCACAATCACGATTAAATTACTGACAAATTATTTCCCAAAATATTAAGCCAACAGAAATATATGACCTTTTTTTAACTTTTTAAAACTATATTTTCGTTCAAATATATTCATCATGTTTTTGCTTAAATATTTCAGCTGCGAACTTTTCAAGATGGCAGGGGCGAGCTGGGAAAGTCAACACAGGTTATGTCTAATTTCAGACCAGAACAGAGTTACAAAAGGAGAGAGAGAGAGAGAGAGATAGATAGATAGAGAGAGAGAGAGAGAGAGAGAGAGAGAGAGAGAGAGAATTCCTGCCCTGCACAACCTAATGTTAATACGCACCTGAAAATAAAGCGAACTGCAATTGTTATAACAGCAGTGGTTTATTTATAAATGGTTTGTCGACGCCCATAAAAGATCATTAGTACGAACAAATCGATTTATAAGCCAACAATTAGCAGAAAAATTAATTGCTAATAATTAATGAAAGGCTAAATTACCCCAACCCCGCCCCAACAAAAAAAACAGCAAAAAGAAAAAAAGCAGTATTATCATGGGTAATCTTCGCTTGGGTTACACACACCATCATGTGGCAGGCCCCATTATATGGTTTTAATGCAGCTTATATTTTGATCACCACATGACAACAATCTGTCCAAAATGTGTTCAGGTTCACAACAGTCCTACGAATAAGTTGCTCGTTATATTAAAAAGTATTAAACATTCAGCGCACATTCCATTAAGAACCAAACGTTTATAAAATCTGTATATACAAATAATTTGATTCACAAACAGATATAAATACAAAATCAGGACTTAGAAGGTCAAAACTATAGGTGAAACATACCCTCTTCTTCATAATATATGCATCTGAAATTCTTAATTAAAAGCCTATAAACACACAGACGACCTCAGTGGAAAGGAAAATTACAATATAGTTATTGCTATGTTTTGCTCTGTTCATGTATAATAATTACCTCAAGGGTTTTTCCGCATTAATATACACAATACAAAGAGACATGATTTAACACTGATGCCCCTAATTAAAATACAAAACTCCGCCCTTGACATAGTGCCACATATCGTGAAAAAGGGGGCGGGAGGGTGGGACGCTTTATAAATCCGAGTAACTCTAAATCCTGTTTTTTAACCCGTAAGCCTTCTAACCAACAGCTATATACATGCAGCAATTCAGATTATAACATTTTAACTATCTCCGTCTTGACACTGGCGCGCTACACGAAAAGTGAGTTCTCATTCAGGAGAAAGCCTGCAGATCCACACAATGCGCCACTCACATTATTTATCAACCAATGAACGTTCCCGAATAAAATAAAAGGACTGCCCCTTGCTATAATTAGGGGATTTTATTTACCAACAAAATCCTTATAATTTTAAGTTAAAAAAACATTGAACTAATGAAAAAGAATTTCAGAAATTGTATTTCTGCTTGTATACCAGGCGTCCGTTTGTTCGTATGTGTTAGGGCACTTGAAGAGGAGCTGTAATTAGGGGATTTTATTTACCAACAAAATCCTTATAATTAAATTGCTCTTCTCTTCTTGTGATTTGAAGTCCTACTTTTTTCTCCCATTTTACGTATAAATTCATCTTTCTTTTAATGCATTACTACGTAAATATTACATGTTCCAACTTTTATTTACACTTGACATAGAAAACGACACAGGAAAGCGATTCTCACCCTCTGCCCTTCACCAGTCCCCGCTTTCATTTTGACTGCAAAACTATGCAGTGGCGGATACAAGTTTTGGTGGTCAGATAGAGGTGGGGTTACACTCAAAAAAAATCCCCTGCAATAGCGAGTTTACCAGTCAAGCATCTGTTGTGAAAACACAAAGTTCAACCGTTTTTCTTCTTTATTTTAGGAGTAACACCTGGACTGCCATCCCTACACTTGGATCCGCAAAGTGTTTAATGTTGAAAAAAAGGTGGGATAACATCAAAATTCATAAAAAGCGGTGAATAATTGTCCAGTCGGCTTTAAAACCAGTTCTAGTTTTCGGTGTATTTCAAATCTGCTCCAATAAGAAGCGAATGTTCCAGCAGATGTAAACTTGGCTTCAAGTAGTCAACGTTTTCAATGGATGGCAAGATAAGGCCTTCGTTCCCAAGCTCATTCAGTTTCGGAATAACAAAGTCGTCTAAAGCAAATTTCATGACCGTATTTAGGATTGAAACGCTAATGTTTCCAATGACCGAAATATCCAGAGACATGTTCAGCTCGAAGTGTGTGATATTTCCAGTTAGTATTTTGCCCTTCAACTTGGCGTTGAGTGTAAAAGAAACCTTTGTTCTTGTTGAAAACAGGAATTTAGCAGAAGAATTATGGGAAAGAGCAAAATATTGAATGAGCCCTGTCAAATTTCCCAAAACACCACCAGAAGTGACGTAAAGAACTGGAGTTTCCGTTACAATCATATAAAGAGACACTGAAGAATTAGGATAAAGCTGTGCTACCCTAGGTATCAGCTGACCAAGACAAGGTTTTGAAAATGACTCACAAGTCGTATCCAAAAAGTAACGCTGGTCTGGCGGGAGATCGGCTTGGTTCAGGTTATATATCAATGCGCCGTGTTTATATTCAGCGTAGCCCAAGCTGTTGATGCTGTACTCCGTCACCCAGAAATTCACCATACGTGTGTCTGATTTACTTGCCGGTATGGGGTTAGGAGTGAATGGACACTCTTGCTTGTCTGTCTTCCAGTAAAACTCGCCTTTAAAAGGGAAATCTATATATGACAAGGAAAGAATCGGTGCAGATATCAGTCTATAGTCCAGAACAATCTTCTCGCGAATATCTACCGAAAATGGCAAAGTAGCAAGTTCAGAGTCTGCTTTGTTGTTGATGAGGTTTTTAACTTCATTGCATATTTTACCCTTTTAACTGTCGCGTATGGCATCTTCCACATCCCCGTCAAACAGATTGTAAAGCAAACTTGCACCGCCGTTGAAATGTACGTCCACGTGCGTAAAATGTGGGCTGCAGCTTATATAATGCATCGTGGGTCTCCCTGTGTTGTAAATGTTAAACGACACTGTGGCTTCAAGATCCAAGCTTAGATTTACTTCAAGGGAACCGCTGTCACTGAATGTAATAAAACCTTATTTGTATTTGTACCGCCAGTTCGCCTTCAAAGCGACCGAAGTGCCTCGCAGAGACCATTTGAATGGTCGTGCACTCAGTGCTGTACGCGGCGGATGGAACGAATGTACTCGGATGTTAGAAAATGTATGTTCCCCAACATCCACACTTTCTGTTCCGGACATATCGGGAATGCGGATTGTTTTCACTTGGGTCGACAGCATCTGTGTGGCGACATCAACGGCGTACTGAAGGCCACTTTGCGACAGTCGAGCCTTCATTCCCGGATTCTGAACAGCGCCACATGAAGAAGGACGAAGTGCATATTATAAGGCCAATTAACTGCAAAGCCACCGACTTTTTGTGACGCAGTCTCTAAAACCCTCTTTATTATATCAATAAATGTTTCCCTTAAAAGTGTTTATACAGCTTTACTTCAGATCTAAAGTCATCCCCACCTCCTCTCGTCCCCAGCTAAAACAATATCTGCAACTTTCTGGTGTTATCTTTATATCCTGTACTTCATAAATTCATTTTAAAATACCATAACAGTTCACTGTTAACGAATCTCTCAGTGTTTTCAGGCACAGCACTTCCTTGTTCAACATTTTGCGTTGCACATTTTCTGCATATTCCATATACAGCCATATAACTATTTTTTCCAAAGGGGGTCTATTGTCATAAATTGTGCGACAGCTTATCTTATTACACGACGAAGCAGGCATTGACCCCAGCAGTCACGAGCATGCATTTTCAGGGGGTCCACTGTCTAGGTATCTCTCAGTATGGGCACGAGTATTTTTTACAATCATTTTCAAGCAAGGAAGAGGAAGCACCCAAATTAAAAAAATAATACTAATAACAATTAAAAGGAATTAAATATTTGGCATGGGCTTTTTCACACAACTAACTCTAATTATGGCATTTTATGAAATGATAAGAACGATTAATTCCTCGTCGGCACTTTGAGACAGTCCTTCTAAAGTGACTGGATGAAACCCCGAGCAATCCTACATCGCTGTTAAATCTGGACTCCGCGCATTATCCCTACTCTTGTATCACTTATCCTGAGTGAAGAGTTCGGTTAGATAAGACAGTGATTCAAGCTATTGCAAGTATAAAGGTGCGCTAACAGTTTGCTGAATATTTTAATTGTGATGTTTGAACATTCCCACCTCACCCACCCTGTTGTTTTCTAAAGTGTGGTGTTTTTATATTTATAAATTTGAAATACTTTCAAAATATTCAATAAATACATGACCAAAAAAACTAAGTACGCCAAATGTCTTAAGCTATTGGCTTTAAATATATTAAAATAGAGAACTAAGCAAGCATAAAAATACACCCCCTTCACCCAGTCATAGCAATACTGTATAAGTGGAAAATTTTGCGAGTCGAAATTTTCGCGAATTGGCTTTCTTAGACATTTTCGCGAGTTTTTATTTTTTTTAATATAGGAGTAAAAAATTTTAATACGTAAAAATCTTCAATAAAGAAGAGTTCTTTGCATCTGTGCTGCGGTGATCAATTTGACCGCCTCTTATGGTATTAACACAATATAAACTAGACCGAAAACTAGTTCAAAAAACGGTTAGAGCTGGTGCGTTTTTAAGCTTATCTTCGACGTTTGGGCCTAAAAGAGAAGATAAGGGAAGAGGTATCTTGGTGACCTTTACTTCCTCGTCCATGGTCAGTTCTGAATTTTAAGAGTTAAGAGTCATATTTTTATGGCCCCAAGTATAATTTTCGCTACTCGTAGCGAAAACGGTCTAGTTATTTAAATGAAAAATAAGAGAAAAAGTCAAAATGAGCATTCAAAATTGGTTAATAAAGGAGCCCTTGCCAGTTACACTTACCCCTACACCTAAATAGAACCATATTGGTCTCCGATGTGAAAGGGAATAAAATGTACATATAGAAATTATTGTGCAATTTTATCTTATTATTTGGAACAAAATTTCGCAGGGAATTAATTTTCGCGTCTAATCTGCGGTGCGGAAAGATTTCAAATAGAAATATCCAGATGTTGCATAAACGTCGGGAAATGGGCTTTCATAGACGTCGGGTAAACATTAATCTAGAATCACTGTCTAAACAGAGATAATCATAGTGTGATCACCCTTCCGTCACACTACCCCTAAACTTATATTATTCGGTCACGCAGGATATGTATGAAGTCGATTAACATGAATATTTTTCAGAAGTAGGTGGGGAAAATTGCACACCCTTGGCATTTTCATATTTTACGTCCTCGTTTTGGTGTAGTTTAGAAGTAATGTATCATGGCTACCCTTTCTGTTAAGCGATAACACGAGAAGGTTGCTTTTAGGTTGTGAGCCTGATGTCTGTGCAACACTGATTTTTTGGCGTCAGTCCAACGTCGATTTTCCGGTTCCCGTTCGTGTTCTACAACACTGAGCTCAGAAAGCAAATTACACATGTATTACCCATACCCACAAATGTGTTGAAATCCGTTCTGCATCACTACACAATATTGCATGGGGTTCAAACAGTAGTAAAATAAAAAACTTCATAACCTTGTTAGAAATATGCAAGTCACCCCAATTAATCACGCCCATGAATTACGCCTGTACAGTTTCTTGAAAAGACCAGGTTTTTTTCTATGTTTTACACTAGTTGTCGATTAAGCTTTGGTGAGATTCCATGGCATTTTAGGCCAATTGAAGTCATGGTCATTGTCAAAAACTGGAGTCCAATAACACCTAGAAAAACATTAGGGCATTGTTAAAAGCACATGTTTAAATTTTATCAAGCAAACGGCTACACAAAATATGTGTAAAACACAAAAAGTTACTTCAAGGTTTTTCACTGATCCCTCTTGTGATTTCTCCTGTGATCTGGTGTTAGCTATAAACACATTTTACCATTTTCTTGCATTTTACTACTAGAAAAATAAAAGCGCCATTCATCACAAATAATTGCAGGTCCATGTCTTTTAAAGATCCCAATTCCCTGAACTTTCACACAATTTTTCAAACAATTTTCAAAAATGGTACTCTTCGCACATTTTTGGTAAAAACTGTTTTGCAATTCGGCAGGTATATTCCCTGGATAATACCCCACTCGGCTTGTAGTTTTAGAGATTTATTCAGAATTGGGCTCATTTTTGCCAAATTTAAGGATACACAAAAAAAATGTTTTTTGTCTTACAAATCCCGCCCGACTGCGTTGAAGTTCTTGCATCAGACTTGTATCTTTAGCTAAAAACGGTCAAATTGCAGAAAAATTACAATGTGCTACTTCTTGACGCTTCTTTGCAAGTCGTAAGGTGTGGAAGCTGAATTTGTCTAGGATTGGTGTATTCGCCTGAGTACCAAGAGGTCGCGAGTTCAAACCCCGCTCCAGCATTACTTTTTCATTCTTTAGCTTCATAAGTTTTACAGGCCATATTTATAGTTCTACCCCACACAGACAGAAGAATACATAGGCCTATACTACATTAAACCATAATTGTGATGTCACCCGTTGTCTCTGCATGAGATTTCTTACCCAGGAAACCTCTTCTAACGTCAATTTTTAATTTGCCTAAGCAACATCTTAAGGGCCCTGTAAAGTCCCTCTGTTCTTTCGACCCTTTAATGCCAAACATGGGAATGTATATACTATTTGCAATAATGTATACACTTATATAGTTATTTGTTTATTTTTGGACATGAACATTTGCGGCTATGCAACCAACTATTTTTTATTCAAACTTCTTTCATCAAACAGGACAAATATCACAGTTTTTTACTCTGTTCATGACATGTAGAATTATCCACTTCCAAAATCACCTGTTGTAGCCAGATTGCTCCAACACTGAATTTTCAAACAATTAAGTGTAACCTATAAACTAAATTCATCATTAAAGTCATCTTGAGTACTAGTCTAACATTCTGTTCTAACATTCTGAAAAAGATTCTTAACCACTTTTTGTTAAATGGTATTTCTACAGGAAAAGGAAAGGATGGGGTGCTGGTGAAAAATTAATCTATTCTACTTAGATTTTTCGGGCATGAACCCAAAGTTATCGCAATTTATTTTCAGATGTGGTACAAATTCCAAACTTTCAATATGATACAATTGCTATCCGTTAATATATGCACATTACTATATTTTAACCTGGTGACATCAAGATCTGGGTCTGAAATCTGTTTTCTCTAGGATTTAGCAAGCTATCACAGCTTTCTTTTTTTCTCAGTTTTAAAACTAAAAAGTCTTTACAGCTATTTCCTCTTACGTCATCAGAAGGGGTTTCTCATTGTGACACTTTTTATTAAATGATCAATGTGTATGGTCCCTTGATCAAAGCTGATCACTGATTTCAGTCTGCAATATTGCGCTTATTATACATACATTTTATATTTCAGTGGAACTATGGTTTCAAGCTAACAAACTTCTGGCACAGATGGTTTTCTCAGCCAGGAAACCATTTGTGCTTGAAGTTTCTCTGTTTTATTAGTTCATGTTAGTGGTTCAGAGCAGTAAGTTCTATATCCTATTTTATAATTGAAGGGTTCCGTGCACAAACCTGTTATGCAGAGATAACATGTTTGTGCACTGAGGTATATTTGAGTTCCTGGAGTCCAGATCTCTCATCTGTAAAGTTTCCACCGATGAAATATGCTTAGAAATGGTCATCAAAACATGTCCACATTGAAATGAGAAATCGGGTGCACAATAATGACATGCCAAGATAACAGGTCTTTTCTATTAAAATTTCGAAATTTTCCAGGTTGCACAATCCTGTTAAGTTGTGTTAACATGTGTATAATATCAGAGATAAAATGTAAACAATGCAGAATTCTCGGGTGCACAAAAATGTTATCCCTTGTTGAAATGTAAATATTTACATATAATACTTCAGCTGCTGATATTTTCTGTTAAAAATTATCATGTATTACACGTTTAACCATGACTCCCTCTGTCATGGTCAAGGTCAAAAACGGAAGTTGACCATTATCTCGTAAACGGTAAGAGAAAGAGCGATTTTGAGCTTATTTTCGACCCTTTGGGCCTAACAGATGTTATATAAGATGACCTCGGTGACTTTGGCATCCTCCGTCATGGTCAAGGTCAACAAGTATGTCCAAGGACATGACCCAGTCGAGTTACCAATCAAGGAAAGAGAGAAAACCTCTGAAACGCATACTGTTAAGCCAAAAAATGAAGAACTTTGTTTCTCAGCGTAACTTTTATAATTTTAATACGCAAAAACGAGTTTTTCCGGGTGGAAGCTCCCCGAAAAGGGATGTTGGACAGGTTGGGTTTTGACGATTCACGTATTTACCGACATTTACACAATTTCAAAAATTTTTCAAATTTCCACCATTTTGGCATTTTTTGTCATTTGCAAAAAAAGCAAAGTCCAGGTGGAGAAGCACCTAAGAAACTTTCAATTAAAATTTTATAACTATTTGAAAAAGACTGACAGAAATGAATGGTTTGACAATTCAGTTATTTACTACCAGTTATTTCCGCCATTTCGGCAGCTTTTGACGAATCGCAAAAAATAATAGCCTGGTAGGCAAACCCTGAGGAACATCCTTGCGTAACATCTAAACGATTGGAGCAAAACTGTTGGAGGAGTAACAGTTTTAAAATGGGTCAAAACAGGCACAAAAAGTGCCGCCATTTTGTCAGTTTTTCATCATCATTATTGCTCTAGGAATTATTGTAATTTTATTGTGTAATGTATTGTATTGTAATGTATTTCCTATGCTCATAAAATATCAGGTCAGATTGGCCATTATCGCTTTTATCTAAAATATTATACGTATATTTGGTTCATATGATGACTGCAGGTTCCAGGTGTCACGTTCGGTCATTGTTTATATGGACAGTCTGTTTTTTAGTCATCCACGGAATCTTGTTTGCTTATACCACAGCAAGAGCACCTTCGCAGTGTCGCCGAGCGCGTGTCCAAATATAGCAGCGAGTGTCAAATATTGTCCAGTTTTGTTTGTGGAACTGAGCCACTTGGTGGGCATTTCTTGATACTGATCGGTAATCCATAAGTGGCTTAGAAACAAAGTTTGTCAGCTGAAAACACTAACAGGCCGCCCCGCGTAACTTGGCGTAATAACCACACAGATGTGCATTACGTTACAATGCGATGTGTTTTCACGCCAAACGCGAGAATATTGATGTGTATCTGGTTACACTGTTTCATTTATCCCAAGCCACATGTATCCACCCTAAAGACAAAGGTGTCCTTAGCTTGGGCGGCATCCAAGACTGACCATTGTCTTTTATTTATTTTCGATACATAATTACCTTTAGTCAACAAGTCTATTTATCCGTTTTTACCCATCTCACATCTGTTCTATCTCACGGAAGTGAAGCCACACCAAGCTTTTCTAAGCCATAGTCCGCATAACCACACAAGCTAGAAGCATTGCTGTTACGTTTTAAAAACATAATAACACTTCGATTTCAGATTGATTTATCTTCTGCCAAACAGCCATAGTATTAAAATTTAATCAAGAGTGAATCCCACCCCAATGGGTATACAGTGTATTTGTTGCTATGTTGACAATACCTATTTAGAACAGCTGCTCAATTATTTATAATGTCTCAAAGAAAATCACAATACTGATGTGTCCTGCTGTATTTAAGTGAGCGGAGAACATTTCTTAGTGTTTGTTTCAGCTTAATTTTTAATTAATTTACTAATTGTTTTTTTAGAGAAACAAGCAACAACTAAATCTGTACGTTTCTGGCATAAAACATTAGATGTACTGCCATTGTTCTAAACAACAATTTTGCAATTGAGTGACCAATTATTTCGTAATATTTATGCGAGAAAGGGAAAAGGGACAGCAGCGAAAAGGAAATTATCTAAAAAATGTCGATGCGAAACGTTTTGCTTATAATGACCCTATAAAGGGGTGAAAGGCTATGTACAAAGACCTTGCTTTTTAAATGATTTCTATGACTGTCTTAATTGACAATTATATTGATGTTTCTACGGTAATAAACTGGGGAAAAGGGAAGCTGTGTGTTGATAAAACGCATCATTCATGTTGAATAACAATGCGTATATTTAAAAGGAACCCATCATGGTTCGTGGGAAATGAAAAAGTGACCATTTGAATGAAATTGTTCCCGTTACATTGTGGGCTACCCTTGTTTTAACAACGAATATTTCGAGTATTTGTCAAGCTGCTCTGCCTCTGTTCTCAAACTCTTTTTCCCCTTGTTATTTCAACTTCTTTGAATCAACTAATCCGCAAAGCTAATACCCCTTGTAAATGCCAAATGAATTAGCAAATCTAATTAAAAAATGTAGCGTGGATTATGGAGGCATTACCGGATTGCAATTAACCAATGAGATCAGAAGGCGTGCAAGAAAACTAACATGCGCTTACTCAGTTTCAAACAAGTTGTGGCACTTTGATTATCTTCCAATGAAAACGCTGGTCTCTGTTATAAACGTGATCAGCGTCAGGGTGACAGTCAGACAGTGCAGAGCTCACAGACAGGACATCACTGGTCTAGTCTCCTCTCATATCTCCACGGAGATTATTAAATGCATTTTAATTGAGTAATTAAAAGGCAAACTTGAAATTATCAATTAGCATAAAGTTAGTGAAATTAAAATATATGAACTGATTTTGAGATATTGGAATACGGAGGAAGTGCAGGCACAACATTAAGGCCTGGATTTTATTTGGAACATATGAAATCCAGCATGAAAGCAACCAGCAGGAATTTGTCTGATACAGGTATTGTAGACTTCGCTTACATATCAAAATAAAAAAATAATAATTTAATTCATCAGATGACTTGGTCAAATCATAAAAAAATAATTAATACTTTCTTAGTGAAATAAAATACTCAGATGAAAAAGTATCAGTCATAAACAGCTAGAGGCAGCAGATTCTAATATGCAAACGGTTATTTTCTGGGGCTAGTTTGTCTTATTCAACAATAACAACTTTCTTTGTTTGTAGAAGTTTTATTGGTATTTAATGAATGATAATAAAAATATGTTGATGTATAGTCAGAGTTGTAAAATATAAGTATATAATTAATAAAACATTATTATATATTGATTTCTTAGGCATATTGTGCATCTGTTATATATATATACACACATATATATATATATATATATGTGTGTGTGTGTGTGTGTGTGTGTGTGTGTATAAATTTCTAGAATATGACGTTTTTAGCCAAAATGGTCCCCGTATTGCTGAAATTACACTTATATATGTATATATATATATATATATATATATATATATATATATATATATATATATATATATATATATATATATATATATATATATATATATATGACCCACTTTGTGTGTTCATTCGATCAAATAAACGAAAGCACCAGTTGAGTTCGATTTGATCAAGTCACCAACTCCGTAAAACTTCACATTGCATAATCTAGTCTTACAGTATGTTGTTTCATCTCTTCGACGTAACAAAGATTTACCCAGCTGTGCTCGTTGGGGGGCATTGTATTATTGCCCATATACGTGAACATTGTGAAAATATCCTTTAGCCAAAATGTACACTTTAATTGCACTTCTATATTCTTTCTATTTCATTTTTTTCAAATCCTTCATGCACATTTCTATATTGTAAAAGTCAGTTAAACTTTTCAATAAAATGTCCTGGTATAAAGTAGTATTTTTGTTCGTTTACCTTTTCCTGATTCCCAACAAACCAACTTTATACAAAATACAAGCATTCAATAGGTTAGGTTTGCAAGAGGGGACTGCAAATTTGATTTATAGAAGTGTTTTGAGGCATAGTATGATAGCAATAAATAGCCAAATAATACATTTTTTCAGTGTAGTCATAATGCACCCAGCCAAACACACGCGGGCCCACACACGGTGAGGGGGTAGGGTTGTTAGTGGACTTGTTTATGTAATCCATGCTCAAATTCAAAACGAAAAACTGCGACCAATCACAACCTTAGAACAACCAGAACAAATGCTGTTATTTGATTGGATCTTCGTCCAAATCTCAAATCGACGTTATCCGACCTAAGAATGTTTACTGGGACACGGCGTGTTATCTCTGTCAAGGTTATCCCGATCTGTCCATTTTTGTTTTGGCGGTGGTTGTCGAGATCGTTGCACTTGATGTGCAACGGTTGTATTATTGATATCCATGTGGTAACGCAATTTTTGTTGTTTTACGGATTATTTTAAAAAATCAATGAAAATGTCCATTTGATCTGCCAGATCAAGACCCTACACCCAAGAAGATCAAGACCCTACACCCCAGGACTCCAATTTTACTTGTCCAGAAAGATAAGAGCCTCAAGTGCTTTGTTCCAGGAAGTAAACCAAATTTTATACGTGTGAAACAATTTGTAATTTTACACACCTGTTTGTTATGACTCGGTCTTATTTAGTATCGAGCAGACTGTTAAGCTGATATACATTTTTTTGTTCTGGTTTTTTTTACTGTTGAATAGAGAACATGTATACAAAGCTGGCAGAATTTTCTTTTTCACAATGCCAAAGCGAAATATAACACCTGAACCAGGAACAAGGAAAATACGTTGGACACCTTTTAAGTAGTGGTTTTCAGCTGAAATCTTAAAAGACTGGGTTCAGTTATAATCAAAGCCTAAATCTATTTTAAATATTAAACAGCAAAATATAATCGCATAATCTGACTGGTTCGTGGAATCTGGATAGAGTCGCAGTTTTGCTGCTGATAGCAGAGCTCAGCACAGCAGTAAATCCGGGATTAAAAGCTAGGATTTCCCAACATGGCATCCAATATGCGGCTGAGGAAGCAACTAAAGTTGTCACACGAGAGGTGTTATCTCTTGCGATTCCAGACCAGTCTAGTTCCAGCCACGAACACATTGGCTAAACTAAACTCCGTTTAGATGGTCACTGGTTGGAACAGCCGCTTCGATCCATGCTGATTAGCATTACTGGTACAAGAAGGCATTTATTCTCATCTCAGATCACGGATCGGTCGATGGAAGCCTCAGTGTGGATATGGCGACCACGATTGTGATGGCGGTTGGCAACACTGGGCGGCCTACTATTCGAACGGATAGCTGCAACAGCGCTGTCACAAGCACCCATATTAAATTTCATGGTGCAGCAAGCTGGCTATACAATCTGTTAGACGGGATTCTTGCGAATTCAATTCTCTGACACCTAAGTGGGCAGCTATGTTCATCAATTGAAAGGGTAATTAATGTTTAAGCTGGACAATCTCTTTCGTTGATGCCATTAGAGCTGGACTTGCATGGTATGGTGGTCTTGGACTACAGTTTGGTATCGCCACCAGCTTTCACGACCACGTACATTGAGGCTCTCTTCAAAGGAGAATTCTTCTGGAAAACTGACAAGCAAGAATGCCCATTCCATCCCGATTCTGTTCCTGCTGGTACACCTGAAACAAAGATGTTAACTTTTTGGTTGAGTAAATATGGCATTAATAGCCTTGGATACGCCCAATATAAACACAACGCCCTTACCTACCGATTGACAAGAGATGACCTCTCCCTTAAAAGTCAGGGTTTGCTAGACACAACGTGCAATTTCTCCCCTGTATTGGCGGGTTAATACCGGAAGTTGGCAAGATGTACCCAAACGCTTCTATTGCCGTGGACATGTCCGTCACTGAAGCCCCCGTCATGGACATTGACCCAACAGGTATTACAGGAAGATGGAAAGGCCTAGTCAGTTTCAGTGCTGCGGTACGAAATACAACACAGCGTTTTCTGTTTTCGTGCAATGCGATGGTCACATTCAATCTCACGGTGGGAATGAATGGTCCGAATATAACTACAACCATTACAGAATCTGCATTCATAATGGCATTGAAGGAGTAAACGATTGGGTAAATCAATGTCGACAACCTCAATCTGGCGATGGAGATGGTGATCAAGGACATTGTTATTCCAAATCTCAACACACTCGGGAAGGAGGGGATGAGGCTCCCTGCTTTAAAAGACGTCAACTATCATTCACCGAAGCTGACGATGGTGCAAAATTCTTTGTTTATTGGTGTTGACTTGGAGTATGTTGGATAAATTCTTTCAAAAATCGAAACAAGGTACCAGCGAAAATAATAATGAATAAAAGACGGTTCAAACTCATACCAAGAAATTAGAATCCATATTGTGATGTGCGTCCACTGTTGATGGGCAGGGGCTATTCCTTCAGCAAGGCTTCTTTCTTTTTAGTAAAGTTGCTCTCTTAAAGTTCAAAGGCCGAAAATCCATTATTTGAAACATCACTATCACTGTCAACCCTTCCCGGAATCAACCCACCTGCTTTCAGCATGTTTTGACAAATACCAAGATTATTACATTTATTCAAGATTTAGTCACATCATACTAAATAAGTTTGCTTATTAATTTGATTGTGAAGGTTAAACTACATCTGGAAATGAAATAAGAGACCATCCATAAAATACGTAGGCAGCATTTTCCGACTAGTTTGTTCCATCCCTGTACTTCCAATTAGTGAGGTCACTCATCCACTATAACGCTACCCTCTGAACCCTCCCCCTCCTCACCCAGCCACCCTTTCGGGCGTGCGTACTATATGGATTGCTCGAAGTCTTCATTGTATGCAATAGTCTGTCAAGTGGTTTTTTCTCAATAATATTGATATATTTACTCAAGATTCAGCCGCATCATACGTGTACTTTTCACTTGTTTGGAATGATAAGTTGGTATTTGTACCCGAAAATACATCTGATTACAGGAAGAAACAGTTCTATTTCTCATCGCAATTTCCGATTTTTTTATTTTATTATCACTTCATTCCAGTATATACTTTAAAACTCATACATAACAAGTTACAGCTGCAACGCAAACATAGTGACAATTTTTTGATGCTGTTAAGGAGAACAAGTGTTTTCTTATACCCTGGTCAAATACTTTCTAATCAACTGAACTCAAGTTTCAATTTAGCAGTTGACAATAAGAATGAACGTTATGCAAAAATAGCATATTAGCAGGGGTTGAAGACAGAAAAAAGGCGCAGAAAAAAAAGAAAATAAAGTTAACTATAAAAACTGGTCAATTTTTTCTAAAGCTTTGCATATAGATATACTTGTTTTGTTTAAAAAGTTTACAACGATGAATAAATAATCTTGCTTGCAGAAGAATGAAATCAACCATATAACTCCTCTCCTTTAAGTTATCGCTTCGAATAATTCCCAATAGTTTCATTGTGTTCGATAGAGCGATATTGGCTTCTATCATAATGTTATTATTTATAGAATTTTCTAATAATTTCCAGAATAAAGTTAAATTTGAACAGGATAAACATATGCATGATATCATTCTTCACTTTACAATTTTGACAATTCGATGCGACTGTCGGATCAAAGTTTGCGACTATATAATTTGATGCATAGTTTTTATGCATAATTTTATCGCTTAACATACTGTCTCGAACATTTCTTGTCAAATATTTCGTCTTACCAAAGATTTCCTTAAATTCACAATCAGTCAGACATATATTTTCATTTTTCCACCTTTCTATACAGCTTGATGTAGCTTCCTGAAGTCTAACTAGATTCAAGTATATTAATTCTGAGCATATTTGTGGATAACAATGAGTTGTAAAATTTAGATGTAAACATAATATCAACATCAACGTTGCAAAGGCCCTTTAAAATCCTTGATTTTGTCTTTAAGATTGATATTATATATGGTGTCCACATCGTTGAAGTATCGGATTCCCAGAGATTTCACGTCACTTGTTGTCCATTTTAAACGAAAGGGTTTCCATTTATGAAAGTGTATCTTAGGCCTACCTATTTGTACTATTTCAGATTTCTCATAATTAATTTTGAGTTCTGAAGTAAAATAAAATAAAGTTAAGACATTTAAAGCGTTTCTCAATGATATTATATCAGATACTATTAATGTGGTATCATTAGCAAGGAGGCTTATTTTTGTTTCAAAGTCATTATGTTTTATTCCCGTTATGTGTTTGTTTGCTCTTATTGCTATAGCCAGTATTTCTACTGCAATAATAAAAAGTAATGCCCCTAAAGGATCTATTTGGCGTACGCCATTTCTTACTTTAAAAGTATTTACTACTGTTCCCATTGTTTATTGTACAACTTTCAATGTCAGTGTAAACTACTTTAATCCACTCCCGGATGGCTGCTCCGAAATTAAAAGCTGCAAGACACTTATCAATGAAAGTTCAATCAAGCTTATTAAATGCCTTTTCAAAGTCTATAAATGCTAGAATTCCTTCTTTGTTCTTACGATTTAAGCAATCTATACAATCAATTGAAGTGCGAATATTATAACCAATAAATCTGTTTTTAATAAAACCGCTCTGATCAGTTGCTATTATTTTGAAAATATTATTTGAAATCTTGCAAGACAGTTTGTCAGTATTTTCGTATCGGTATTTAACAGAGTGATCGGTCTCCAGTTTTTAAGTTTAGTAAGGTCTTTACCTTTTTTAGGAGTCAGTCTAATGATACCGTGCTTTTGTTCACAGCTAAGATTTCCACAATGAAAGCTATATGTGTAAGAATGGAGAAGATAATCTGAAATCTCGTTCCAAAAGAAAAGATAAAATTCTTTTGTGAGACCGTCGGTGCCGGGAGTTTTATTTATATCAATTAATTTTACTGATTCATAAAGTTCTTCTTTAGTGAGATCCTTGTTGAGCATTACTTTATCTTCATAGCTAATTTGTGGAATAGAATCAATTTTAAACAAATCGTAATAAAAGATATTTGATACTTTTGGATCTTTATCAAACAGTCTTTCGTAAAAGCGCGCAGTTTCGGAGAGAATGGCGTTAGGGGTTATTATCTCTTCGCCATTCCTTCCTACGAGTCTAGTAATCTTCTTTTGCTCGTAATATTGTTTTTCCAAATTGAAGAATAGGGAAGAGTTTCTTTGGTCAAATTCCAGCTTTGCTAAGTAAATATTTCCGAAAAATTTGACCCGGCCGGCGATGTTTCTTCGCTCGAAAATCAAGTCGTATGGAATGTTATTTTAACAGCTATTAAAGCTATTAAATCAATGTAGATCTAGATTTTGCTATCACTAATTTAAGATATCAAAAATTTATTTTTGACGTCAAAATCTCAATTTTATAACCTTAAAAATCTGAAGGGGGGAACATATTTTATATAAAATTTAACAAATCGACAATTTAATTTCGGAGATAGCAATAATAACAACACATTTCTGAGCTCAATGACAGCTTCTTTTTAGCGCAGTGCAAAAGTAAAAGATTTTGTATACAGGGTCCAATTAATGTTGCATTTACAAATGTTTGGTTCTGAATTTTAGATATAAAAATAAACGATATTTTGATATCAAAAATTGATGTTTGAGATAAAATCATTCGCAGATTTCAAACTATAAATTAAAAAAATATCCTTGTGAAATAATGTTATCTAAAATAAATTCTCGATAACAAATTGAGATTTTGCTATCAAATATTTCATTTTTGTCATCAGGAACTGAACTTTTGTTCTCTAAATATCAAATTTAGGGATCATTAAATCATTTTGATATTTAAACCTCTTTGATATCTTTGCATATTTACTGATATCAAGAATTAAATTGGAAAAAAGAATACGTTTAGAGACATCAAAAATATAAATACATATAACAAAGTTAATTCTTAATATTAAATTAATTAATTAATTTTAGACATCAGTAATTGCCTAATAAACGTCAAAATGGCATTCAATAGAGACGATTCTATGGTTTCATAATACGTTTTATAACATTTATATTTGCGTTAACATTTTTAAGTACTTCCTCTAAGTCGTTCAAATTGTTAGTTTGCACAAAAATGTGAGCGCCGAAGGCAAAAGCCCAAAATTTGAATATAAAGTCTCCTCTGGAAGTTATTTCCGGTGTTTTTTCTGTTTCCCAGGGAAGTTGATTTATTTTTAATTTTGTACACCCGGCCGAGCGTACGATTTCGTTTTTACTCGAATTTTTAAGCCCAACCTTTGGGCCATCCGGTGAGACAGGATACGTATGATATCGATTTAGATGAATAGTTGTTCAGAAGAAGGTGAGAAAAATTATTTTATGTGCTTGCTTTAGTCTAAAATGTCGAAATTCTCGGAGCAGGAGTTGGGAGTGGGGAGTTGGGGTGTTAAAATGAGCCTTTTAAGCTCAGGCCGGCGAGGGGATGAGTACCTTCAACACCCTGGATCGGCCAATATATATTTGTCTTATAATTTTTTCAACACCTGAATCTGGAGAAATAGTGTTTTTTGATTGAGCATAGCAACAGTAAAATGCTTAAAATATAAAAGGATTTGATGTAGCACAGATAAACCAAGCCTTCCTTTTTGTAGCTCTGTTTCCGGGGCCGGCGTAACAGGCTATCTAACCCCCTGCACAGCTTCCCCCCGAGAGGGGGAAGCTACACTAGTCTATCTTCCCCACCTTCAGTATATTTTGCCCCCCCCCCCCCACCCTCGACCTTTTTTGCGTGTAAATATATTTGATAATATTTTTTCGTTAGAATAAGTGGACTCAAGTAAACTGTATAAAATTAACTTAAACTACTTTATTGACTATATTCAACATAATTCAAACAAAATATAAAAAGGCATCTTTGATCAGACAGTTCTATATTTCCCACTTGGTTTTGAAAATACCAAATCTGGATGGATTGCCTCGAATTCTTCACCTATTTTTTTTCCTTCCTTTTTAATTTTTTTTTTCTTCTTCCACCGAATAGGTTTCTAGACATCTCCTCCAAGACCGCTGAAGCTAGACCAACCAAATTTGGCACATGCCATGTATGGAGGGTCATCTGCATCTGATAAAAATGTTTGATCTTGACCTTACTGGTCAAGGTCAAATTGCGAAAAAGGTCAATCTGTTTTCAGACATCTACCGCAAGGCCATTGAAGCTAGAAAAGCCAAACTTGGCACAAATGGGCCAAGGGCGATGTGATCAGAAGCACCCGATAAAAATTTTAACCTGGACCCTGACCTTGACCTTAAATCGCGTAAAACGTTATTTAAGGAAAACAATGTTTTATATCCAAAACGGTAAGAGACAGAGCAATTCTGACCTCATTTTCGACCTCCACCCTCTATCCGACGTTACGTAAGGTGTCCTTGACCTCCACGTCACTTTTGAGCTCCAAACCAGAAGTGGGCCTTTATCTCGAAAACGGTAAGAGATAGAGCAATTCTGACCTCATTTTCGACCTCCACCCCTATACGACGATAGTGAAAGGTATAACTTCCGGTGTTCTTGACCTCCAGGTCACTTTCGAGCCCCAAACTGGAAGTTGGCCTTTATCTCGAAAACGGTAAGAGATAGAGCAATCAGATTCCAGACATCTCCTCCAAACCACTGAAGCTAGACCAAGCAAACTAGTCACAAGTATGGAGAGTCAGCTGAAGTGGTGCACATGATAAAAAAGGTGATCACATTAGACGAGAGCTTTGGGCGTGGCCAAGGCAGATATTCCAGCAGTTTGATCAATACCGGATCTATGACGCGTAGGTCATCTATACTTTTTTGTCAAGGCTCTGAGAGTTTGGTCTTGAAATGTTCAAGATGTGACGAACTGACGCTACCAACAACTTGGCGTATTTTGCTGGCTGGTCGAGAGCTTCAAACGGAATAAGCTCGTCTGGACTGCGCATTTCTTGCACGGTGGAAGCAAGAAAGAGCCCATCCTTTCATTTTCTTGAATTTATTCCCACATTGATAACGCCCTGTCTTGTTGATAATGTTACAGAAGAGCCTTGCGGCGGCGGGGCTTTCTGCGATGTCATACGGATAGGGTAGTCGTTTTTTTCTTCGAAAGTTTATCGCATTTTACTGTGTCTCTGAATGGTACATAATGTGGTCGTGAAGGGGACGGGACTGTCTTCCGGTTTAGACTCTAAGTATGAAGGTGAAGTAGTACGGATAGGACGTTTCCCGGCTGATGCTGGGTGTCTCCACGTGTTTGGCACTTTATCATATCAAATCGACTACGAAGTGACGCAGGCACTGGAGATCCACCCGGCTCTGAGTTTACGTCATCTTCTTTCCCCTCCGACTCACGGTCGTTGCAAGACTGACCATCGGATTGCTTGGACTGGTCAGCGCGGTGAGAATTCCGATCTACTGAGGGGTTGTAACTCGAATCTCTTTGCTAAGACGCAAGGCGGTGAGGGATAAGGTTTGCGTTTGGGACAGTTTCAATTCCTCGGCGATGTAAAGTGTGGGGACCTGACCTGAAGGGGGATTACTCGTCGAGTCTTCTTCACTATTTCGGGGTACCTTTCCAACGACTGTGAAGTTAAATAGGACACAGGCAGCCGGGGCAGCTCGCTTTACGACACTGACTCTGGGGTACTGTTCATAAGCCTGTGTAGTAGCTCCCGTATTTGATTTTGTCTGCATGGAAAGAAACGCCGAAAAATTGAGAGCGTCAGGAGAAATTGCTGGTAACTGAGATTTATTCGGTGACTGAGACAGTTCGCAATGCGGCGGTAAGCCTAGTTACTCTGCAGATGCCGTAAAGGAGGATGCCAGAGGGTTGGTGGGTAATCTGTACTTGGTCACTCGCCATTACTCCGAGATAGACTTGGTTGCGTCGTCCTGCAGCGCTTGCCATACGCTATTCAACACTGAACCACCACTGCCCATAGGTAAGCCCAGTTTGGTGAATTGTTTCAGGAAACTCTTTGGCTTTGCGTTTTTTTCTGTTTCATTTTCACTGGTTCAAAATCAGTCTCCGCTTCCCCAGACGAATGAGGAAGGAGACTTTACCCAAAATAATCGAGGTGCCTTGGGCATATTTGAGCCTAGACTGCCCAAAGAAAACGAGGTAGATTGAGCCTTACCAAGAAAAGAGGTTGAAAGGGATGTGACCAAGAAATTACCAAGGAATGCACCGAACGAAACAAGGCACCCAAGGCCAGATACCAAGGTACTGGAAATTCGAACTGGTTTGTCAATTTTCCCAAATGCCAGACAAACTAGAAGCTCATTCCGCTAGCGAAATGTTAAACACTTGACAAAAATTAAAACGCAAAAATACTTCCTTCAGTGGGTTATTTCTTTAATAATATATTGCAAACAACACAGCTTGAATACGTCTTATAAACCGAGTAATGTTTGGTTGTTGTTGACTATTTACACAGTGAGAGCTCACACAAAGCTCACTGAGCAACTGTGTATTCTGTCCTGTCGTTAAATGCTACGCATTTATTTGCAAAAAATACACTCTTTTCACATAGCGTTTTAAGAAAGAAAACGAAATCAAAGACGAAAATAAAAAATGACATGCACATGTTCAGATCAAGCTCTTCATAATTCCCAAGTTTCATGGTCGTAGAGCCCATAGTGTCAGAGAAGAAGAAGAAGGCACAAAAAATCGGGAAAACTGTCAAGAAGAAAAAAAGGACGAATTTTGCTCGCACAAATTCATATAACCCTTGCAAGCCAAAGGCTTGTCAAGTGTTAATTATCTCTCGTCGACCAGACCGGAACCAGTGCCTCAGAATAGCTTCTGGAAGGACCGTGTTGTCAGAAATGGAGTAGCAAAGCGCAGCAAAAACAGATCAACATTTTGGTCATTGAGTGCCTTGTCATTGGCTAATCAGATTGATCAAGAGTATCCTAACTGCAACGAAACATTCTGGTTTATTCCTACTTGCAAACTTCGTTTGCGAATGGGTATAAATTTGTAATTTTTCTCGAAATTTCTGCCCTTTTTTCCCTTTATTCCTTCTCTTTTTTCCGTCACGGAGGTTTCCAGAAAACTCCTCTTACGCTATTTGACATAGGACGATGAAATTCGGCACAGTGATAGAGGGTGACGAGATGTCGTCAAATCCGCAAAATTTTTTTACCTTGACCATGAAAGTAAAGGTCAAATTGAGGTCAAAGTTTTTCTGACCTCAAAGTGGTTTCCAGAAAACTCCTCCTATAGGGTTTGTCGTGGAAAGACGGTATTTGGCAGAGATATTAGAGAGTAATGAGTTGTCGTGAAATCCACTAAAAGAAGCCAAAAAGATGCTAAAATCCCAGTTTGAACACATAAAACGTATTCAGTGGGGGGGGGGGGGGTAAACTTTCATCCTTAATCCTGACCTTGAGGGTTAAGGTCAAAGGTCACGTCACATCACGTGCCGCTAACGACAGGCCGGCTTATCTCGAAAACGGTCAGAGATAGAGCGATTTTGAGCTCGTTTTCGTCTCTTTGGGCCTAAACAACGTTACATAAGATGTACCTCGGTGACCTTGACC
Source organism: Protula sp. h YS-2021 (assembly GCA_949752745.1). NCBI lineage: Eukaryota > Metazoa > Annelida > Polychaeta > Sabellida > Serpulidae > Protula > Protula sp. h YS-2021. The sequence continues at coordinate 72,167,822 of OX457024.1, forward strand.
TTCTGGGTCACGGTGAAGATCAAAAACCGGAAGTTGACTATTATCCCGAAAACGGTTAGAGATAGAGCGATTTTGAACTTATTTTCGACCTTTTGGGCCTAAAAGATGTTTTGAGGTACGAGTAAGAGGTACCTCGGTGATCTTGACCTCCTCCATCATGATCAAGGTCAAAAACCGGAAGTTGACTAGTGTCTCAGAAACGGTTAGAAAATTGAATTTGATTTATTTTTGCCCAAATGAGGTTACATTATATTTATTTCCATGGCCTCGTTCAAGATAATAATCCGGAAGCTGACAATTATGTCGAAACACTGAAAAATGTGTCTTTGACCAGATATGCTGTGTCTCTCCCATTGCAAGTGGGTGCTATTTCGCTACGTGCAGCGAAATTCGGTCTAGTTGTGTTTTGGTTCATTTAATATCAAGGGAAATCAATCTAAAAGTGGAGAGAGCGAATTCGAAGTTTTTGCAAATGAAAGGCCTGTATGATCAAGGGTGATTTTCAACATCGATTTTCCGACTTTGGCATTTTTTTGGCGGTGGGGGGGGGGGTTGATAAGGCTGGCTGGTTCCCCTGGATCGACCCTCAGAACACGATGTATAAAGTAACCGGTTTGCATGAGTACATAAACCAATAAATGTTGCACCAATCCCATCCACCAACCACCACTCCTCCCTCTTATCTCTTCTTCAATTAACAGACAGCACTCTCCAGGTCAACGATATAATCATTTAGTATTTTCTAACTAGAGCAGTGTACAAGCCCACATATTCCCAACAGGCCCCCCATCAGTTAAACACGGCCATCAATAGTTGAAATTTTCCAAGTCCAGCTGGTCCATTTTCCTTGGACGAACCTGGCCTATTTACAAAACCGATCTGTGTTTGTTCCCATAGAAGCTGCATACCAAGTTTCATTAAAAGCCTTGCAGGAGTTTTTAAGTTATTGTGTTAACAAGCTCTTGATGACAGACCGACAGACATACGCGGTCGATCGCATATATTCCTCCTCCCTCCCCCCCTGTGGGGAACAAAAAAAGCGAAACAAGGAAGTCCTCTTCTGGGTGTCTCGAAGTACACATCGGTCACATGAATTTGCCTCATACAATATACAGCGGAACCTCGATATCGGACCACCTCTGAAATGGGTCACACTTTTTTCGGCTCTGAATGCACTCCATAGATAACAATGGTTAAGGAAACTCCCAATTGGGACCACCTCGGAACGGACCACTTCGGGCCACTTTTTTCGGTCCCGAACACTCAAAATGCCTGAGATCGGACCATTGTGGGACAGACGGAAATCACTGCATCTGTGCGGCACATTGGCTACAACACTGCCGTCTTGGATATTGTTGCTGGGGATTACAGCAACAAGTGTGTAACCAGAAAGGGGCTTTATTTTGTTATCTATTGTCTAAACATAGCACCTGACAACATACAAACTCAGTGTCTTCCATGCGAGTACTTCTTGCGCGCTATAATCCTTAAGCCACTGTTACTGACCCAGATAATTCTTTGAAACATGGTGTTTAAAACTTTTCCGGAGTTCAACCACGTTGGAAATGTACAAAGAATTTCTAATTGCATATTCCATTACTGTCGCTTAGTGCCTAATCTGCTGCCACTGCATTGGCTACCCTTTGATAATTTTTGAAGCTATATGTATTGGACTCGTTTGCTAAATATAGTCGCAAAAGTGTGTTAAATTGTGTGTTTCTATATCATACAGATTTTAATCTGTTGAGAGGTAATAGATATTATTTTAAACGAATATTACCTTCATTGTGTTTGGACATCAAAGTTGAATCTATGATAGCCAATCCACAATATTTTACCCCAGAATGACCAAAACCTCACAAATGGGACCACCTCTAAAATAGGGCACATTTTTCCGGTCCCAAGGGTGGTCCGATTTAAGAGGTTCCACTGTATATACTGTATATGATCCTTAAAATACAGAGCTAACCATGTCTGTTGAACGATTCAGTCTCAGCATACTATTACCCTATTGCCAACTATTGACGAATTGAAAAGCATGCACCGTGTCATGTAAAGCTGCTCTGAAAACGCCAGTCTGTTGTTTTTTTTCCTGAAGGACACAAGAATTATGATTCAACTGATGCTGTGGCCCGATATGTTGTTGATGTCATGTTTATGTTAAGTTCAATCTGATCTTAGATGATTCATTAATGTCGAATGTAATTATTATTCATGCCTGCGAGAAATTGTGAAATATTCCCAGAAGACACAATGTCGAAAACCGGCGTTCTGAAGTCTTAACAACGGGGATCTTATGTGGGAAATTTGTGACTTGAAACTTTAAACAACAACTACGGAAATTCGGCGGCTAAAGGCACTTAAACGGCTTAAGAAATATCCTTTGAAAATGTAACAACGTAATATGAGGAAGCAAAAAATATGTCAAGCTTCCGAAGTCTCGTCAGCTTCGTTCCAACTTTGGTAAACCGGCATTGAAAACCTTCTTTTCAATGCTAAACAATCGTCCTTACAAAAGCGGACGGATTTCAATAATTTGTAATCGTCGTTCACAAAGAGTGAAAGCCATTTAGCTGCATGTTCTATATATTTTCAGTTTTTTTTCTTTATATCTTTCTTTCACATGGCAAGTACGCTCGTATACGTTTCTACTTAACTTCACTGATTCAATGCTAAGTCCAACTTTGGTTGTTTGAAGTCAGTCATTCTGATCTCCGCTGCCGGAAGTCTACGTCAGATTTCTTATAACCAACAATAAAATAAGTTCAAACTGTAGATTCAAACGTCGTTGTGACGCCGCGGCATCGGCTGGGTTACCACTCATTTCCAAGGTGTTTTTTTTTTGCGCGTTCATAGGAAATACCGTGTTTCAGTATGGCAATAAGCGCCCTAGCTGATGGCAGAAAGGTGACTTTGGAAGTTTTTGCCAGTCTTTTCAGAAAATGGCGTCAATTTTGGTTAAAAAAGGAATGAATTTTAAAATATCGGTTTCAATTGCTTAAAAATCAGATCACCGTATGACATTATGGAACGTACCCTTGCTGTATCAAACAATTTTTAAGTTTACATTGGGATATAGAAAAGGGGAACAGGCCCAACCCCTCCCCCGACCGACCCCCCGGCCCTAACCCCCCCCCCCTCCGACTAAACCCCCCGGCGGCCTAAACCCCCCGACCCAAAACCCCCCGGTTCTCAGGTCTATTTTTTATTTTGTAATTGCGATACATCCACGTCGTTAATTACACTTCAAATGCCCATTGAAGAGACCACATGGCGTTTAAAATTGCAATTTCCGAACCACTGAAGGAATTGATCATCACTATAAAAGAAACTTTATACATCCATTGGTGATAGCACCCACTTTTTGAAATTGCAATTGCTCTTACGATTGATGAGTGTGTACACATTAAAAATTGAAATTCATTTGCCGGTTGCGAGATCAGTCGAGTTTACAAATTACAATTTCTCTTGCGGTAGATGTGACTTATATCCATTGTGATTCACTTGAATGGGTAATTTAGTGACCCAGATTGCTGTGAAAAATCATGTTACCATCATGGAATACATCACATCCCGAACACTCCCGTAACGTCTAAAATATATCTATACTAGATCGGCAATATCGGCAACTTCGTCGGCCGATGTATCGGTTGCACATAGGATTAACTATGGCCCGACGCATAATAGATATAGCGGCTTCGTACATCGGACATACATCGGGCCGATATATCTTTAATACGTCGGAAATATCCCTACAAATTCTTCGACGTCGGATACCGACCGTCGGCTATACGTCGGTTATACGTTTATATTCCGATGCATTTCCGACGAACTTCCGATGGTTTTTATACGTAAAAAAATTGTTTCTAATCTTAACTGACCCATTGAACCCTTACCAACCATTCATAATTCACATATTTATACAAACACCATAGCATATTAATATACAACATAGCATATTTATAAATTGCAGCTGAACACTAGTACTTACTCGGGTTTGAACCGGGGACCTCTTGCATCCTAGGCGCGGAACATACCTCTACTCCACGGCGGCTGGGGCTGCCTCGGCAGTGTAATTAAGTAGTCTAATGTTTCTAACTCGTTCCAAAAAGTTTACTTCTTACATTTTCGTTTTTTGTTACCGCTGGCGCTTTAAAATTTAGTTATTTGTATTGTCTTTTCCTCCTTTATGTTTGCTGAGGGATAGTTTATTGAGGCAAATGATAATTTTCAAGTATATTCATAATGCTCCACTAATGATTCTTCATAATGTCCCCATACAAAACGTCAATCGATAAATTTCCGACGCCGAATAAGCATCGGAAAATATGCGTTTTATAGACGTATAAAAAATACGTATAATATACGATTGCAATATCGGCATCTTTTTTCCGATGTATTTCCGACGTCGTTTATACAAAGGAAAATATGCGTTTTATAGACGTTTAAAAAAACACGTATAATACGCGTTGGCAATATCGGCATGTTTTTTTCGACGCTGTGGAATATGCGGAGCACTCGTACACAATGCAATATATATATATATATATATATATATATATATATATATATATATATATATATAGTTTTCATTTCAAGTTATGCGTGAAATACACAAATTTAGAGATCCAGTGGAAATCGGTATATTTCCGACGTTTCACCAACAAATATAACTATATGTATAATATACGTATATATTTATACGCATATTACATGCTTGTAATATCTTAAATAAAACAAATAAAGTCCCGTCGGAGTTCGGAATATTTCCGACGTATAGCCGATGCAGTGATATATTTGTATATTATACGATTATTGTAATGCGTCGGTTATACATCAGTAATATTTTTTTCAAAAACAAGTTTTGTTCCGTCGAAAGTCCGTCTATGTCAGACGTTGGGCCAACATATACAAATATATGTATAATATACGTATAATTAAATACATCGAACATACGTATGCAATATCCGTTTAAATTTTTTTTATCATTGGTCGGAAGTTAATCTATTTCCAACGTATAACCAATGCATAAAAATATATGCATAATATATGCATTGAGAAATACGTATAATATATGAATACAATATTAAAAAAAACAAAACAAATTCCCAATTGATAGGAAGTTCGTCGGAAAAAGATGTCGGCCCGATGAATATTTGCCAACATCTATTAAACTGAGGAAAATAATCATCTGGCCAACGTCGGTAAGCGATGAACTTCCGACGAATGGGGAAAAATGGAAATTCGACTATTGCCAACCTATAACCGATGCATTACCGATGCATCGAAGCCGATGCCGACGTTTTAAGACCTGATTTATACCGTTCCGACGTCGGCCCGACGTTACGCGAGTGTTCGGGATCTGCTAAAGGGAATCCAAAGATGTTGTACCAAGGGCATTTTTACGTGAAGCAAAAAAAAATCTAGCAAATGGCTATGTTTCGTACCAGTGCGAAAAGAGGCGCCAGAACAAATTTTCATTACACATTTTCTTTGAGAACGGGGGGGGGGGGGTCGGGGGAGGGGGTTTGGGCCTAGACTCATAGAAAAGTGCCCTGCGTCACAGCGTGGTTTTCACAATATATTCTGGAGTATGGGCACAAGAAGTAATCGAGTCGTTCCTCCCCAACCCTCCCTCTCCAACCCATCCCAATATGTTTCGCTGACAGATCCGATGGATTTCATGATCCCGCCCGCTTTCACAATTTGGCAACTTCCATGAAAATAGCACATGGTTCCAGTTTTCTCTTTTGGCGGATTAGTCTAACAGTCAGGATCTACGGCTTTTTGGTCTGATGTGGATAACACCTTTTAACTCCGCAGACCCAGTGGGGATTCCGCAAAAAGAGTACTCACGAAAGAAACTACTTGTTAAAATATCCATCCACCCTGTGCTTATACATAAGAGATAGAGCTGTCTCTTGCAGTTGGGCAGTTAAACCTTTTTCATAGCTTCACTACAACAATAAATGAACGTTACAGCAAATGCAGGCAGGACATTGGCGTAGCCACGTTTTTACAACGGGGGGGGGGGGGGGGCAAACTTTCGTCACGGGCGAGGGTGGGGGGCGAGGGATACTATGGTCCCCACTCTGAAAAGTGAGGGGGCTGAGCCCCCCGCGCCCCCCCCCCCCCCCGGTGGCTTCGCCTATGCAGGAAATGTGAGACCAGTCAACATAATAAGTGAATCAATTTCCGTATGATTCTCCGTAGAATACCTACATTCAGCTTGGCATCTTGGAGGTTGTGGTAAGGGGAAACGCCCCTAAAATTATAAGTTTTTGTGTTTTCTTTTTGCACTTATGTTTTCACTTTAGGCTTAAAGATTTCCCTGTAATAAACTGAACAAAAAAGGGGGCGGTACAAGAGATTGCCATAACCAAGACACAAAATAAATTATTATGCAATACCATTTTAACATTTATTAGGCAATTATTGATATCAAAAATTAATTTCTGATCTCTAAAATTGATTTTTATTATACCAAGCATTAATTTCTGATCCCAAAACTTAATTTTTTTATATCAAAGAATTAATTTTTGTGATCTGCAATTATAGTTTTCTTATCTCAAAATGTATTCTTCATCTCAAAAAATAATTCTTGATATCAATAAATATTTAGAGACATCTTAAAATATTTATTGATATCAAACTGATTTAGTGATCTCTAAAATTGATTTTTAGAGAGCAACATCAAATTCTGGATTAGCAAAAATGAAATATTTGATAGCAAAATCTCAATTTTGAGCTCGATAACTTATTTTCTTTTATTGATATCAAGAATGTATTTTAGATGACATCATTTCAGTATTTGATTTTTTTAATCTATATTGTGAAATTTCGAAATAATTTTTTATCTTAAAAATGTTTATGTTTTATGTATAAAAATCAGAAGCAAACATCTGTGACTGAAATAATTACTGGCTTCTGTATAAGGAATCCTTCTTTTAATTTTTACTGCAAAAAAAAACCAGCAAAACAAAACAAACAAACAAACAAACAAAGCGATTCTTGAGTTCAAAAATACGGTTTTTATTATTGATATCAATGATTCAGTTCTTTATCTCCAAAATTTAATTAGCGATTCGTTAAATTATACATAAATGTGTGCCTCTATTAAGATATTATATTTTAGGTTTGTAAAATTGATTTTTTATGTATAAAAATTTATTTTTGCCATCTAAAATACAATTCTTGATAGTAAAATATAAATTGATGAGGTCTACATTGATTTATTGGTGCCTTTAATTATATTTTGATAACAAAAATTAGCACTGAAGGTTAAAATCGCATTCCATAAATTATTGCACAAATTTCTCCCGTCAAGTAGTCTTTAAAAACTTTTAAGTGGATTGTTTTTATTTTTATGGACGTTTATTTTCAGAAACGCCGATTTTGAAAAAATAAAGAGTTTAGAATAAAATTCTCAATAAAACATGTAGAAGACCGTCCCGAAAGGCACTCATTATTTTGACGATTTTTTAGTTAATCTTCTATTTACTCCTATTAAGCACAGCTTTAAAAAATAGGGTAATTGGATAGAATTATAGATGTATATTATTGACTATGCATCCAACTAAGATTACGAATTTTGGAGATACTGCACATTAAACAGGCGCAATTGAAGTTTATCGCTGATTTGATAGTTCGGCACCCTCTGACAATATATGTTGACACAAGTCGGTGTCTGTTTTTTTAAAACAACAGGATACATGAGACTGCTCATCCTGCCCTCCCGTTTTACTTCCATTTTATATTTAAATATGATTACTTGGAGGGGGTCATTTTATTAAAGGGGAGGTCTGTTTGTTATGGCGGGCTTTCCCAAAACAAATCGACCGAGGGGGTGGGGGGGGGTCAATTTGTTTGGGGGTCAAAACGTTTCATTATACCGTCCACCACGCACCTGGTAATGTTTGCCCTTCTACAAAAACAACTAGAAGCTAATATTGCGCGAGCGAAATTGTCTCACATGGTATACCGGGGTACACTGGGAAACTTCAGACAAAATGCAGAATCATGGAGCTTACACTAACAGTATTATTAAAATCTTATTAATAAAACAAAGAAATAGAAAGAACTTTTCACATTCAGACATTTTTTAACCTAGTTCTTCCAGATGGGGGCTCGAACCTAGGACTTTTCGATAAAAATTTACACATTGGCCAACTTCCACTTTTGACGTCGATCGTCACCCGACCGGGTCGCGGTCGCGGAGATACATTTTTATATAGTGTATTATGCCTTTTTGCTCGAAAATTTGCTCAGAATTGTTCTGTCTCTAACCGTTTTCGAGATATTGCCCAACTTCCGGTTTCGACGTCGCTCGTCACCCGACCGGGTCGCGCTCCTCGAGATACCTTTTTATAAAAGTGTATTATGCCCTTTGGATCGAAAATTCCCTCAGAATCGTCACCCGATCGGCTCGTCGAGACACCCTTTTACAGAAGTGTTTAAATCTGAAGGGTCGAAAATTCGCTCAGAATCTCTAACCGTTTTCGAGATATTGCTATTTTTAACTTTGACCTTGAAAACAACGCTCAAAATCACTGAAATTAAGCGCAGATCCAGGTCACGTTAGTCTGCGTTTGCGTGCCAAGTTGCAACTTTCTGCGCCTAGCCATTTCGGAGCAGAAGCCCGAACAATAATTTGGCCGAAATTAGCCTTTGACCTTGAATTTGATCTTGAAGACAATGCTTAAGTGCACTGAAAATCGACAGAGATTCAGTTCACGTTGGTCTACGTACGTGTGCCAAGTTTCAACTTTCTACGCCCAGCAGTTTTGGACGACAAGCGCGAACAAGATTAAAAACAAAAAACAAAAAAAAAATAAATAAAATAAAAAAGAAAACAAAAACAGAAACAAAAAAATAGGTGAAGAATTCTAAGCATTTCAACCTCATATGGTATCTTTGATACAATGTAAGAACCAAATACATTAAAATTACCCTCATCCTAAACCCCACCCCTCAAAATGAAAAGTTCCATCCCTAGCTAAGATTTTATTTATACATTATTATATAAATGAAGGTAACATCAGTAGTTCAACCGCAATTGCCAGTATCATAAAAGAACTTCGTAAGTAGGGGTGGCAGCCCTTTTTTCCCCACCGTCACGCATCGTGAAGTTCGCATTAAACTATGAATCGAAGACCTGAACATACTTGTCAAGTTGTTTTTGTAAGAAGTTGATAAATTTAGCAATTATGACGAAACCAGAGAGAACATTTTTAGAACATTACAACAGCTTATAAGCCTATCGCTAAGCGTCTTGATTTCACATTGTTTACGGGACCCGGGCTGATTTAGTTATGTTAACTTAAGCACTTTCAATGAAAACAAATTGCTGTATTTTGTGGATACAAAGCCAGGGCCTGAAAGCATCTGGTGTTTAATCTCTTATGATAAATATATCAAGAACATAACGAATTAAAAGTCTTGCCAGCATTTTCGAAGTAATCTTGCGCAATAGAACTCTCAAACGCTTGCCAAACTTTTTGAACTTCATATTTAAGCAATAATAAAACGTGTTTGGCATCCCTAAATCGCACAAGGAGAAACGCATGATGACGATTAAATGGATAAAATGTTTTGTCTTTGGTGTCCTGTTTCTGACAGGTAATTGCTTTGAATAATTATTTGTTGTTTACATTCATTAAGTTTAAATGCAAACAGACGGGATTCCATTTAGAATCTTAGTAACATCTTGAAAAATAAGGTCAATATCAAGATTGTGAGGGTGCATTTTATGGAAACACTTATAGGGGTGGAATGAGGTCATCTCTAATGGTTTCCAAGATACTTAAGCTTTTAACCGGTGACCTTGAAACTGAAGATCACGATCTAGAGCCTTGCTCTAGTTCGTATTGAGGAAAATGAAGTCAATATCCCTCATCTCTAACAGTTTCCCAGATACATCTCAGTGAACATGGGGCACTCGATAGACTCTGGGAATCGAAAAACAACGCCTGTCCCCGTACGTTGGCTAGGCCATGCATTGGGAAATCAACATTTTTGAGATACTATGTGTTAGAATACGAAATCAGTATTTTCGAAAACTGTCCATCAGATTATCATTCTTAAATGATCATTTTGATTCATTTTCTAAAAAAAAATTACCATGGCTGCCATTTCCGTTGAGCCATAATGTGTCAAGGTTTTTTTGTTTGTTTTGCGCTCCTCCGTCTATAGAGTCTGGGAAAGACATTGATTCGACTTTCATGTACAGCAAGGTTTCAGTTTGATCGGAGTAGTAGGAAAACGAGAGTTCTTGAACAGGAAGTGACGTCATCAGACCCTCCTCCCCCTCCCCCATCCCCCTAGGACATACTATGTACCGACCCCCCTCCCCCCCCCCCCAGGAGGCATAACCCTAAGTCACCTGTCAATCATCATGACGTCATTATTCACGTGACCTGTCAATCATCATTACTCACGTGACCTGTCAATCATGTGTCATGTGACTCCAACTGTATATGAGGAATGTTTTGTCGATCATTAGCCTTCCGACCTGAATGGCTTACTTGGTAGAGCAGAGGACTCGTATGCGGACCCATGATCTGAAGGTCGGTGGATCGAACCTGCCCTCGGGCATCACTTTCACCAGTTGTCTATCATAGCATGGGGACCCCCTCCCCGGGTCCTCCATGTGAGGACTTTCACCATCTGTCTATCATACCATGGGGACCCCCCTGGGGAATTCCACTATCTGTCTATCATATAATGGGGATCCCCCTCCCTGGAGAATTCCACCATCTGTCTATCACATAATGGAGACCCCCCGGGTCCTCCATGTGGGGACCCCCCCCCCCCCCCAGGATGTGATTCAGCACTCCTATAAGAGCACATTGTGTGTGCACACGTGTTTCATTCATGCTCTGGCTGCCGTTGGATACACATGGAAAACAAGTGAAAACAGTTGCTGTTGCTGTTGTACTGTTGTGCTGTTGGAGAACAAGTGAAAGATTGACTGGAATACACATAGGAGACAAAGTGAAACATTGGTTATTCTTAAAATAAAGGAAGTGAAAGATTGGAGACATGGAGACGAATTGGCAAAAGAGTCGTGGTAAGTGACCTTTTTTTTTTACTTTTGTAACATCATTGAACACTATGAAACATTATGCAACATTATGCAACATTATGTAACTCTAACATTATGTAACATTATGTACCATTATGTAACATTATGTACCATTATGTAACATCATGTAACAGCATGTAACATCATGTTACACTATGTAACATCATGTGACATCATGTGACTATGTAACATCATATGGCTATATTACTATGTAAGGACTGTGTAATTGCTATGGGAGCCTAATTAGTCTCAAGTATGTATGCTGTTATCAGATCGTTTACCACACCTGCCGCCGTATTCACGAAAGTTAACTCTTTGGTTTAACTGATTGGGTTAAACCAGTGGGTTAAACCAAAAAAATTGGATTAACTAAACCAATGGTTTAAACCATATTCACAAAAGGAGTTTAACCGTGGTTTAACTAAACCAATGGTTTAACTTTTGGTTTAAGTTAAACCGCAGTTAAACTCGAATCGTCACGAATAACACGGGAAATCCAAGGGATTCCCAAGGGGTTTCCCCAGCATGCAAACGGTGTCAATAACAAGTAAAATGTCTGAAAAATCGAAAAAAGAAAGGAAACGGGCTCCAAATTGGACTTGCTTAGAGACTTCACAACTTATTGAAGAAGTTTTTCAACGGAATGCTATCTTAAAAGCTTCCCATAGCTCTTTGCCTGATGCAGAAACTGCAAAAAGAAAGGCATGGGAAGAAATTACCGCATCAGTTTGCGCCATTTCGTCACATATTAGAACGATTGAAGACTGCAAAGTGAAGCTTTCCAATATTTTAAAAGAGAGCACTAGAAAAATCAGCGTTTACAATAAGGCTGTGAAGAAAACAGGTAAATAATTTTTTTATTATAAATGATGCATCTCCCTAAATTTCAAGAACGAAAATGTCGTGTTGCACTGTACTGTGTACTGAGTCACCCGATACATATACATATACACAATACTTTGTACACAAAGGCTTCATCAGCATGTACAAAGAAGGAAGAAATGAAAACACTGCTTTTATGTCGGTAGTTTATGTCGGCATTTTATGTCGGCATTTTAAATAAATTTCGTGTTGGATAATATAATGTTACAAACAATAGCAAGTAAGTTTATTTTATATATTTTTGCATATTTTAGGAGGTGGCCCTCCGCCAGATAAACTTGACAGCATAACCCTAAGCGCAGCACGTTTGATTCCACAAGAAAGGCTTTTCGGTGTTGATATAGGGCATGATATTTTTGCCGATGTTTCTGGGTATGTAGATAAAGGCATAAGTAACTATCCACGCAAGAACTTGAGCGTTTCGATTGCATTTAGAGACAAAGAGATAAGCCAATTCACACTTTTGCCGAAAGGTTTTTGCGTTTCGGCTGAATTCAGGTGGGATAAGGATATAAAGAAATCATAGGAAAAAAACGGCAAAAATCAACAAAATTCCATTTTACCAGAAACATATTCTCATGTTGATAATAAAAGGGACTGAATAACATGTAAAATAGTTTTTAAAAGATCATATGATGGCTTTATAAATTTTAAAGTGTGCATGCTGAAAGAAAATTAGAATTTTGATGTTTTTCCCTTATCATTTCTTTATAATTTAACCCTCAACATTTTCAGTGGCAACAACACCTCCACCGAAAAAATCCGAAAGTGCGAATTGGCTTATTGAACTGTCTTTTTTTTTTTTTTTTTGGTCTTTTTTTTTTTGTTGTTGTTCTTTTTTGTGTGTGCAGTGGGGGGGGGGGGGGGTTGCTATTTCTAAATCAGTGGCTCATTTACATTTTGCAGTGGAAAGAAGTATGCAAATTATGTTGGAAATATTAAAATAAAAGTAGACCGCTTTTTCACTCAGTATAAAACATACAGGAAAAAGAACTTTATTTAATGTATAATTTGTTCACTTTTTAGAAACTTGTTGAGGGATGTTCCATCGGAACAGAGTATAGTGCAAGGAACAACGGCACTGTATCCCACAAATGACGACGGAGAAAATGCAACACACGAATTGGCAGAAATTTCACAAAAGTCCGGTGGGAACATGAAGAGTAGCGGGTCATTTGATGCACTTCTAACACAAACAGCTGGATCAAGTTCAACGTGGTATATCATTTTCAAATTTAAAAAAGACATTTATTTATGTGTGATTTTATTTGCTATTATAAAGTAATCATGTAAGTGTAAGCTTAACTCATACGTAACTTACTCTAAGTAACGTAACTATATAGTTAAACTCTGGTTAATAAATAAGAAAATAAATATTTTTTTCCTTGTACAAACACGACACTTACGGTTTAACATATATATCTCGCTTCATTTATACATATGCTTTTTAAAATAAAAATTAAACCCTTATAAAACTGATTTACGGAATTCACGGAAAAAAAGACACTTTGGGTATATGCTCGGCCTATAAGCAAGCTCCAATTCATGTTCGAATTTCGTTGCTATCTTTGAAATGGCTTAATAAAATATGCAGAATAAGTAATAAAGAACATTTTGTGTATCCATCTTCATTTTTCTTTGTTTTAGCGTTCCTGTAACAGGTCGAACGTCACTTTTCCCATCCTCCGCCTCAAAGAAGAGAAGAGTTGTTTCCATGCCCAGTACGCAAAATCAAGACCTACAAACGAAAGTGTTGGAACTTGAAATTGACAAACTGAAGTTGGAAATTGACAAAATAACTGCGGAAACAAAAAAGATTAATTTGGAGTCAGACAATCTAAAATTACAATCCGAAAAACTCAAGTTGGAAATATTTAAGTTGCAGATTGAAACTAAAAGCTTCAATATAATAGAGTTAGATGCATCTGTCGGACCAAATGACCTCAATTCCGTAGTTGCGAATTCTACCCTGCAATCAAATTGCAGTGAACAGTAAAACATGTGTGCCAGTAAAAACAAGTTAACTAGACCGAGTTTGTTACTGAGCCTAAAAACTAACACTTGGGAGCACAAAGGTATTTTTTATGTGCCAGTTATTTTTGCGAGTTTAGCGGAAAAGAGGAAAATTACAAATGCGGAGAAATATAAACATGCATAATTCGTGAGGAAATATTAATTTAAAGGTGCCAAAGAGCAATTACGTCATTTTATGAAATACATTACCACTTGGTTTTTCTATGCGAAATATGTTTGCGTGATGTGATTTCTCATTGCAACATCTCTTGCATTTGGCGCAGGTACATCTGCGCCATTTATTACTTCGATTCCTTCGTTTACTTCGCCTTCAAAATCTGGCATGTTGAACTTTCTACATATATTGTGCAAAACGGAACAGGCAGTAAATGTGGCACAGGCTTTATCTGGAGTTATTCTAAGCTCGCCATGAAGCGCATGAAATCTCCTTTTAAGTAGTCCAAAAGTCTGCTCTATCAAAACGCGTGTTCTTTTGTGGGCCCTATTGCAAAAATAGTTAAGTTCTAAGTACTGAATACATTTGAGTTTTTGTCATTCTTACTTAAGCAGTATTTTACATTTGTTTACCATTACCATGTGTAAAAATTTATAAAATAAAAATGTTTTAGAATAAAAACTGAAACCATTTTATAGTTGTTATAATATAATACGGTGAATATTCATTACCTATTGAATCTCTCCTGGGGTGTGTCCTGCTCCGGATTTTGGAAAGGTGTTAAAAGCCAATTTTTGCAAGCGTATCCGGAATCTCCCAATAACATCCCTTCTACGTGTCCGTTTTCGTGTGCGGTGTATAAAGCACTTTCTTGTAGAATTGTTTTCCACCCGGGTATTTGGCGAACACTGAAGTAAACTCATAGTTTGGCCCTGTAGTGGCTTGTACATTGATGCTATGGTAGCCTTTCCTGTTCACGAAAGCATCTTCGTTGTTGACAGGCCTCTGAATTCGGATATGGGTGCAGTCAATGAGGCCTGTCACCCCAGGAAATCCCGCTATATCGTAGAATTTCTTTTTATTTTTATTTTGCTCATTTTCATTTGTCGGATATCTGATGAATTCCGGTGCTCTTCTACACAAGCAAGAGATTACCTCCCATACATGTCTACTGACTGAAGATTGTGATAAGCCCAAGTCATCTCCTAATACAATTTGAAATGACCCCGTGGCCAAAAAACGCAAGGTCACCAATAATTTCAATTTTGGTGAAATGGGAACTGAACGAAAAGTTGAGTTCATTATATCGTTTTCAATTATTTCTAGCAAAAATTCGACTCCCTCATCTGTAAACCTAAACCTTTGATAAAGTTCGTTCGATGTATAAATAGCAAGCGGGTCTACTCTTTCTCTAAAAACTCTTGCACGCCTTATTTCTCGATTCGCAAGCCGTTCTTGCATTCTAATAAATCTAGCGGCCGCCATTTTAGAACTTAATCCTGGGTTAACCCGCCTCATAAGCAGGGTTAACTTTTTTGGTTTAACCCAATGGGTTAACCCTGAATTAATTTTCATGAATTTGCAATTAGTTAACCCAGTGGTTTAAACTTGGTTTAAACCACTGGTTTAACTTTTTGGATTAAGTTATGGGTTAACCCATTGGTTTAACTTTCGTGAATACGGCGGCTGCCCGCGTAGCTCACTTCATAAAAGCGCAGACTCGTAAGCAGGAGATTGGTGGTTCGATTCCGGCTCGGGACAAAGTTTTTTTTGTTTTTTTTTGTTTACTTTTGTGACTGTGCAACATCATGTGACATTATATGACATCATGTGACTGTGACATTATGTGACTATGTGACTTTATGTGACTCTGTGTTTTTGTGTGACTCTATAACATTAGGTAACATTAGGTAACTTTATGTGACTCTGCAACATCATGTAACATTATGTGACATCATGTGACATCATGTATCATCATGTAACATCATGTGACATCATGTGACATCATGTGACTCTGTGACATTATGTGATTTTGTGACTCTGTGACTCTGTAACTTTTTTTTAACATAGTAACTATATTTCTATGTCTATTTTCACTGATAATATTTAATTAGCCATATTTCAATGGCTCCATTACAATAACCACACACACACACAGCATAGGAATAAGTACATGAAAGGTCTCAGAGTGTGGGAAAACGATTGATAAATTTCAGAGTGCACTCGTTTAGAGCGTGGGGGAAACCGATCGATAAATTTCAGAGTGCACTAGTTCAGACCGTGGGAACGATCGATAAATTTGAAAACATCAAAGGCCTAGACCGTGGGAACGATCGATAAATTTCAGAGTGCACTCGTTCAGAGCGTGGGAACGATCAATAAATTTGAGAAGGAATGGGATTTTCCCCACGCTAAGTCTAATCTTATGTCTTATGTTATAGTAATGCGAAAATGGTGGTTCTAGATCAATTTTAGCAAATTTAGTTTTTGATTTTTGATAACATATGATATATAAAATAAGTTTTAGCACTTTACCATGCTACTTGTTCGAATGTTCTAAGTTATAGTAGTGCCAAAATGGTGGTTCTAGATCAACTTTAACAAATTTAGTTTTTGATAACATATGATATATAAAATAAGTTTTAGCATTTTACCATGCTACTTATTCGAATGTTCTAAAGTTACAGTAGTAGGAAAATGGTGGTTCTAGACCAACTTTAGCAAATTTAGTTTTTGATAACATATAATATATAAAATCAGTTTTAGCATTTATAATGTTTTTCATCAACAAAGTAATTAAAGTCCTCTAAAATCTTTTGATAATGTTGACTTTGTTCTAGACGCTGGCTATAGTTGAACAGTCTCATAAACAGTTGTTTTAGTCCATGTTTATAAATGGGTCGAAGGTCATAACTTGCTATTTCACGCGCATCTTCAAGTCCTTGTTCTTCATATTCTAAAACCTTTTCTTGAAGTTTGTCATCATAGACTTCTTTAACCATATCATGCCAAACAGAGTCTATTTCTGACTCACTTTCAGAGTCTGTTTCTGACTCACTTTCAGAACTCATGTCATCCTTACCACACGTCTCCATATGTTTGAGCAAAGCTTCTTCGTTGTTGTATAATGCACCACATTCTGTACTAGCATGTGCATTCTTTTCAGCCATGTTGACGCTTTGACTTTCCATAGAAGATTCATCTAAAGTTTCCGTGAAAGGTAGTTTTACAGGGTTTTCCATATCCGATTCTTCATCCGCTTCTGAAGTGTGAGCAACCTTTAAGTGTCTTTTAAGACTTTGTGACCAATTGTAAGATTTCGAACAAATGTTGCATTTATACATCCTTTCGATTCAACCTACACTATTCAAATGATGAGAAAGTCTTAAAACATAGCCTTATATACAACTTGTTGAACAACAACTTGTTGAACATGTTGAACATGTTGAACAACTTGTTGAACATGTTGAACATGTTAACATGTTGAACAATTTGTTGAACAATTGTTGAACTCGTTAAAAAAAATTATTGAACAATACCATGACGTAATATGTTCCAAAAATAATTCAAACACATGTTTCGAATGGGGCTTATCATTTGAATACATGTTTGAATGGTGTGCTCTTCTCACTAACTTATTTTATATATCATATGTTGTTAAAAACGAAATTTGTCAAAGTTGGTTTAGAACTACCATTTTCGCACTACTATAACTTTAAAACATTCGAATAAGTAACATGGTAAAATGTTCAAACTTATTTTATATATCAAATGTTGTCAAAAACTAAATTTGTTAAAGTTGATCTAGAACCACCATTTTCGCACTACTATAGCTTAGAACATTCGAATAAGTAGCATGGTAAAATGCTAAAACTGATTTTATATATTATATGTTATCAAAAACTAAATTCGCTAAAGTTGGTCTAGAACTACCACTTTCGCACTACTATAACTTTAAAACATTCGAATAAGTAGCATGGTAAAATGCTAAAACTGATTTTATATATTATATGTTATCAAAAACTAAATTTGCTTAAGTTGGTCTAGAACCACCATTTTCCTACTACTGTAATTTTAGAACATTCGAATAAGTAGCATGGTAAAATGCTAAAACTGATTTTATATATTATATGTCATCAAAAACTAAATTTGCTAAAGTTGGTCTAGAACCACCATTTTCACACTACTATAACTTTAGAACATTCGAATAAGTAGCATGGTAAAATGCTAAAACTTATTTTATATATCATATGTTATCAGAAACTAAATTTTCTAAGGTTGATCGAGAACCACCATTTTTGCACTACTATAACATAAAACATAATATTAGACTTAGCGTGGGAAAAATCCCATTCCTGCTCAAATTTACTGATCGTTCCCACGCTCTGAACGAGTGTAGTCTGAAATTTATCCCACGGTCTAGGCCTTTGATGTTTTCAAATTTATCGATCGGTTTCCCCCACGCTCTGAACGAGTGCACTCTGAAATTTATCAAACGTTTTCCCACACTCTGAGACCTTTCATGTACTTATTCCTATGCTGTGTGTGTGTGTGTGTGTGGTTATTGTAATGAAACCATTGAAATATGACTAATTAAATGTTATCAGTGAAAATAGAAATATTGTTACTATGTGAAAAAAAAGTTACAGAGTCACAGAGTCACAGAATCACATAATGTCACAGAGTCACATGATGTTACATGATGTCACATGATGTTACATGATGTCACATGATGTCACATAATGCTGCATGATGTTACAGAGTCACATAAAGTTACCTAATGTTACCTAATGTTACACAGTCACATAAAGTCACAGAGTCACATAATGTCACAGTCACGTGATGTCACATAATGTCACATGATGTTAGACAGTCACAAAAGTTAACAAAAAAAAAACAAAAAAAAAAGTTTTTGTCCCGAGCCGGAATCGAACCACCAATCTCCTGCTTACGAGTCTACGCGAGCCGGTGTGGTGAACGATCTGATAATGACATACATACTTGAGACTAATTAGGCTCCCATAGCAATTACACAGCCCTTACATATTAATATAGCCATATGATGTTACATAGTCACATGATGTCACATGATGTTACATAGTGTTACATAATGTTACATGATGTTACATGATGTTACATGCTGTTACATGATGTTACATAATGGTACATAATGTTACATAATGGTACATAATGTTACATAATATTACATAATGTTAGAGTTACATAATGTGACATAATGTTGCCTAATGTTACATAGTGTTACATGATGTTACAAAAGAAAAAAAGGAAAAAAAAGGTCACTTACCACGATTCTTTTGCCAATTCGTCTCCATGTCTCCAATCTTTCACTTCCTTATTTTTAAGAATGACCAATGTTTCACTTTGTCTCCTATGTGTATTCCAGTCAATCTTTCACTTGTTCTCCAGCAGCACAACAGTACAACAGCAACTGTTTTCACTTGTTTTTTAGTGTATCCAACGGCAGCCAGAGCATGAATAAAACACATGTGCACACACAATGTGCTCTCATAGGAGTGATGAATCACATCCTGGGGACCCACATAGAGGACCCGGGGGTCCCCATTATATGATAGACAGATAGTGGAATTCCCCAGGGGGGTCCCCATGGTATGAGAGACAGATGGTGAAAGTCCTCACATGGAGGACCCGGGGAGGGGGTCCCCATGCTATGATAGACAACTGGTGAAAGTGATGCCCGAGGGCGGGTTCGATCCACCGACCTTCAGATCATGGGTCCGTATACGAGTCCTCTGCTCTACCAAGTGAGCCATTCAGGTCGGAGGGTTAATGATCGACAAAACATTCCTCATATACGGTTGGAGTCACATGACACATGATTGACAGGTCACGTGAGTAATGATGATTGACAGGTCACGTGAATAATGACGTCATGATGATTGACAGGTGACTTAGGGTTATGCCTCCTGGGGGTCGGGGGAGGGGGGTCGGTACATAGTATGTCCTAGGGGGGAGGGGGGGGAGGGGGTCTGATGACGTCACTTCCTGTTCCAGAACTCTCGTTTTCCTACTACTGATCGGCCAATTGTCGAAATTACGGCCCTCTGAACTTGGGCAATTTTTCGCATTGCACTTTCATACAGGCGACTTTGTACGCATCACTTCGACGTGAACGCTTTGACATAAAGCTATGAAACCTTACACAGTGAAAGAATATATATATTAAAGGTGTGCAACGTCAAGGCTTCAGTTTGTTCGGCCAAAAATTGTCCAACCCAAGTTCATAGAGGCGACTTTGTACGCATCACTTCGACACGAACGCTTTTATATAAAGCTATGAAACTTTACACAGTGAAAGAATACATATTGAAGATGTGCAACGTCTAGTTTCAGTTTGATCGACCCTCTGAACTTAATTTGTTGCAACTTGATGGCGCGGGCTGGGGGCTTTGCATGTCTGATGCCTATGTTTTTATGTTTTGCCAAAGGACCTGGGCAATTTAAAATTGTTGAACACTAAATTATTTTAGCTGAAAATTGAAACAGAAACTCAATACAATTGCAACTGCTAATTTTCACGAAAAATACCGATTTGTATACAGAGCAAAATAAAAATTCTGGTTAGGAAGTTATGCTCACGTTTTTGATGTGATAAATAAAAAAGCTCTTTTATTTTGGTCAATAACATTTCTCATGAAAAAAAACCGATTAAAACTTTTATGTTAGAAAGCCGGTTCGAACCGCGGTTCAGTTTTCCGAACCGGTTCACAGCCCTAATATACATGTATATGAGTCAAGGTAAAGCTAGACCGAGTTCGACTATATAACAGTATGACTCACTTGCATAAACCACAAAAAATATTTTTACACTGTGACCGAGGCACATGTGATGTTTTATAGACCCTTAAGGTTCGAAAAAATATATGGATGTACACTTCAATGTACAGGTGTTTGGGATAGGTCAATTTGCCGATGACCTTGAAACTCTAGGTCACGATCCAGATCGTGAGGTTAACCTGCATTCGAATTCTCTAATCGCAATCTCTAATCGCTTTCGAGATAATGGTCAACTTCTGTATTTATATGTCTCCCCCTAAGGGAGACATATATAGCATTTGGTGTGTCCGTCCGTCCGTCTGTCCGTCCGTCCGTCCGTCCGTCTGTCTGTCCGTCAGTCCGTCCGTCTGTCCGCAGTGAGTTCGTATAAAATTAATGAGTCGATTTTTCTCAAAACATACATACATATTGGGGTACATGTCTAGATGATGCCCGTGGTATTTTTTTTCGTTTCCTCAAAAATTCTATTTTTGGCAAATTTTTGAACATAGGGGGTTTCGTGCATTTTTTTCACTTTGGTAGGCTATATTACCAAAACAGTTTGTTGGATTGGGCTGAAACGTGGCAAGAACAACACACATATAGTTCAAATGTTTACTGTGAAGTTTTACGTCATTTCCGCTGAAAATGTATTTTTGGCGAATTTTTCAATTTTTGATTTTGAACTTTTTTTGGCCATATTGTTGCGATATCTCCGAAACAGTTTGTTGGATTAGGCTGAAACTTGGCAAGAACTCACAAAACGTGTAAATGTTTACTGCGAAGTTTTTCTTCATTTCCGTTGAAAATGTATTTTTGGCGAATTTTTCAATTTTTGATTTTTAACTTTTTCACCATATTGTTGCGATATCTCCGAAACAGTTTGTTGGATTAGGCTGAAACGTGGCAGGAAGAACTCACAAAACGTGTAAACGTATACTGCGAAGTTTTTCTTCATTTCCGTTGAAAATGTATGTTTGGCGAATTTTTCAATTTTTGATTTTTAACTTTTTTGGCCATAATTGTTGCGATGTCTCCGAAACTGTTTGTTGGATTAGGCTGAAACATGGCAAGAAGAACCCATATGTAGTGGAAATGTTTACTACGAAGTGTTTCTTCATTTTCTTTAAAAATGTATTTTTGGCGATTATTTTCCACGTGACTGATTGGGGGGTGGGGGAGACATATCCGTTTTTGTTTTAACAAAAACACTGGTAAATCTAGTTTTTCCTGGACCGTGATCAAGAAGGTCAGGGCCTGACAAAAACATGGGTTGGAAATTGGCATGCGAACCTTTTTCAAAACAAAGAGGAAGGTAGAGCTAGGAACAACTTACCCTTGGTTCTGTTTCACACACCACACTTGACCAGGAGTGTAGGAGGGTGTGGTGTTTGCGAGTGCATTCAGGCATAGTACACCCCTTTCAATTCTACCTTTCTTTTGCTGCTATAGGGTTTGATGTTTTAGCTCCAGTTCTATCCGGGCACGTTGGACAGCTTGCTTCGCTAATCGCAGTTTCATCCTGAGTTCAGCGAAAGTTCGTTTTGCCTTTGCAGATCTCAGCTTCGAATCAGATCATACTGAGATTTGCGAAGCGACGGATGATTCAGAACCTTGCTCCTTTGTGGGGGCCGAGTCACTCATAAGCTTGATTATCCGTTCCTTCAGCTCAGAGTTACTGAGCGTGCTTCCGTAGCTGTCCTCGAGCCCGGTAATAATTATCTTTCTCCAGATCTTCTTTTTAGATTGCGTTGTTCAAAAAATGGTGCGTAAAAAATAAATCGGCCGGTCAGGCGAAAGAGAAAATGGTGACCCGGGAGGTAAAGAAAGTATGGAGACGACCCTTCTGGGAAAAAAATTCTTCATAAAATTTTTGGATCTCGCTTTCGGTATGCACATTTGGGAACATAACAGTTCATTATGTGTTTATTATTTACATGCTTATGCCTAGTCACGCTTAGTGTGCATAAAAAATGTGTAAGCACTTTTCGTTTCGACTGCAAGCCAGTCGGATAATATAATAAACGAAATAACAGAAAAATAGCGCAAAAATAGGTCATTACCCAGAGCATATTAACAATTAAAACTTATATTAAAATATGTATTAAAAGTAAAAAAAAATACCGTATGGCTTGTTCAAAACCACATTCGATGCAGAGAAACTTGATATTTCACATCTCCTTGTCATTTCTTTCATTTTCCACGTTTAGTTTTGGTCGAAAACATAGATTTGTGGGCATTTTCGGAACACTCTAAATGTGATTTGGCTTACTATTGAAATTTTTGCGAGGAAGACACGATGAGTCACTGGGGTGATACTGAATAACAATTATGAATCATTCCATTTCCATTTTAAACATCTCCGTGGTGTGGAGAAAACCATATCATCTGCATACTATAGCACTAACCTCAAGCTTCAACGACACGCAAAGACCAACCCTTATTTGATATATTTGTGATCTATTTTCTGTTTGTTGTTAATGCGGTGTGGTGTTTTGGGTTGTGAGAGTGATGCAGATTTTGACACTGCAACACGCATGTTGTGTTTTGGGAGAATCAATAGTATGATAATATGCCAAGGTTAATGCACGACACAAAGTTTGCATGCTACAATAATCCCGCGATAATCCCCGCTTTGAGATCACTAAGCAATGTGTGCACGCAGCATTGTTTAATTGCCAATAACAGGTTTGTCCAAGCGAAGCTGTCACAGCACATCTACTTTGGTTGAAACTTATAAAAGGATAGTGCCATTTAAGACAGTTGATTATTGAATAACTTTTACAAAAAGGGTGAATTAAGTTAATTTTAAAAAGTATCGCTGGTGTTGAGAATCAATGAAACTTCATACATGTTTACTAAAATTATGAAAAAGGGAAGGGAAATTCGAACATTGGGTTGTGTACACATAAATTTACAAATACAGACAAAACATACACATTCGCATAAACGTAAAATAACCTCCAGCCCCAAATGTATGGATTCGTTTTCAACATATTCTGAAACAATAATACTAATACATGTGTGGTGTTTTAGGTTTTGCGACAACTGATGCGGTGGAATGTTCGCAACCAATCTTAACAATGGTAGATGAGTGTGTGCAAACATTCTCTCTTGCAAGAGCCAGAGCGGTGTTATCAATAGCCTCTCAAGAGATAGAAATTCCTGCTGGTTGCACGTACGTTTTATAAGCATGTTATTAAATCAGCTCGTCAAATTATAATTAAATCTTAAGAAAAGATGTAAAATTTCACTACGCGGTATCTATATATAAAAGCAATACAGATGCATTTCGATTTATAGTGTCGCGTTGGAATTATCCCTCACAACTGCTGAAAACTGTGTGCTCGGCGCAACACAGCTCTGCACACACGAGGATGTGGTTCAAGCTCAGGTTCAGCTGGAAAGTGATTACAACTCCTTCATATCCTATTGTGGTGAGATGCACTGTTTTTTTGTTGTTGTTGTTGTTTGTTTATATGGAAAATTCGTACTGAAAATTTATTCACCGAAAATACGTTTTCTATATTACACAATCGCGATGTTCTATTAGTGAGACTGGCCAACAAACTCTAAAAACTACAAAAGCAACAAATATATGACAACTACCCCTTTTCGCGATATAAACTGCACAAAACGCTAGCAGCAAACAAAATGCGCACATTTATGCGTTACAGCCCATTAGGTTAACTAAAGGGCTGTTCTTTAATATTTTCTAGCGCATTTGCCGAGAGTGGCAAAAATCTGGAAGAAGTGTAGTCCAGAAAAATTCCCCGCAAAAAACGTAACTCGGAAAGACTTCCAGGAGAATACCCCCCCCCCCAACCCCGCCCCGCCCCCCTCTAGAGAGCTGATTAATCTAACATGTTTAAATTAAGGTCATTTACGTTTGATGATGCCCAACGTTAATAATATTAAAATTATTGTTATTTGCAGAGACTTACTGTGATCCAAATGTTATACTACAGGGAATCGAATGCCTTAATGACACACAAAACCTTTTCCTTTCGGAAGATATTGGTGATATGCTGGCATCAAATCCTGAAGAAACGTGTCGGTTTGTATCTACTTCAACAATTAAATCCATTAGATTCTTTTGAAACCATTTGTTGTTTGCAAGAATAGAAAGCAAAAACGAAAGAGAAGAAAAAATAGATGCCAAATGAAAGTTGCAACTTTTTATTTTTCCTCGACACAATTAAAGGTGGTACTGATTTTTTTTGACCACTTGGATCCGACCCAAATGGTATGGTAATGACGTTTTTGTGATATTGAGTCTTTCTTTTGATGTTTATTATACAAGCCTTCTGGGGTTCCTTATTCTTCCTTGCATTTGATGCACCTCTTCGTACCCCATGCAA
Organism: Protula sp. h YS-2021; assembly: GCA_949752745.1. Lineage (NCBI taxonomy): Eukaryota > Metazoa > Annelida > Polychaeta > Sabellida > Serpulidae > Protula > Protula sp. h YS-2021. The sequence continues at coordinate 72,192,912 of OX457024.1, forward strand.
CGGCGAAAGTGAAATTTTCTGAAACTGTCTCCAATCAAAATAATAAACATAAATAAATTTACTCCAGTATCTCACCAACTCCATAAATATAATGACGCGGTAGGATGGCGCTGTTTACTTCTCAACTGAGCAGTTGTTAAAATCTGGCCATTAAAAATTGCCTTTCGTGTTTATCATCGGCTGCTTGAAAAGCAGTCTCGCAAAAAATATAGCAAGAACTTCAATTAAATCTTATGAAGTTCCAGTAAAATATTTTGTTCTTAAAATTCACACACCATATTTTAAACGGCAACAGTCTCCATGTCGTTTTAGAACAGGAATGACCAATAAATGAAATGTCTTTTTATAATATTCTTTTTATGAGTACTTTTTCTGGTCGATTCTGGGTGTAGCCACCATTGCAGTTTTCACGTTGACAAAAATGTTATTTCTACCACCCTCCTTAATGTAATTCAAAGCTACGCTAACTCTCCGCTCTCATGCACTTCCTGCAGAGGACAGTAAAACACAGTTTGTCCCCATGCTATAAGGTGGAAAATTTCACGATCTATATATAAAACATCAAAACTAACATTTGTCAGCAATTTTTCTTTTCCCAAATATCTAAATTTTAATCACATTGAATTTTTTAACATAGATTTTTCGCGTGTGATAGCTTGAAATGTATATTTGAAGTAGTGGAAAACGAGACTTCTAGATAATCCAGATAGCCCATGGGCAATCTAGATTATCTAGAAGTCTCGTTTACTACTTTGACCCTCGTTTCCCTTGTGGTAAAAACTTTTTGACCCTCCTCGTGGGAAAATTTGATGATTTTATCATATTTATCCGTTTCAGTCGATTCTGAACATTTTTGGTTTTTGACCCCCCCCCCCCTCGTGGGAAAATTTTGTGACCCGCCTGGGAAATTTTTATGACCCTCCCCCTTCCTCGTGGGAAAATTCAAAGGAAGAGAGAACTGAGCCAAGCCTAAAGTATAGAGTTCTAGGCCACCTGACCCCTCTCTCCTCTCTGATTCATGAGCAAACATGCGATATTTAGTAATAGAATCATTTCTCATCCCACGATAGAATAAGTAAACCTGAATCAGGCTCACGTGTGCGCATCCGTAATATGTAATATGGATTAATAAAAAAGGGTTGCTTCGCTTGTCTGCTTATTTCCGGTAACCGACAGTCTGGTTGTTTGGAAACTCTTGTCACTGGGACATTACACAACTTATAGAGCATGAAAGGCGTCCGCCATCAGACGTAACAAATATTCTATATCAAAATATTGAAGAGTGAACATGTCTGTTGTGAGTGAACAACAACTACCATTTATGGCAATGCCTACAGAAAAGTCTGAGACAATGCCTGCAGAAAATTCTATAGCAAAGACTGAGACAACACCTACAGCAAAGTCTAAGGCAATGCCCATGGTAAAGTCTGAGTTGAAGTCACTACCAATACAACAACTTCGAAGGCGCCCACAGTTTAGAAAGATAAAAAGAGATGAGTTACCAGCTACCACGCCGCCGTGTAAAAAGCGAAAAATTAAGTAAGAGGCTAAATTCAAGCGAGAACCTGAGCGTAAAGCTCCCACTAAAAAATCCATGAAGAAGATGAGTGGAGACGATTTACCGGTTATGGCACCCATTAATTGAGAAACATTTATCAACTTGGTGAAATATCAACAGAAAGTAATGGTTAACATTCGTGAATAAATTACGGATCATGCATCTGGGAGGTTATATCCTACCAAGAAGGAATTTTGTTGTCTTTGAAAGATTGGCAAATGCTGAAGAAGCAAATGACATCAGTCGATCTCATACTTCAGCAGATAGATGTGTATAAATGCAGTAACAGTTAGAAGATGGTTCAGTAGAACTCATTTATTATCATGAATTCAAACGTAAACTATCTCTGAATCACTTGGGTGAACTGACGATCTCTTATTGTGGAACATACATTATCCTATCTCCTGAAGGCCAAGTCCTGGTGAGGGGTTACTTTGAATTCTTACCAATATCAGGATTTCTTCTAAAAGTGTCAAAACATCTCAATGTGAGAGTCTTTGAACGTGACGGTGAACGCAGAATACAGTTTCAAAAGTATGATGAGCTTAGCGGATACAACGATTCCATCAATCCGAGTGCAAAACATTGGATTCAAGTTTTTGATGCTTGGCAAGAACTTGAAAGTTAACTTTGAACTAAATAAACATGTACAATTTGATGCGTGGTTAAAAAAACAGTTTGTCTTTACGCCTAATATGTGAACTATAAAAGATTTAAATGAATTGACATTATCAAACCATGTTGATGTGAAGCAATTGGATTGGATCAATGCTTTGTCAGTTTTCATAACATTTGCAAACGGGTGATAACATTTATGATACTTATATCAATTTAAGTTCTTGTGAATGGGCTAATATGTATTTGAAATATTTGTTTTTATTTTCAATAAATGTCAAAATTCTAATTTGGTTTTATGACAACTGAAGTTCTCAATAAGTGTAAATATTTGTGATATTCAGTAAAATAAAAAAATCATATCATGCTTTTCAACTTTTTATTTTTTCAAACAATACTTGTCTATAATACGTAATAATACAATACTTAATCATAATACATAATATATGATATATGATATATGGTTTATGGGTGAATTAACACCGAGCCAGGAACATTAGCTTCCTGCGATTTCATATGTGAAGAACATTGAAACTGCGTTTAAACGTTAAAAAGCAAGACATATATTTAATAGTTTTACTGACACTTTGACGACAGCGCTTAAATAAATAACAATATTACAAAGTTTAGTCAAATAAGTCTAGTGTTCTTCATCTATTTCACTCTGTTGCACCTCACTCTCCATATCACTTTTTTGTCACTGCTGTCGTCTTCCTCCTCCTTATCTAGAAGCTCTTCAAAGAATGCATTGTTTTTTCTTATAGCTGCCTTTAGTGCCTTTGAATACTCATAATGTTTTTCATCAACAAAGTAATTAAAGTTTTCTAAAATGTTTTGATAGTGTTCGCTTTGTTCTAGACGACGAGTATATATGAATAGCCTGATAAACAGTTGTTTTAGTCGACGCTTATAAACGGGTCGAGTCGAAGGTCATCACTTGTTCTTTCACGCACATCTTCAAGCCGTTGTTCTTCATATTCTAAAACTTTTTCTTGAAATTTGTCATTGTGGTCATCATATACTTCTTGAATCATATCATGCCAGACAGAGTCTATTTCTGACTTACTGTCAGAACTGTTGTCATCGTCACTCTCGCCACACCGCTTCATATGCGTGGATAAAGCTTCTTTGCTGTTGTATAATGCACCACATTCTATACAAGCATGTGCATTAATTTCATCCATATTGACTCTTTGACGTTTAATAAAAGACCCATCTAAAGTTTCTGTGTAAGGTGTCTTTATGGGTTTTTTTCATATCTATCTCCCATTCACTTGTGAAGTGCGTGCTTGCTTTAAATGTCTTCCAATCGTAAGATTTCGAACAAATGTTGCATTCATGCATCTTTTCGAGTCCACATCAACTCTTCAAATGATGAAAAGTCTTTGAATGTAAAAATATGATGACAACAACAGCAGCAACAACAACAACAACAGCATCAACAACAACAACAACAACAGCAACAACAACAACGACAGCAACAACAACAGTGGCATGCCTTCTCCAATCCTACATGGTGGAAGAACCATAACACATTACAGCTGTCATATAACTAAACATCACATGTCGGTAGCACATGCCCTATATCTGCATCCGCCTACGCTGTTTGCACAGTTCAGAGATGGACAGTTCAGCAAATATAAATCTATATGGATCCGATTGAAGATATCAGTCATATTTCACAAAGATAAAGTCTTGCTAAACGTTTTGATGAAAGAATGGTTCAAATCGATCCAGTACTTTTGAAGTTATGCGCTGTTGAAGTCGTCATGCCTTATATACTAGCCATATGTAAAATGGTGGGGGGGGGATAAAAAAAACCAAAACCGAAAACGGACAAATATGCTAAAATTACAAATTTTCCCACGAGGGGGTCAAAAACCAAAAATGTTCAGTATCGTTTGAAACGGATAAATATGCCAGAATCACAAAATTTCACACGGGATGGGGGTCAAAAACCAAAAATGTTCAGAATCGTCTGTCACGGATAAATATGCTAAAATCGCAACATTTTCCCCACGAGGGGGTCAAAATAGTAAACGAGACTTCTGGATAATCCAGATAGCCCATGGGCTATCTGAGTTATCCAGAAGTTTCGTTTTTCCACTACTCTTTGACTATAAAAAGGGGGTTATCAAGATTTTAATAGTGTATAGAAGACAGCGTTTGGCTGAAACTTTGCTTTCTCGCAAGGCATCCCTAACCTCAATGGTTTTGCTGTAACAAATTTGAAAGAATTCTATTGATAAAGAGATTATTATGCGTATAATCTTCTATGATTTATCTTTATCTTACACAGAATAATTGACGATGAATTAGAAAAGGCAAGATTATGTGTTGAGGATATCTTTCAAGATGCCTACTGTACTGAGGGGAATCAGAAGTACGTGTATGATGCCTTCGAATCATACTCCAACAATGCTGCTTTGTACTGTGGTAAGACGTACAGCTCCACTTAATTATTTTAAATATCGCTCACATCTCTTTTTTAATACTGGCTTCTTCAGGTCTACTAAGGTAAAACATACACCCTTAGAGTAGTGATAACAAAATCGCAAGGGTGGAAGTATGAGTGAAACGCTTTCGTGTCAATACGTTTTCACGTATGTTTACGGAAGCATATTGTGAAGGTTAAGTCTATCTGAAACCGCACATAACAGCACGCTGTGGTTCATTACACCAAGTGTAGGACATTTTGCAATCGTCAATTGACCACCAGCAAAATAAAAAAACAACTATTTGACCGCCACTTCAATTTTCTGTTATCATCGACCAGTTTCTATGTCACAGGACTGTTGTCGTTCACATCTACAAAAGCAAGTCAAACAACAAATGTTAATAAATTACTGTCTGAAATGACTTTACTTGGGTGACCCAAAATATGTGACTATTATTATTTCTGTTGTATTCAATATTTATTTCTCTATGATTTATTTCATCGAACATGAAAATTATATTAACTTCTGTTGCTATAGCACCGCTACTTTTTTTAATAGTTTCACCTTATGCAACTTTTTTGCGTTTTACTTGACATACATATGCCCATCAGAGCAAAGGGTCCAACCACACATTTCGTTTGATTACATCTAATTTTCCCTGTTATTGCAGTTTTATTGTTCTTACGGTTATAGTTTTTGCTTCATAATATCCCTTTATACATAATGTATAATTTCACTTTATACACTAGTATGCACTGAGAAAATTTTACACATAACTACATTACATATAATTACGCCATGCTTTATTTTATCACTTTTGCTCAACAACAAAAAATAAATTTAGAAAAAACAACAATAAAACAAAACAAAAACAAAAAGGAACCAATCAGACAAGCAAGCAAAAGAAAACCTCTTGCGTAGAAAAAGGGAAAACTCGAATTGGCAATTTGTGAGTTTGGGGTTTGAAATTCAGTCTGTTTTTGATGTACTTCATCACCGTCATAACAGTTCAATAATTATTTTTGAATGAGGCACACAAAGCTTTAAAATATTGCCCATTAATTTTGTACGTAATGGTTAAACAAAAGCCAATGGAAGAAAATATGAACTCAGGATTATGTAATTTTTAGGTGAAATAATTAACATACTGTACTATGAGTGTAACTATCTCTCATGAGATACCTATGTACTCAAGGTGTTGTCTGCAAAAGACCAAAAAAAGCCTGTTCTCTGAGTATTCCAAGAGTACCGGCTTACTCTGTCTTCAAGCTGAAGGAAAACCAATTCATAAAGATCATAAAAAAACTATGCAAAACATCAGGATAAGGTAAAGCTTGATTCTATTTACGGCCTGGCCTGTCATCAGTGGCAATGAGCAGGTATAAATTGATACATAGCCTATTTTGTAAAACAGGTTTTCGGAGTATTTAGGTTTCTGTATTTTTCAGATGACTGCAGCATAACGAAAGTATACACTTGCATCTCTCCACTAGCAGCCCTCTCTAACTTTACTGTTGGAGAATCGCTGTCGGATTTGGTCACTGGTTGCATGTGAGGGGGATTTTTTCATTCACAGCAAGCTTATTTTGAGATCATAGGACAACTAATAAACATATGTTGCATGTAACATACTTCAAATAGCCCCGAGTCTCTAGAATCCAAAAGATTTCTTTTTTATTTTGTATTTTATGAATTAAGATTTCAAAGTTGTATTTCAATTGTACTGTGAAGTAAGCGAAGCATAAATCCCAAACAATACAACATGTTATGCATATAAACTGTTCATTTGAATTTGTGCACTATGCAGGTTGTTTGGCGAATCTTACACAACATTTGAGCAGTGCATTGAAGACTTCAATGATAACTGTGATGAGGCGGATGACACAACAAAAGCAACCATTGAAAATGCCTTCGAAAGTTTAAAACCTTATAAGAACCTGTGTGATCTTTGTAAGCAAAAAAACGTGTCCTAGGTGTCATAATTTACTGCAGTATACATTTCAGTAAAATAGAAACTTAGCATCAAAAGACCACTTTTACGACTGATCAAAAGGGGTTTAACTCCAGGGTAGACTTATTCCAGGGATTCTGTATAATAGTTGCGAATTTGGACAGGACTGGGCAGCCAGTGTGCTGGTGTAATCATTCTTAAATGACAAATTGCATTGGCTCAAGACATAGCAGAACTGGTACAAAAACGGTTCGGTTTTTTCACCAAGATGTTCCATTTGCGCAGTTTTTATACCGTTTATCAAACAGTTTTGACCATTGAATTGATTTAATTTCTGAAACGTAGATCGACAGTCAAATTTTATATGCATAACATTTTGCTAAATTTAAGAGCAATAATGCACATTAAATAGCGCTTCAGAGAAAAATGATACTGTCTAACAGCTGTTTTCAAAATTAATTTCGAGACGTATTATTCAGTAGGTGGGGTATAATTCTTGTTGATGTTGTTGGTCTTGTTGTGGTTATTGTGTTTTATTTTTGATTTTTCGGCCTGAAAAGCGTCACAACAAAAATAATACTTTAATGACGTCATTTTTTGCTCTGCTAATAATGGGTAATTGCTCCTGTCACAATTATTGCATGGATAGCTCAGAATTTTTGCATTGTTTTTTAAAACAGCACTCAAACGTTTCAATGCAAAACGTCATCCTGTAGCAAACAAGTAATTTAATGTAATGGAATGCATTGCAACGCTGAGCCTTTTCAGTTGTACGGTTGGCTATGGTTAATTTGATATTTACAGACGATGAAGATACTTGTGGAGACGTAGATGAAGCACATAGCAGCGTGCAACTCTGCCTGGCAGAAGCTTCCCAATTCCAAAATGTTTTAGATTCACCAAATGGCATTTGTGGGCAAGTGATATTATTTTGCCCGCGCTAAAATTGTTTAATCATCTGGACATTTTTGCCTTGCCAAGAACGAATATAAAAATGATGTGTGGATCCCCCTTATACTTGAAAATGGATACCTTTATTTGATATCAAATTGTACCCCTCCTTCTTCCTCTGTTGTCACATTGGCCAGCATTAATTTATTTAAGAAGGTAGATGATATGAAGCGTAAAGCACAAATAGGATATTTTTAAATACTTTTTTCAGATTGGCAGGCAATACCATTAGATGTATAGATGATGCTGCTGTCGACTGTCCCTTATTGGAGGAGTACTTCCTACCTGCATTGCAGCGCTACATACAGGAGGTTATTGATATGCTTGGTTGTGAAATCAGCTACAACGGTAACATCTACACTCCTCCAGAACAGGGTATGTGAAGAGCTTTATTCAAACCCCAGAGGGGCCACTCACGCACCAGTTGATTACCATGCACATGCATTTTTTGTAGGAAACGGAGAACACTGAATGAAAAGTACCAATTGCCCCTCCCTCCTCCCGATTAAAAAATTTGTATAGAATCGAGGTTTTAGACTGATTCTTATGGGCGGTATTGATGGAAATTGATGTGTAAGACTGTGTATCGTATGAAAACAAGACATGCCTCCCTATCCCTACATACTAGTACTTATTACTGAAGCATAATGTCATGATCGCTGTATATGGGAACGTTTCCAGGGACATCCCAACAGATACATGACTATTTGTATTTAGTGATAAATCAAACAAAAAAAGACAGACAAATCTACTATGTACCCCTATCATCATCGTTCTTCATATCCAAGTAAACATTCTAATATCCACCCAGTCAAGCGATTTGAGGTTGCGACATCGATCCGATGAAACCACAATCTTAACTCTGTACTTTTGTTGTGACTGGTCGCGACCGCCATTCAACGTCTATCCAACTTCTTGGACCCAACGTTGAATAGGCGTTGGGCAAGCAACATTATTTCGACATTGCTTTTGGCTGCAACCAAAACGAAATTTGCTCCGATGTCTAATGGAATTATTTGGTAAGGTTGAATAGACGTTGAAAAAGGACGTCGGATAGAAGTAAAAAAGGACATTGTATTGATATTTGACTCACAACCAAAAACAACCTCCTCCTCTTACGGATCACATGTCACCCTCTTAATTATATCACAGCAAATCTGTCGACACAACAAGTCGATATATGGCTGCTTGTTCAAACACGACAAAATATTACGAAAGAGCTATTTGGTAACTATGAATCTGCTTTGCTGTTCAACAAATGCCTTTCTAGTGTTTTACCAAGATCTGGAAAGCTTTCATGGTTGAACTTTAATACCGACAGCTTTAACAAGGAGCAATGGTAAGTGGTTAGATTCTCAGAATTGGAGAAGTCGATTGTGGGACTGTTCCAGTTTTATAAACAGTCAATTTATCTTACTCTAAATAGGTTTAAATCACAGGTAGCGGAGGAGAATTCTTCACTAGGGATTTGAATTCAGAAGCTAATTGCAATTATGTGTTTATGTTGCAATTGCAATATGTGTTTACGTTGTGCTTATGTCGGTAGTGGTAGCCTATTTGTGTAAATAGGCATTATTGGGTGTTATTGTTTGCACCTCCTTTTTCAATCTATACATAATAACATTTTTTTAAACATAATAAAGCTGATGCGTTTTCCGAAGGAAAACGCCTTCTTGATCTTTTTATTTAAATGGGCAGGGTGCGAAGACCGGTCTAAATTCTCACAACCCTATTTTTTGTGTAAATTCAGGGATTACTGACTAAGTAACTGTAACAGTTACGTCAGTCTATGTATTGAGAGAAAACACGGAAATTTACGTTTTTGCAAAGCAATGAAATTTGTGGACTTAATAAGTAAAACCTGCCTACACTGATTTTGTCCGGTATATAGAGGTGTCCGGTATTTCAGGGGTCATGTAAACCAATGGGGGAAAACGGGACTGAGAATTCTTGTCCGGTATTGGCAGTTGTCCGGTATTTCGGGCTTTGTCTAGAATGCGGTTTTACTGTATGTGTGGGGGATCTTGCTGAACTTCAAAGTGGTAGATAGGAATAGAGTTTACCCCTTGTAACTCCCAACAGGAAAGCAATCCTTGATGTTAACAGGATTCTCATTTATTTAGACCAATAAAATAAGTGAACTAGCTATGTGTGGATTAGTCTGCCATTAGCTCCGCTGTAGCTGACTCTTAATTGTCTTTACAAAGTGGTTTGAAATCTAAAGCGTTCTGCCTTGAAAATCTTCCAAATAGACCACTAAATCTTTACAGTTACAGTTTGGTTTAAAAGAAAACTAAAGTGAGAATGTGGAAACGCTGTTCCGGCATATGAAACAAAATATCATGTAGTAAATAAGAATACGGGTCAAAATGTCCCAATATTGCAATATTTTATCCACCTTCATTTCTGGAAAAATTCAGGGCGGCGACATTTTGACTCCCCTTCTACATAGAGACATTTGGGGCGGAAGCATTCTGACCCCCCTTACACTCTTTGGATACATTATGACCGGAGATATTTGGGGCGGATACCACCAAATGACGCAGTTTACTCTAATAATGCCAGAACAACCATTTTCTTGTTATTGAGGCATTGCATGATGGGATTTTTTCATCATACTTAAGCATAGTATGTTCGTTGATACGTTTTGCTACCACACGTTCTATCAATTTTGATAAGAAGCTCAAATTAGAAACTGGCCTTAGGTTCTTAAGGATAACTATCAAAGTTGATTTTTTGAGTAATGGACGAATTAAAAGTTTTTAAATGTGGGGTCTGAAGGGTCGGACAAAGATAAATGATTTATTTTGGTGAGCATTCGGACAATTGCATCACAGTACGATTTAAGTAGCAACTTTGGAAATAGGTTTAAATCGCAGTTATCGTAGGAGGATTTCATCACTAGGGATTTCATTTCCATAGCTAACTGAAATCTGGTAGAACGTCCTGTAATCATGCAACTCCAACGTTTTCACGGTCCTCGTTCATCAGTATCATTCTTTCTCAGTGCTCAATGTCCCTGGGTATCTTGACGATTTTGTTCATGAAGAAATTACTGGACAGTGGACATTTTGCTCTCATGGATATGGTAGAGTGCCAGTTTGAGTGCCACACTAAAAGAGGATGGATTTTAAGAGTATTTGCTGTATTTTAATAAATCTAATCATTCTCAGTTGGTCGACTGAACAAAAAGGTCTAATACCACCAGAGACCGAGCCACCACAGAGGTTGGCAGTTCGAAACCAACGGGCTAGATATGATTCAATTTTTCCTTTAATTGCTAATATGCGCATTGTGATATTCTACTATCCTGTCTAATCACCAATGGTTTAACCTTTTGCATTGTGAGAAAATACGCCTGGAGAAGATTGGCCTGAAATAATTTGTGTGACAAAAACACTGTTACATTGTCTGTTGCTTAAAGACTTTTTCCTCTTCTTTGTTTCAGCGTGTGATTTAATCGGTGTGTTACAATGCTACAATCCACTTGTTAAAGCTCTCGGTGCTGCTCAGTTGTCAAGGGACTCTAGCATTCAAGCTTACTTGAACCAAATGAAACTAGCGTTCAGTCAAGAAATTTTCACAGATGCAGCTGATACTGACGATTACCAGAATAGTTTTTCGGCTGTGTGCAAGTAAGTTTCTGTCGTGTATAACGCACGCCGGGAAAACGTGAATGCAGAGACTGAACTAAATTAAGTTTTTATGCATTCATCCTTTACATGGGTGTACAATTTTACAAAGGTTCTTGAAAGGGGTCTTAGTTATGCGCTTTACTCCGGGATTTATTTATTTGATTTCACATCATATACAAATATGGTAAATGATATTTAAAGTTAAACGTTCAAAGGTGTATATACATATTTACTTAGTAATTAATAATTTAGCAAAAAAGATATTATATGTAGCTATTCAGAGATGTTTCCAATATTTAAAGCTATCTAACACGTTGAACAAATGCAAGAGTGCCGTTATAAAGAAATAACAGTTTGCTATAAATGGATTCTCATCATTGATTTTAATCTGGAATATGTGATTAGATATGAATAATTTCAAGTTGGCGATATCGATGCTAACTCCGTGCGTCAAACTTGAGATCAAGCAATTCATGCCAAGTTGGAAGAAACACTTTATATTTAAAAACATTCTATACTTATACATTAATTTTTATGTTCCAATACTTTTGCAAAGAAGTTTACTTCTGTGAAACACATTTGAAAAAGAACAGTATTATTTCTAAGACGCCGTGAAGGTCCAGCAGGACTGAGCAAAGTCTTCACACAAACAACTGAACACAACAGTATGCATCGACAGTGCAAATTGTTTATTCTTGCTAAAACAGTTTTTCAACAGAATACCGGAAAATGCTGGAAAAATCGTAGAGATACTTGAATACATGAAAATCTTTAATGTACAATTATACATGATAAAATTGTAAGCACCGAGTTGATTACAGCAAACAAAGTAAAGAAGCCAGTGTTTTCAGAAATAAAAACTTATCTTTGCTTATAATTCCCATGAATTGAATAGGATAATTTTGGGTTTACGATGTCTCATGTAAAGGCTTTTATGTATTTAAGCTGTGACATCGGTCGTGGAGATTGGAACACAGGTCATTTAACACACCTGTCACTCGTTTCATTGGGTGTGTATTGATCAGCGGTAGTTAATTCAACACGAAAATAAAATCATTTTGTTTGTTTGTTGCGCCAGATACGTTTTGTATAGAAGGTTGATCCATTCAAGTGCTGCTTTCCACTCCTCCTATCCCCTTTTGACTGTTTTTACTAACTTTTCACTGATCTCTTTTTTGCTTAGAATTTTATTTTCAATCAAAATAGGTGTATAGAGGTACTCTAAGCTAACTAAATCATTTTCCATTCGAATTTGAATTTACTCTTTCACCAACAGTTCATTTCTATTTTTTACATCTGGCCACATTTGGATTTCATTCTGGGCCAGTTTTCCAATCATATTTACATAGCGACAGAAAAAAACATACTTTAAAATAACGAAATCTGAATAATCTCATATTTTTATATTTGTGCGGTTTTCCGTATGGCATACTCAAAGAAAGGCATGTAGATTCCATCATATATCGAACAAGTTCATGCATGCAACCAAGTGCGCCTCAAGTTTCTTTCGGCGGTGTGGCAGTTGAGGCGGTGGCCGCGAATAGTATGTTCTCATGGACAAAGACGCAGTAATGTTCAATATATTTTGGCATGACTCCTTCTGACCTTGTTTCAAAACAAGCTAATATTGAAGTCATTAGAAAATTTCCCGAATGAATAGAATTTGCACTTTTGTAATGAATTTCCACTTTGTTTTGCATCATTATATTTCTCTGATCAATATTGTATTTTTGTAACGGTGTTTTCCTTCCTTAAAACGGTAACTTTAAAGAGATCTAATTGCGTGAGCTTCAAACATAAACCGGTTTGGATAATGATGGAATCAACACATCTGTCCGAGAATACTGTATAGAAAACCACAAAAGTGTCGAAAAAACATTAAATTCTATATTACAATTTTTTAAAATGGATTATGCAACCACTGTATAGCAAATATAGCAGAACTGGTCCTTTGATGCAATCGAAATATGCCTAGGTCTGAATAATAAATATGGTCTATTCACTGCAGTGTACATCGGAATGAAAAACGATTAACCCAAAATTTTGACCAAAAAATATAAATTTTGAGCATAAAAGAAAAATTCTGAGCAATCGAGCTAAATAGTGACCCTTCTATCATGATGTAATCGCACTGATTTTTAACCCTTAGCCAGTATTGGCTGAAGGCTATTGCTATCGCTCTGTCCTTCCGTCTGTCTGCTGGTAAACTTTTTTGTCCGGGCGATATCTCAAAAACTATATATTGAAGCTTCATAAAACCTTACAGGAAGAAAGCATATGTAGTGCAGATGTGCAACGAGGGTTCAATCTATCATGTATCATTTCGTCTGTCCGTCCGTCGCACTTTAAACTTTTTTCTTGCCAGGGCGATATCAGAAAAACTATTCATCGGATCTTACCAGACCTTACAGGAAGGAAGTATATATAGTGTAGATGTGCAACGGGAGGTTCAATTTTTCCGTGTCCGTCCGTCTGTCCGTTCGTCACACCTTAAACTTTTTTCTTGTCCGGGCAATAGCACAAAAACTATTCATCGGATCTTCACCAAACCTTACAGGAAGAAAGTATATATAATAAAGATGTGTAACGCCGGTTTCAATTTGTCCCATGTCCATCTGTCTGTCCGTCCGTCGCACTTTAATATTTTTTATTGTCCGGTTGATATCACAAAAACGATATCACAAAATCTTCACCAAACCTTACAGAAAGAAAGCATATATAGTGCAAATGTGCAAGCATCCGTCCGCCGCTCCATCCATTGCACCTTGTATATTGTTTTTGTTCGGGCGGAATTTCAAAAGAGTAACTGGACCACAGTGATGTAACCGCTTTTGGCTGAGGGCTCTGCATCTTCCATGCCTATGCTTAAATTTTTATACAAATTGTACGTTAAACAGATTTAATGCCACAGAAATGTTCAATATTTTCTATTTTGATATTCTATTATATACCATACGTACTTATATATGTTTAAAATTCTGTTTCGAAATCCTCAGTTTCGAAATCCTCAAAATCTGCAAGCCTTGATAACCAATCGTAATATAAAGTATATTTTATGTCTATAATTTATCAACAACCAATTATGTAATAACGAAAAACAACTTGAGCAATAGGAATAACATGACAGAAATTGGTCAGCAGCTAGACCACAGACAAAAACTATGACCGTTCCATCAAGGGGAGTTAAGATAAAGATCTGTTAGTATCATCTAATGAGCTAGCAATTCTAAGCTATATTTGAAGCTTGCTGCCGCATTAAAGTGTGAACTGTTAATAAAAATGAATGCCCTTATAGACTCATCGAATTTAAAGAAGTCATCAAAAGAACAGTAAAAAAAAAAACAGTGTTGGAAAGCTTGGCTACACGCATCTCCATTTAGCTTTGCCGTATCTTCTATTGTACATTTTAATTTCCATTACGGAATAAGACGCTTGGGACAAAGAAGTGCGTCGTCGTATTTATGTAGTCCTCTTGACAAATTTTTAATTCCAGGCGGCCTGCGATGCTGAATCTTGATTGGAATGAAATAAATAATTGTGTGTTAGATCAGTATCCACTCTGTGCAGAAATGGTGAAAGAGATATTAGAAGAAGGGCCCAGTGCCGAGGAAGGTAATGCATCAATTCTATCTGAAGTTTCTCAATATTTTTGTCATCTATTTTACTCTATATCTGTATTGCCATTAACTTTAATATTACAACACAGCTATAATTTTGCAACCTTAAGAACAGGGCTTTGTGATATCTTTGATTCTGTCCTTTACTATGCAAGGTAATCTAGGAAATCTGTTAAAATGCAATTTCGCCAGATTCGAATGTCATCTATTCATCTCTATTATAACGGAACCCCACAAGTAAGACCACCCCGCAAACACCACCAAAGACCACTTTTCTCAATCCAAAATGCACTTTTAACCCCGTAGATTAGACCATTGTTTACTTCCCTATTGAAACTGACTTAAGGTGTGCACAAACAAGAAACATGCATGCCAGTTAGGGGATTAGGCTATTCTCAAAGCAAACATCAAATAGAATGGGATATATTTCAAAGGAAACAGAGAGACGTTTGATAGCATTTTCTGCACGTGAACCGTCTTTTGATTACGGAGATCTGTTAGAAATATATGTACGTGCAATTGATAATACTAAATTTGAATAGCGCTTGTAATTCTCGCTTTGGATCTCATCTTTGGGTTTCAACTCTGGCTTTGGACCAGACCTATAATTGCAATATGTGGATTAAAGCACTAATTGCATCGACATCTCTAGTGTTGGATCCTTGTAGCAAATACAGTGGATCTTTTTATATATCAATTGCATGAATATACGCTTAACATCGAAACTTTGAGCTCAGCTCATGTTCTCAATTGGCCCCTGATTCTGTATATAAACCGCCAAATTTTTACTCGCACCATAAAATGTAAAATTAAAAAAAAAAATGAATTACTACTGAAAGACGTAAACGGAAAGATCTTTCACTTCAGGATAAAATGTAGTTTATTAATTTAAGTAAAGGACAAATATTTGTTGCTATTTCTTATTCACCAACATTCAAGAGTTCATTATGATCCAATAATGTCCCAATATAGGACACCTTGTTTGGAACCCGGCAAAAAGGACCACCCCGGAAATACGACCACTTTGGCCAAGTCCAGCAGGTGTTCGTATTTCCGCGGTTCTGGTGTATTCATAATTGATCATTTTATTTTTGATTTTCTGAATGATCTACCTGCAAGATCTCACTTTGTTTCACTTACGTATCACTTAAAGGATCATGTAAACCAATAGGAAAAACGGGACTGAGAATTCTTGTCCGGTATTGGCAGCTATCCGGTATTTCAGGATTTGTCCAGAATGACGTTTTACTGTACTTTGTATTCAGAGGAAGTGAGCTCTTTTCACTTATATTATTAACCAAACGAAATGTTTCACATTGCAGAATCGATTGAAGGGGTCAGATACGGATTGGCTTACTTGTTTGACACCGGAGGGAGTTTGATAGACAAGCTCCAGTTATACTGTGATGCAGGTTTGTGCTGTTGTAGTACTCTGCTATGCAAATTAGACAAAGGTTACGTATATGCCATCTTACTCAAATACATTCAATTGAAGAAATATTCACGAGGTATAGATGATGATGATGATGATGATGATGATGATGATGATGATGATGATGATGATGATGATGATGATGATGATGATGGTGGTGGTGGTGGTGGTGACGATGATGATGATGATGATGATGATGATGATGATGATGATGATGATGATGATGATGATGATGATGATGATGATGATGATAAAATGATCTCTCTCTCTCTCTCTCTCTCTCTCTCTCTCTATATATATATATATATATATATATATATATATATATATATATATATATATATATATATATATATATAATGTGCGTGTAAACAATATTTCAAAATGCTACTCTTCCTAATTTCTGGTCCGGTTGTTTTAAAATGTGGCATAATATTCTTTGGGTAATCCTCCATGCAGCTTTTTTTGACCATTTGGCCAAAATTGGCCAAAATATTGGCCAAATTCAAGAAAATACGAAAATGCTAATCTTCCTACAGACCGGGCTGGTTGCAAAGATCTAGTCCGATTAATTTTGATAGCAATGTTGACAATGTGGCCTTCTACCAAATTTAAATTTTGTAAAGAAATTTATGTTTCTCCTTTCACTTTCGCTTTTACGGATTGGTAGACTGGCACATTGTCACGGACATTCATGTTGTTATTATTATTACACGTTGGTGTGGTTTATCATTTGACTTATCTGCTATTTCGCGCTTAAAATCTTTTTTATCTTATCTCGAAAGGATGCGAAAGAGTTGGAGATAACGAAGATGCCTTTGAGCAGTGCATTGAGGCGGACGACATTGTGTCCGCATTTAACGAAATCGTGCCATCTCTCAATGAGGACACAGCCCCGGACTGCAGGTACGCTCTGTTGAAACGTTATTGAAATTGAATCAGTTCGTCTAACGTGTTTTTATTGAAAAGCAATAAAAGTACTAGGTACTAAGTAATAGGTAATAATAATAATAATAATAATAATAATATTATTATTATTATTATTATTATTATTATTATTATTGCCCCCTATAATTGATAAAATTCATGCGATGTGATAAGGTGCTTCGGTATGATTCCTTTTTTTACATAACCTTACCAGGCGAACTTCTCTGATACGTTTACCACTGGACGCCCAAATTTAGCGCAGATATAATGTAGCATGTCTAATTGGTCCACCTCAATTTTTAGATATTAATTAACATTTTATATGCAAAAATAGACATTGAAATTTTGCCATTGAATCCCATTATAAGGCAGGCCCTGGCCATGATATAGCTAACAGTGCAAGCTATCGAGCACTCCACTACAAACGAACAGTGAGCAACTATTGCGCCTGTGCCTTCTGTGCTGAACGGCAAATATCTCAGCGGGAATGTTCATCTCCCACGTTTCGGGCTGCTCACCTTCACAATTGCTATTAAGTTGTTTTCACATTATAAATGCCATTTTGGGTTTCCTTAACTCGGTAAGGAATTCAACAGCACACGAAGAATAAAAATAGCGTTCATACCAAAGTACCACCTGTTAAAACACCACCGGTCATGTGGCCACCGGATAAAGGACTATGGGGCATATGACCACTAGTGAAATACAAAACCGACTATTTAACCACCATTTTTTCTGATTTTTGTTTATTTCTCTTGTTTTACAGAAGTGGTCCTTTTTCAGCAGTTGCTAAATAAAAGGGGGTGGGCTATCAAGTTCACAACGCCTGCCTACCGACTTGTTTAGGCATGGAGAATGACATAAAGGCGTCGAGAAAATATTAATCTGATCATTGTCTATACAGTGACAGCCAATAGGAATAGTAGCCATAGCTCAGTCAAAGTTTCGTTGGGGTCTGTGATCGCACATGCTATCACAGCCAAATTACAACCATAGTTTATGTTGCTTATTCAACGCCTATTTAACGTTGTGTCAAAGACGTTGTTCTGTGGTTGCGACCAATTAAAATCAAATTACAACCAGATTCACTGTTGCGATTTGAGCGATTTGAGTTACAAAAATCGAAAAAAAAAATGCTTTACGAATCGAAAAAAAAAGTTTTACAAAATCGAAAAAAAACTTACGAAAACGAAAAAAAATCCAGAACAATAGAATGATGTAACGGTGTTTACATATTCCATATACAGTTGACCATCAGCTCATTACAAGAACAAATTTGTGTCCCAATGCTGCGATGTAGTGTCCGCGTGTTACTTCTTTCTGGGTTAGCCTTGTGTAGAGGTCCATAACCGCCTGTGTGTTTGTTCTCTCCGTGGCGGTCTGAGGTGTTGCGACGTCCATACTTCTGATAAGTATGTAGGTGATTGTCTGAAGCTTCCGGATGGCATCGAAGAACACGAAGATGTTGGGTTTCGAGGTACTGAAAATGGCATTATAATTCCGGTGAAAGGTTTCGGGTCCATTATTGGTTCGGCGTTCTGTTGATGGATATTCAGCCCACAGCTGTGGTGGAAACTTTGCGACATCGTCAATATAGATATAGGTGAGATAATACCTGTACCCGTCACAAATAACTGCAGGTTTTCCCTTATTAGTTTCAATTAATTCTATCTCCATTCTTATAGTCTAACTGAAATTTATTTGCATGCTCATTCAACCCTTTCAAATACTTGGAAAATAATTGTGATTTAAAACCTGTGTGATTTAGGACTTTTAAACGTTGGCAATTACTACACTATCTTGATCTTAGGGATCAATAACTCCTGTTGTTTGAGGACGGTTGATTATGTACATCTTTAAACCTCCTATCAGGCTCTTTCCGGATTACCGCGACGGGGTGTTCCGAACTTCGTATGTTTGTAGAACGGGTGTCTACTGTAGGGTGTTGTTAGTCATTGTTATGTAACTGATTATGCAAGGGCTTTTTCGATTCTGTTGATTTTTTTTCGATTTCGTAATAGGGGAAGAGACAAAAATTTCGATTTTGTAGGAGTCCCATTTGAGCTGGTCACTGACGCAACCTCAAATCAACGTTTTATCGACATCAGAATGTTAACAGGGATATAAAGCGGTGTCAAACGCTGTGTTGTGTAGAGTTGTGACGCCACTGGCTACTTGGTCGGACTTTTAATAATTTTTTAAAAGAATTCTGCATTTTAAGTGTTCACAATTGTATTTTTGGCGCAAATGCAATTTTCGCTACTTGGTCTATTTATAATTATCATAATGAGTGAAAGAACTTCGGCTCCGATAATGTCCAGCTTGCTGAGAATTTGTAGCACAATTTTCAATTCTGTGTTAGAATCATAGAAAAGCTTGCTGAGTGTCTCGAGGAAACGGGCCTATTAACTTGTGACCTTTACGTTGATGGAGAAGTGTTTGATACATTCGGCAGTCCACTTTATCAGCAATTTCTGGACTTATGTGGCATTACTCACGTAAGAACCCCGGCTCATCCAGCATGTGAGTTTATCTTATCGTCTTTGCTTCACAACTCGACAGACCAATCTAATGCATTCTAAACACAAAATCGCAAAAAATCTATTGTTCCGTTTGCTGCTTTGTTACATTTTTTCAGTCCTAAAGGTCAAAATTTTGTAACGCGGCCGATATGAATATGGCTGGATTTAAAGTGAGCAGGTATCGCTTAATATTTACTCACTCCCAGTACAGTCCCTCAGAAATGCCGTTTTCACATTTATGGATTTAGTTTTTTTTGTTTAAGTATTTCATGTTTTATGAAATATAGGTATTTTGTATTTATATTATAAAATATTTCATATTTTTTATTGAAAATAATTTTTATGTCGAAAGTGAAATTAATAATATTTTAATCTTAAATATATTGTTCTCATTGCATGAAATGTGATAATTGCAATTCTTTATATATTTTTTGTGTCACAGAATCATTTATAATATCACTTTAATGGTTCTTTGAAACTTCTATGCAGCAGTTTTGCAAGCTGCATCACATTTTGAAAAAAAAAAGAAAAATTATAACATGCTATAGGAAACGAATGACTCATACCGATGACTCAGTCGCACTTATGGCCTTATCTGTGTCGTTTCTTTGTAAATTAATAAATCCAGAAGTTTCATTTGTTCTCTTTGCCCTCCTGTGTAAAGATTGTGAGGAAGAAGAATTCAGAGAACTGGAACTAAGAACGCAAGAAATAGGAGAGTGTGATGAGTACTTGGAAACAATGCGCGAGTACAGCGATGAAGAGGAACTTTGTGAGTAAGTATGTCTCTCACTCACATGGGATTTAATCCATACTGTAAAGATACACTAGAGCTGGTGCAAAGCTTCGGCCTAACATAAAGAAAAGAATCCCATACTTCTAAATAAGGCTACTTTTAAGTTTAAAAAATATATATAACTTATGAAAAAGGATTTCAGAAATTGTATTTCTGCTTGTGTACAAGGACTGTTGAGAAGCCAGCATCGCTTCTCGGCTTACGTGCCATGGCTTTTAGCGGGTAATTTTTTTTCAATTTGGCGTCCGTTTGTTCGTATGTGTTAGGGCACTTGAAGACGAGCTGTCATGCTTCACGAAGAAAATCCGCTGCTGTGAGCAGCGCCTGTCCCTGCTACAGCCAAGGCTACACAGATATGCCTTCTTCAACGAACTGATATGTGATGCGGTCAGGCCAATAAAAATGTACGACTTGAGGTTTGGCCAAGGCTCTGTAGCAGTCACATCCAGAGGTATAACAATGCAATGCAGCATGGTCTTCAGCAAAAAGAGTTCTTTCTCGAAAATTTTTTGCGTTTCTATAAACAACGTGGACATAAGTTGGGTTAGGAAAGTGTCACTTTGTATTAAAGACGAAAATAAAAAAAAATAACGAGAATCTGACACTATAGAAACATGTTTACACTGTATTTGTATTTAATTTCAAAGTAAAATGGTGATTTGAAAATAAAGCAACATATTTCAAATAATATTGGAATGAAATTTAAGTACAGAAATGTATAGAATTTTAAATGGGCTGTTTTAGCAAAAATCATCTGATATAAATTTGGAGACGGTTTTCGGCCCTCTGTTCATTGTTCAACAGTTAGTTATACTCATGTAAAAGGACAGCGCTAGGCCAAGTAAAATCCAAGCAAACTACAACACAAAGCTTAAAACGTTATACTTTGATCATGGTTTCTGTTTTTGAAAAAACCACCAAATTAATGCTGCAAAGTGCAACGGTTGCCCCTGTTGTTTGTGTAAGACATTTAATCGTTTAAATTAATGCAAATGGTTTTGTATATTACAGGAGAGGACTGCAACTACAGTGATTTGCTGCTTTGCTATGAAGATCTTTTTGACGTGGCTGGAGTTGATATAAATTCTGGCGAACTTAGCCTCATGGCGAAACTGAAGGATCTTTCGCGCATTCACCACGCCTCTAAGGGATTCTGCAGGTGTGAAAACGCACACCAAACAACAACAAAATACATTCGAAAGATAATGTCTATATTTGTGTTATCGGGGCCATTCTCTTCACTTTCAACGCCTTTCGACCAGTTCATGAGCGAAATGCGGCCACGGGTCTCTCCCTGTGGCCTCACAACGGAATGCCGTTTTCACAACTGATGCCTTATTTTCTTGTCTCTCGAAATTATTTTCAGATATTTCTAAATTCATTCAGAGGAACCTCAGAGTGAATTAATAGTATCTGAAATTTATTTAGAGATGTAATAAACAAACAAAAAGCCTGTTACGAAAAAACATTCTTCAATAATAAAAACGCAGTTATAGATATCAATATTTTGAAAAGAACTATGGGTGATTTAGAGATATCATAAATTTAATTTTACATATAGCTTTTTAAAAGCTGGCTATCTTAAATTATAGAGGGGTAACTCGAATAAAATCAAGTCGCTTTAGTAATTGAGAGAAATTTTAAATAAGTGATGTCTCAAATTTGGTATCATTTTATCTGAGAAAAACCTCAATTTATGCCTATTGCTGACATGGGAACTGTTTCGTCACTTTTTTAATTTTTTAGTGGTCTCCAAAACATCAACTTCAGAGAAATTGAAGAATGTAGGAACAGTGTGTTTGAAGCCTGCCCTCACGCCAGTACGTGTGTATTCAGAGATGCCGTGGACTCGGATGTGGAGCAATTGGATGTCATTGATTTGACGAAGATAAAGCAGATCAGGGATAACTTTTGTGTAGAAGGCAAGGATATTCGTTTCCAAATGAGTGTACTTACAAATATATTCCGGAACTTTTTTCCTTTTTCTTTTAGTTTTTTTTTATTTCGTTTTGGATGGTTTCCAGAAAACTCCTCATAGCCTATTTAAGGTAGGAAGATGAAAGTTAGCACGTATATAGCATGAGACGTCGTGAAATCCGTAATTCTTTACCTTAACTTTCACGGGTAAACGACAGAATGAGGTAAAAGTATTTATCACCTAAAAAGTTTCCTGAAAAATCCTCCTAGACCGTTTGATATAGGAAGAGGACATTTGACACTCATGAAGACCTGAAAGGTTAATGTCAAAACTAAGGTTAAAATATTTTAAAACAATTTATCAAGAAAAGTGAGTAGAAATAGGGTCCAAATCCCTGTTTGAACATATATACCATTTAAGTAAGAAGTAACCTCGCGATCTGAATCTTGATCTTGTGGGTTAAGGTCAAAGTTCACGTGACCTTTGTATTTCGAAAACCTTGAGCGATAGGTCGATTTATTTGAATTCAAATTCAGTTATCATTCAGTTTCTACTCTTTACACAATCTTTCGTATCATAAACACAGCGGGATATCTAAGTTTCATTTTCAATATTTGTTATATAACATATATTCACGGATGTCAAGACAAAGCTGTTATCCCAGTTACATTCAACAAAATCTTCCTGCAATAAAGACAATGTAATAAAGGCAAGGGAGGGGGACAGTGGAGTTTTGTTCCCCAAGACGCTCAGGCACAATACTTGGAACTAGCTGAAAAAATCTGTTTTAATTTTTTTGTGTTTGTTTTTTGTTTGTTTGTTTGTTTTGTGTTGCTTTTGTTTTGTTTTTTTTTGTGCTTTTTTTCGCTAGAATGTGTACCAACACGTTAAGTTTAAGCTACATAATTGCCTACTTGTAAAAGGTGACTTTTAATCATTTTATATACGATTTTTTTTTAAATGTTACTCTTTGATTCAGAATGCGACAATGCTGAAGAATACGATGAGTGCGAGTTGTCCAAATTAGACAGTTTGTCTATCAGAATTTCATGGCATAAATTGGAAGGGTCTAACACCACTGAACTATGCGAGTAAGCCAACGACTGTTTTCCTGTGCATAAGACCATAGTGGGTTTTACATGGTCCCCAAAAGATCATGTCTGTGTCATACCGTGCATGTCTCTATTTCTTCTGTTATTCAGTTCAGGTTTATAACTAAAAAATGCACTTGTCTTCGCGTTTTTCCTTATTTTCTATATCTTTTATAAATATGAATAGAAGTACATTTATCGGCCTCTACTTTATTTTTACGTAATTGCGATTGTGAAAAATCGCAATACAATACATACTGTGGGAGAATAACATGTCGCTGACTGAAAAGCAAACAAACTTTATATTTATTAAAAAATATTTTGAACCGTCGATTATAAACACAACAAATGTATGTATGTGTCATGAAAATCGTAAATTAAATGTTATTGCAGGGAAGTGGAAGAAATAGCGCAGTGTACTGAGCGTCATGTGGACGGTTGTCCTCTTTACGCCAAGGAAGCAAGTCAACAACTGAGGTTCGACCAACCAAAGCTGGTTCGTGTGCTCTCTATATGCGGTCAAAACTACTTTTCCGCCCTCGAAGATATGGATGATGACGATGACGATGACGATGGCGATGATGATGATGATGATGATGATGATGATGATGATGATGATGATGATGATGATGATGATACCAGCTCAGCCATGCAGAACACTGCTTCCTATCTGGCATTCTTGTTGTTTTTACATATTCTACAGCTCAT